>VXAV01000692.1:296055-314056 GCA_013399715.1 Alectura lathami | reverse complement strand
AAAGGGAAGGGAAGGGAAGGGAAGGGAAGAGTTCCTCTCTCAGTTCAGTCTTCCTTGTCAAAGGATTTCATGCCTTGCACAGGTTCAGTACATGGTTTTCTCAGATGATGTGGCATTTGCTCCAGAGCTATTGGTGGGCCCTACAGGGTGTATAAAATACCTGTATGTGCGAAAGTTTGAATTCTGCTTGTTAATCAACTCTTTTTCCCAGTCACTCTGGATGTATCACTATAGAGCAGTGCAGTGCTATTCTGAGATACTCAGGCTAGCTCATTTCCAGCTAACTGAAAATGCAGTTGCATAGCTGCTGGAATCTCTTCTAAGATTGCATTCATGTTCTCTTCTTTCCTTTGTTTTCCTTCACTGTACTGTGTGTTTTCACGCCTTCCCTTGATTCAGCACTTGTGATCTTACAGGCATGGTTATGTCAGCATTCTGATCCATTCTCCCTTTTTTTATTTATTTATTCCATTTTTTAATTGCTATGGTAATTTGTAGATCCAAAAGCTGAGCTGGATGGTTGTATAGTGGCAGGATCACTGGTGCTGATGGAAAGAAAACAATAGAAATATGTAGTTAGGAGGAGAGAGACTCTACAAATGTGTTTGGATTAAACCAAACTGCTCCCTGCTTGACCACATACCACTCTGGAGGTTATGAAGATCATATCACAGAGGGCTCTTTATTCACTGAGTTAATTTCTTGAGTTACACAGATCTCTTCTGTAATCTGTTGCAAAAGTGAGATCACTTTTTGATCTCTCTGAAAAGTGAGATCATCATTGAAAAGAGCATATCTTTGTGATGTACTGTGAGGGTTCTTGCCTCACAGCGCCTGGATCTGAATCAGCAACCACTTGCAGTCAGTGGACTGCTGACTCAGGTGCTCAGAGCAGGGCATCTGCTTTGCTGAGCAGGGATGGATATACTTGTCTGTTTAAAACTGAGCATGCCTGTGTAGCTGAAGTCTTGGGCAGGACCTGTGTAGCACTTCTGTCAGCTTCCAGGTATATAGTACAAGAAACCAAGCCCAGGTCTTGCAAAAGATAATTCGCATCTTAGGCATAAAGCTCCCCTTGGCACCATGCTGAGTCTGTCTTGATCCTCTGAATCTTACTTTAAGAAAGGAGGATATCCTAAGATTTTTCTGAAGTGAACACCCCTACTTCAGACCTGGTGTGTGTGTGTGGGGGGGGTTTCTATGAAAAACAAAAGATACATTATATTTTTTCTTGAATTGGGAAAACAAGAAAAGCTGCACTTCTGGTGGAATCCAAATAACAAGACTGCTTGTTCTCTTTGGTTGGATTAAGATCCCATAACAAAACTGATCCAGAGTCCTTGCTCTCTTCAGTGGTCTTGGAATCAAGACTTCAAGCAGAGGACAAAGTATTTCCTTCTCTGTGTATTTCCTCCGATAGCTCAGTGTCAAACATGGGAAATTGAAGAACTGAGTCATTGTGCCAGCTTGGGTCTTAGTTTTCTTCTTTCTTACTTCCATGTTTTATGTGTAGTACTGCTTTGAAAGGCATCTGTGTCCAAAGAATAAAGGGAAGAAGCCAACTGCACTGTCTTTAGTTGCAGAATGTTGTTCCTGTAAAGCTGCTCCCTCTAGCCCACACCTGGCCTCTGCACACATATTTTAAATGAATTTATTGGTGCTGAAGGAGATCAGTTTGGCAGGCCTGCTGCCTCACACCTTCTGTAGCTCCCTACTTCAAACTAGTCCAGTCTGAAAAAGGGGAGGGGTCAGCAACTTCAGTGTAAGGCTCTGATTACTGCAGGTTTGTCTGGGGTGAGGGCAGGAAGTATCTGAACCTGAGACCTCACTCTTCCATTAGCCAGTGGAAGAATCTGCTCCCTCAGTGTTTTGCTGTGTGTGATACAGGCGAGACACTAAACATAGATCTCATAAAATGTGTTCTGAAGTCACTGCTGGCTTTCTTTTTAGATAAGCAAATTCTTACTGAGCTGCTCAAGCTGCATAGTTGAGGTGGTGATATTACCACTGCTATGAGGGTTCACTTCCCCCGGTATTGAAATAAGATAATTTTTACATGGTAAAGAGCAATTCATTACTGCTGCTTTCATGTCAGTACACAAAAACACTCTCACTGAAAGCTGAGGCTCAGCAGATAGTGCTCTGGTGTGGGGCTGGCTAGACAGTGCTCAGTGTGTGCGTATTAGAGATCAGTGAACTCATTATCTACAATTGCAGGGCTAAGAATGTCTGAGGCTTCCTGAGTCTTTGCAAACCAATAAAATTAAAATTCATCTTTGTACCCAGGGCAAGCAACACTGCCACAAACAAAAACACCCATGCAGTCCCATTCAGCCCAGCTGGCTGCTGTACACCCCTCATGGCCGTGCCAGGGCACGTGCCCTTCTCAGGATGTAGGCACAGATGAACAAAGCGCATCACTTCTCCGTGCCAGTGTTACCATGGATGGGGACACGTGACTTCAGAGAAATCACAGTGCATGTCTGTGTGCCAGATAATATCCACGTGTCCACCCCTGTACTTGCAATCAGAAGTACTTCCAGGCACATGCAGCATACACAGTCACACCACACGCATTTTTTCCTTTCTTCTTTGTCAAATAAAAAATCCCATTGATTTTTGCTTTTCATTCTTCCGTTACTAGCTCCAGCTAACAACTGCCACTGCTGTTCCTTATCAATATTTGATGAGCAGGGTGAGGTGGAATGGAGAAGCCCTGCGAGTTTCTCCTTCTAAATGGTCTCTGTGAGGGTTGAGGTTTTTGTGGCTTATGTTTATTTCCTCTGTTTTACATGGTTGGTTCAGGTCCTGAAGGTGACTTCTGCTGAAAGATAGGATGGAGACAGGGCATCCCTCTATTTTTTTTTTTTTTCCTATTATTGCCTTTATTTCTCTGTTTGCACTCTTCAGTAGGCTTATTAAAGATTTTGTAGGCTTTTGGGTTTTTAGATCCTCTGTGAAATCCATGAACAGTGGTGGGTCAAGCAAGTCTTGTCTATATGTATAAGTGACATAACTTCTCAATTTACTTTTCCCAAGCTTTATCCAAGGCTTCCCATGAAATAAGCTCTCATTTTTAAAATTATCTTTCAAGTCATAAAATTAGTGATCACACTGGAACATTACTAAATCTTACCTGTAGATTAAAAAAAAAAAAAAAAAGAGAGAGAGAGAGAGAGAGAGATGGAGAGAAACTTCACAATACAGCATGCCTTCAGGACATTTTTTTGAGATATAATTCTTCATTTATTCTGAACTTGTTGTAGAAAAGAAGTTTACACAGCACCTAAAACAGAATCTTCTTTATTTTCTTGTTTTTGAGCAGCAAATTCAACATATTTTGAGGATGTGAATTTGTCAAAATAAGGTTACAGGTTTGCTCTGAACAGAGAACATTTCTGCAAATACTTCTCATGCTAATGAGAAGTTTACACACACGGAGTCCTTGACTGCTATTAGCTTGACAGTGGCCCATGAAGCATGGCACAGCCATCACTTTGGTGAGCTCCACAGTGAGAGGATTTGACTGTCAAACAAGGCCACACTTACAAAATGGAGCAAAGGCAGCGTATGGACAATTGTTGGCTGTGAGCACTGACAAAAAGCTTGCCAGCCATCCAACTTCTGCACTTTCTGCCTAATTTCTGGGTTAATGACCACTTCAGTCACCAAAAACATTGAGTTGTCAGCTGCAATGCAATCCCCAAAACTGTGATAAGCAGAAATGTGACCATGTGCTGATGGCATACCATAAAATGAGAGACCAGCAAACACAGGATGCTGACAAAAACAGTGAAACAAAGTATTGCGGGATGTCACTTGTTAGTGGTACCTTGTGGAAGAAGCACCTGCAGCAGCCTAGCTGTGCCATACAAAGCTTTTGTGCTTTTGCAGCACAAGCTGTTCTTGTGATGGAGGAGAGGGAAGAGCTACCCTTCTTCCCCGAGATTTGGTCTGCAAGAACACATTGCAAGGAGACAGAGACTTATCAGTTAGGTTAAGTATAGGTGTAGGTGTCGGAGTCTCGCCTACATTTTGAGATTACAATAGGAAATCCACTGGAGAATGAACTTGAAAGTCTAGAAAATAAAACCCTTGTGTTTACTGTAGCCTTCAATAGGAGTGACTACCGGTCATTCAAGGATCTGTGCTAGCCTCATATTCACAAGAGGCAAAAGAATAATATGAACTATAAATTTATTGATTTTTTTTTCTCTCCAGAATTACTGTATTGAACATGACAGTTTTGTTCCTGAAGGAGTCAGAACTGAATTGTGACTTTGAATTGTAAACGTTGTTTAAATAAAATGCAACCAAGGAATTGGGGGAGGCAGGGCTATGAGAAGGACAGATGGACTTTCTGTATCAGCTCCTCTGTTGGTATTGCTGGGATGTATTCTTTGTTCTTATAGTTCAGCAAATTCTATAGGGAAACAGTAAGATGAGACTAAAAGATGATTAAACAGAAGAAAAATGCTTCTTTTCTAGTATTTCATCCTTATTTCTTCTACTGACCACATTTCACAATCAGGTGATAATTGTTAGGAGTCATTACTCCTGGGCTTCTAATGATCCCTCCCCTCCTGGGGTGCAGGAGCATTTCCCTCCGAGTGCAGAGGCACTTGTTGGTCACTAGGTGCTCTAGGGCTTGCAGGCAGAGTGGCTCTGCTGCTGCCAGCTCTGGAGGAAGGAAGTGGATCGGAGGAGAGCCTGGAAGATGATAGGCAGCCTGGGTTATTTTCAGACACCCAAAGAGGACTGGAGTCTCAGTTCATTACAATCTGTAAGCCCAAAAGCTATGCAACTGGTGTGGCAAAGACCTTAGGGTTATGACTCCATACTCGGATTTCTTCCAGTGGTGGCTTCTCTTTCAGTTTGTCTTGAATGTAAAAATCTGTTTGTTTGTTTGTTTTTTTCCCCTAAGTTGAAAGGTGAATGTCTTACTGTACCTTACAAACATGTAGTTGCTGGAACTTCTAGAGAATTTAGGAATTCTTTTGTTTTTCCTACTGGAGAGGACAGATCTTTGAAGTTTTAGAAGGTTATAGTTAAGGAATTACCCCCACCCCCATTTTTTGTTGTTACAGTGGTGGAGAAGGCAGGACATTGCATCAGTTCCTGTGGAGGGGACGTGTAATTCTTCTGTTCCCTCAGATGCAAGCAGCTGGATAATTGGGGAAATGGAATGAGTAGCAAGTCCCAGATTTTCAAAATTGCTCAGCACCTGTGCAGCTGAGCAAAACAGGGTTCATAAGCTTTGGTTGTGAGTCTTTTTGGCTTTTTTTTTCCCCCCAGATAAGCTTTCTGTGTCAGGTGCTGTACTCGTGCAACTTTCACCTTGACTGCTGAGCTCAGTCAACCCAGACATGAGCTCTTTTGAAAAACTCGGCCCTTGTTGAACCAAGTGACCAGTCCCAAAGTGTGAAAGGTAGCATGACAGTTTGACAGAAGGTGTTGGCAGTTGTCCTTGCAGTGCAAGCATGTTCCTTCCAACATTTTGGTGCTGCTTTTTGTAAATTTTTCCAAATTTGGAAAAGCCAACACTTTGCTATGGATATGTCAGACTTCGCAACTTAAAAGCTTAACTGAATTCTCTGTCATGTCATAGGTCTGGGAATTTTGGGTAGGACTTCTGCCTTTGGATTTTTGTGCTCAGACTTTATGTGCTCTGATCTGTTAAGGAAAACCAATGGATCATTTTTCAGCTTGTGATAAGAGAAAATGAATAAAGGAAAAATACTTTATATTAAGCAAAATATTTTTTTGCATCATTTTAGTGATGCTTTTTTTCATCTAGATATGGCACAGTGCTTGAACATTCTGTCTCTTTTGTTGGTGATTCCTGCATTGCTGCTCAGCATTCTAGCAATAAGCCATATGGAAGTCCTAGGCTGCAGACACCATCAATTCAGTGCAGGACAGGTTAGCCTTCCTCATTTCAGATCCACAGATGTTGACAGATCTGATAATCTATCTCCTGTACGAGTTTTATAGGAAAGCTGTTGCTGAGTCCTTGGAGTTTAGTGGGAGAATTTAGGATATAGTTTGACAGACGTTTTAAGATGACAGAGCTTGTGAAAAGTGTTCTTTACCCTGTGAGAAAACTAAGCATGGTTGAATATGGCTGCTACTGATTTACAGATCTGATGCTTCTAATTAAACCTGCTGACTTGAATGTACCAATCCTTTGAAAATCTGGAGGATATACAGTTTGGGATAGCTCTTTATTGCTCTGGACGCAGTTTAACACTGAGAGTTGTTCGCTGACCAAAGGGCTTTGTGAAGTCTGGAGACATTTCTCCTTGCAACCCATCAACCTTTTTCCTTGTAGGTCTCTTCCACCAGAGAGCAAGTTACTGATTTTCTCATTGCTTAGTGAGTGTGAAGTCTGTGGGGAGTTTGAATTGACTGTGAAATCACTGGGCAGTGCTGGTGCCAGTTGTCCTGATTGGTTCAGTCACTCTATGATGCCAGCTTAGTAATTTTACAGAGAATTGGCTGCAGTCAGCTCTAACATGCATCTCTCCCTGTTTCTTGAACCCAAACTCAACATTGGATAGATAGGCCAGGTTATTCAGCTCCTTAGCCTTGCACCTAAAAGCTCTTCCAAAAACTGTAGCTGTTAGACAGTGTATTAACAGACTGTTCTGGGCACACAGAAATCTCTGCTCTGGTTCTTCTCCAGAGCATTGTGCTCAGAGTCTGTTCCAGGTGATACAGCAATCCAGCTCAGGTTGTCTTCTGTCTTCCAAGTGATTTAGCAAACCACATCCTTTCTGTAAGAGAAAAATGATCTCTTTTCATTTGTAATATCTTTCCTAAAATGTGCTGCATGGTAATGTCTTTAAAATATATGAGGCGATACAGCAAATATATTGAAAAATAGCACATACTTGGCTAGTTTCACTAATAGGTAAAATATACAGGCCTGTATATGACAATGGAATGTGTTGAAATATATTGAAAACATATTTGGATCATTCAATATGTACTGACATATTGAAAACCAGCCAAATCTGTAAAATAAAATCTAACTTTGTGCTTTATACAATACATATTTAAAAATCATTTTCACATATAGATAGCAGGGAAACTTGCTGCGAAGATGTGGGAAATACTAGCCATGCTTTATTTTTTCCTGATGGAAACCAGTGACCGTGGATGCTGTGTCACTACAGACACTGCAGTAATAGTTAACGTGTCTGCTAGCTAATAATTTGTGTAGTGGGCCTAGCACAAGGATTCATTGATCTTAATAGAGACCACTCTGTAACAGTGGATTCTAGCTGTAACAGCTCCCTTGGCATCGCTGGTGCTGATTTAAGTCCTAGCATTTCTTCCTCTGCAGTCTCTTTGGATTAGCTTGAGAATGGACGGGGGAGTGGGAGTGAGAGTGGTTGTGACAGAGAGCTCTTAGGTGGAGGAGTGTGCGAGTGCTTGCAGTTTCTAGAGAAATGAGGAATTTCTAGAGAATGAGCGTTCAAACTGAGTTGTAACGAAGGGATTTGACCCCTTAGAGAACGCAGTTGTCCTGGCCTTTGCATGAAAACAAGCATCTCTTTTATTGTTAGCTGGCATTCGTAAGCATCCTGTAGAGATGTGTGGATGCCCTAGGTCCTCTGAGAAGTGCCCTTTTGCAGCATGACACATAACCTGGCAGGGCTACCTGTGATTAGAGCGAGCTGCAGGCACAGTGCAGCTGGGATTCTTCTGTCCTTTGTGTGTGTTGTTTACTGCAGTGCCCTCCTTGGAATACCCAGTAAACGTAGAATAGCTGTGAGGGGTGGATATAACCTTCCAAATCGGCACTACTGCACTACCATATTCCCTCTCTGAAAAACAGCTTTTGCCTTTTTTAGGAAGGGTCTACATGATCCTTTTGAGCTTCCATGGATATATTGCTATATATCTGAAGGAAGGAGATCTCATAAAGAGAGCAGCTGTTAAAGGAAGACTGCTAGTCCCCTCAGATGACCTTGCTTCCTGGTTTGAAGGTGAATGGATTTTCTTTGGTTATGTAAATTGTGTGGAATTATCCCATTCCTTTAAATTGTCCTATTCTTTCTTAGGAAAAAAAAAAAAAACAATTGAAGACATTTTGGGGTCCTGCATCTGGCTCACTGTGTAAATCATTGCAAACTCACAATCAGTCACAAAAAGGAGTCACAAATCCCCCGAGGCTGTTGACCAAGTGAATATATTTCTGTCTCATATGTAATACAGAGTTCATGCAAGCATTGGTTGCATTTAGGAAGCTGGAGAAAAAACAGACCCAGACAGAAATGAAAGCCAGAAAGTCAGGGAGCCTGTCATGTTAGGGTGCCAAAATGAGACTCATCGCTGTTTCACTACTCTGAGATCCCTTCTGCTCTGGAGCTCAGCTGCTCTGGATGGTGCCCGTGCCTAGAGCAAAGGCAGAGGATTAAAGCATCAGCATGTATAGAGCTGGAACACCTCAAGATCTCACAGCCTTAATGAAAACAAGGAGCGAACCAGAATTCTTCTGAAAAATAAACAAGCCCACTTTCTTGACCTCTTCTTGACCTCCCAATGAGGTGCTAATTACTAGAGGATTAGCACCTCTTCTGTATCACAATAGTCCCAGCCAAGGAGCAGGAGCTGACAACCTCTGCACGAAATGCAAATCCAGAATAATTAGTCCAAGGGCAATAGACAAGCGCCAAAGTTAAGAACATAGAGACCTTCTCAGTTGTGGGTTCAACCTGTTGTCTGAAACGAGTGCAAAATTAATGGCTTTAGGAGGAGGCATGCCGGAGGTGATTGATTACTATTATTATTTTTTTTTTTTTTTCCATCTTGGACAGATACTCAGGTTTTCCTAATTTTACTTCAGATCTTAGTAGAAAGCATATATTCTGTGTGGCTAATGTGACAGCAGTATTAAAACGGGCTTATGAAACTGTGCCAGCAGAAGTTTCTTTATGTATCTGTGCCGAAATACACTGATAAGCTGGAATGAAAGCGATATAAACTAATACTTGCAAAGGAAACTCTAGCAGAGATTTGTGTGATTCATGAGAGAGGCTCTGTCAGGCTGAGACACTGGCAGCTCATAAGCTGTAGGGTGGTCTCCTAAGGATTGCCAGCTATATTTATTATGTTAGGCAGCAGATTGTATGGCAGTTGAATATTTTTGGGGTGTTTTCTCTTATTTTCTGCTTAGGCATCAAGAGCACAAAAAATCACCTGGTCACATTAGAAATCACTTAGAAATCACTTCTCCTGGGCGCAGTCAGCCACACTCATATTTCTCAAATTCTCCAGAATCTTCTGCTGAACAGAGAAGGGTTCAGTTTTGCTCTGGATTAGCCCCTGCCCTAGAGCACGCTTCTCAGGGAGCAGGGAAATTTTGATCTGTGGACCAGAGGACTGAGATACTCGATTTAGAAGATCTACATACCCGAGTGAGCTGATCTGCAGAAGTATTATGCTCCCTGAAGATCTCAGAGTCTTCCATGGGTGCTATTTTTTTTGTTGACAGTTCTTCGTTGCTTCTGAGAATAAAGTCTGCATATTGGGGCTCCAGCACAAGGATCATGAAATTATTCAGAAATCTGACTTGTTCTGAGTATTCTGTGATGTTTAAAGTGATAAAGTGTTTTTGTTGTGGGTACATTTCCCACTGTTCCTATTTGCTCCTGTATAGGATGGGAAATAAAATGATCTGGTATAAAGCGTCTCTACATTTACACAAGGCACTGTATATTTTTTAATTATTATTTTATTTCGGGAAAAAATCACATTTCTGTTTTGGTTAATTGCCTGTTCCAGGAGAACAGGCGTGTGTTCAATAAACTCCTAACCAACTTTCCTCTGACCAGCTGCTTTGCCTTTATTGGCTTTCTTTCTCTTCCCAGATGTGGACATGAGCTGCTTATAGAACAGTACAGGAAAACTCCCCTTGGATTACCTATGATCCCTTTGCTGGTGCAGCCCTCTGAAGACCCAATTTCAGAGCTCTTCCTTGCCCTCATTCCTGGCAGTGTCTTTTATTCCATGGGTGCAAATGTAACCGTTGACTTCAGCAGTGCTGCCTGAGCTCACACCAGCAGAGGAGCTGTAGTGTTAACTTCTTGGCGGCATAATGCAGCCCCATGGGCGACTGTGGCAGACACGACGTAGTGTAATTTCCTGTTTTGAGAATTATCTCCCAGATTTTCATGTGGTCCAAGACACTCCTGTCTATATTGTTCTTCAGCAAGGATATGTGCAGTATGAGGCCAAGGTGACACAGTTAGGATCTCCTCAGTGTAGTGTCTAAGTGGGGCCTCTGAATAATAACCAGATTACTATCTCCAACTTATCCTAAACATGCCTGCCTCCTTTTACAGTTTTTGCTACAAAGTATTGTTACCAGGATGGATTTATGCTGGGCCATTTCCCACTCCAGCTGCGTCATTACAATCATTGTCATGAGAACACAAAAGCAGAGACTGAATGCCTTGTGCCTTCTGAAAAATATATTTGTCCCATTGCACTGTTGTGACCTTTAGAGTACGATGTGGCTTCATCTGCTGGTGGCTACTAAAATGAAGACTTCCTGATGCTTGATTACCAGGGATCCTCAAAGGCCAGCGTGACTCTGTGTTGTCTCAGTCTCGCTGGAATACGTGAGGCACAACTGCTCAGCGCAGAACAATTCCTAGAAGACGGTAGTTAAGACACACGCCCACAGCAGTTTGGTCTTAAATAGATGTTTCTTTTACGGCATCTCAAGCCTGGCCCCTTTTTCCGTGCATCAATGGTGTCCATCCACTAGAAGGCACTGTTGTACAGTGGACTGAGGGGGTGGGCAGTCAGCAGCCTCCTGAGTGGCATCAAGGAAGTCCTTTCCCTTTTGAGTGCCTCAGTTTCCCCACTGCCAAATGACTGATGGTTTGGGAATGGCTGACCAATGTGGTGTAGAGTAATTAGATGTTATTAAACCACTAAAGGAGACAAAATGTGTCCTCGCTTTAGGGAACCGAGATCAAACCAGATGCCTCCAGGCTCCTCTGTGACGCAGAATCATGGAAGGTGAAGAGAATCTGTTTCTATATTATTCCATCATTCTCCAACTGTTTTGTGCCCTGCTCTCATCTGGTGCCTCCTATAACATTTTGCTGTGGGGCTTGAAAGAAAACGACGACTTGTGCAAAAAGGCATGTGCTAATTTTACAAGCTTGCATGGCTCTAGTGTACAGTATGTGAGGTCGGAACAAAGCCCTTCTCCATTTGGCTTCCTCAGACACAAAACCTCGAAGGGAAGCCTGCACTGCCTAGCCCACCCCCTCTGTCATTTGGGTCCCAGTCAGGGACCTCTTCTTGCAGCAGCAGCTAGATGTGCTGCTGGTTGTGGGTAGCAGATCTGATAGCAGCCCTGGTCCCTCCATCTGTGTTGATGCTGAGACAGGGATTGGTGCTTCTCTGGGTCTCTCATGCATTTCTTTGGCTAGGTTTTGGCTGGAAAGCTCTGTGCGGTAGAAAGTGCTTTTCTCTCCTAACCATAGAATAGTCTGAAGAAACTATCCCAAAGAGTTCCTGCTGGAGTTCTCTGCAGAAAGAGCAGGATTTCCCACCAGTCTGTCCACACGGCTGCAACCTGAGTGCTGTCTGTTGAAGATGCCAAGTTACAGGCCTCCTGCCTTCCTCTCCTCCTTAAGGTGATCTGAGAGTGGGGCAGCAGGCCTGGTTAGCACTTGCACCATGTCCAGGGTGAGCCTGGGGAGGTGTCTGCAGCCTGGTGCAGTCCCTGTTTCTATTTGAAACTAGCCTAGTGAGAGAGAGGTTCTTGGGTGGGAAATAAATTCAAATCTAGAATCCACTCAGGGGGTCAAATAAAGGAACAAGCTTCCTGATCCCTGTCTTGTGTGCAGTCATGTAGGGAACAGGGACAAGCTGGTGCTTTATGCTTATCACCTCTCGTGGTTCATGTCTGTCAGCTGCTGCCAGTTGGCATCACATGGAGCAGAGCCAATGATTTCAGCAAGTGATGTGAATACAAAATATTCCCTGCACATTGCTAGCCCCAATCTCATCTCTTCCTCCCAGCCCTCAGGTATGCTAAATGTTTTGGCCTAATGAAGCTCTCTGATCTCAGAATCACTCCAATCTCAATGACCTCCTGTGGCAGTGGGTAATATTTAAAAGCCTCATGTGCCTGCAGAGGCTCTTTGTCTCTCTTTTGGGTTAATAGTTAAAAATTCATGGTTGTTTTTCAAAACCT
This sequence comes from Alectura lathami, assembly GCA_013399715.1. Taxonomy (NCBI): domain Eukaryota; kingdom Metazoa; phylum Chordata; class Aves; order Galliformes; family Megapodiidae; genus Alectura; species Alectura lathami. The sequence continues at coordinate 301,830 of VXAV01000692.1, read as the reverse complement.
AAATTGCTTTACTCTCTGCAAATGATTCCCCTTTCAATTCAAAATCAAACCTTTGTCTAGACTCAGCAGACTCTTGGCTAATAGCTCTGGCAGGCAGAGATACCAACAGATACGCACTTTCTATCCCAAACTCACCCTTCTCAGTTTCACGAGGTGTTTTTTTTTAGTGGCAGAAGAGTGTTTAGCTAATTGGGTTAAGGAGTCTTAGATGTTACTTGGCTCTCCACAGAGTGTTTCTTTTTTAGCGGTGCCAATTTCCTTAGCAAATGTATTTCATTGTGTGGCCCATTTGATCCTCATATCCGGAACTACATGTGAATCGTGAACGCAGGGTGTGCTTTATAGCTGCCACATTGCTGACTGCAAGACTGCAGAAGGCTCCACTGACTTTGAACGTGCACCTCAAAATTCAGAGGCTTGCTTTCAAATGAAATAAAGTAATGCCGCTTTATCAGGCCCCTGCATGTATTTATTTCCCTTGTGCAGCTGCCACTGTTGCCAAGTGGCCAGCATCCACAGTGGACCTGTGCAGCGGTGTCCATCAGTTTGTCTTCAGCAGTTGTCTGTGAGACTTCCCTTTTACTCAGGGTTCAGAGGAGCTCAAAAGAGTTTTCCAAGCTTTCGCACTGAAAATTTCTGCTGAATTTGCATAAGAACTTTATAAATAAATTAGCGTAGGTGCCAGGTGGGGAGTTTTGGGGGCTGTCTGTGTTTGTTGGCATGTCTAGGCACAAAATGGCTATCACGTAGAAGACCTTCCCTGCCATTATTAAAGGAGAAGGTTTTCTCTGAGATGTTGGATTTAGAGCCTGAAACTCTGGGGGGTGGAAACAAACCATTTGTTACCTAAAGGAACCCTTTCAGGGCCAGCTCCGTTCCCAGAGAGCAGTCAGTCTGAAACTCCTCTGTTTTTGCGTCCCCTTAGCAGACTTACTGTGAACTAATCAAAAGCTGGAGCCCAATTTGCCTTCCTTCTAAAATCTTGTTACAGGTAGTACCAAAGAGACTTGAAGCATTGCATACACTTGAAATCTCTTTTTTAACTGCCAGAATGTATAAAGGAGCCTTAGTGTAAATGCAAAACAAACCCCCAGTCTTTGTTACAGTAATGGGTTGTATAAGGGCAGTGATTACACAGCGTGGTGTTCTCACATTGTGAAATCTCCACTAATTGAAAATTGCTATGCAGACTTAATCCTGACACAGCTGCTAGCATTAATATAACGGTAAATGAAATAATACTTAGCACATATAAATATTTTATTTGCATACCGAAGTATCCTAAAACTGCACTTCTCAGCCCACCCAAGATGAAAATAAATACAGTTTTATAGATGAGTAAACTGAGGGAGAGGGAAAAATAGATGAATCACTCTGGATCACAAAGCATTTTGAAGATGAAACAGCGGAGAACAGAGTTTCAGACTGCTGTGTGTCTTTATGGAGTCCTTTATTACAGCTACTTGTAGATAGAAGCATTGTTACTTTTCTGTGGAGGATGCATGCTGCTGGGAGAAAAGAACTAGTTTAGGGTAGAACTGCTACTTTCTGTGATTTTACTTTGGGATTAAAGTGGACAACTGTCTCATGATTACTGGTAATCAATTATGGCTGGAAGCAACCACAAGTTAAAATATGCAACCTTAAGTCAAATGGAAACAGGCAGGGCATGTGGGATTTTCAAGTGGTTTGTGACTGGACTGAAATCAAATGTTAAATAAGCTTCACAGCTATTCAGCCATGGTGAACGTTTGTGTTATTTTGTTTTAAGGGCAGGTGAGTGGGAAAACAGCACGCCTGCTGTATCGTAAAGTGACCGCTTTCAGCATGGACCCACAGTGCAGTTTCTGAGCTGTGCACTGGCTGCCAGCAGAGCAGACATGCAGACACTTCCCAGCTGCAGCCTCAGCCAGCAGCTAGCTTAGGCCCGCAAGCACTCAGAGGGGCATTCTGGCATTTCAGCCTTGCAGTGTTGAAAACCACAAGCCTTTGAAAACATGAATCAGGCCTTCCAAAATGGAGACTGGATTAAAAATGATTAGTTTAAAAAAAATCTGAGAACACATTTGTTGTTTTTACATATGCCTTCTGATTTTTCTTCCTCCTGGGTTTTATGTCTTCAGACTGTCCCCTGAAACCATGAGGNGAACACTTTACTTGCTTAAAATTTTTTTTTTTTTTTTTTTTTTTTTTTTTTTCCAGAATGAGATTTGACAGTCTTGTGTAATCACATGACTCCAGGCACCAATATTGTAAGGAAGAGAAGTTTGGAACAAAATTTTGAGCACTGTCTCCACTGACATTGAAGGGCAACTTTTGAATCAATGTATGGGATTTTGAAGTCTTAATTTTTTGCTATTTTATAAAGTACATGAGCTAAACATGTCAAGGGCCATCAAAATGAAATTAGACGTGGAATTTGTTATTGAGAAAGAGTTTAATCTTCAGAATGCTTTTTTCACGTGTATATGTGAGTGAATGGTGAATTAACTCAGGCATGTTCCTGTGCTGCTTGTTTAGGTGCCCTCCTGGGTGGGGATAAGTTTATATTCTGTCTCAGGGTAACAGCCAAGTCCCATCTCCAACTGTAGAGCATGCAAACTGCAGGAGGAAGAACAACCAGTACTGAATTGAGGTGGAAAGGTGTTATTCAGCTCTCCAGAGTGGTGGGGTTTTATTTATTTTTTGTTTTAACTCTCTAAACACAAATATTGCCTTCTCTCTTGTTTCCTGGGAGAAGGTAAGCCTGGAGTGGGAAGAACTGTGGCTGCAGGGGAGCATCATCCTTTCAGATTTCTTACGCTCAAAACTTCAGGGCATATCGATGCAAGCTGTTGTGGCTGAGGGAGGATTTCAGCTGGCAGTCCACGCCAGAGACTGAGTTGCAGCAGAGAAGCAGCACAGCATTGATGCCTCTAGCATCCCCTTCAACTAGTACGTTGCTTCCAGTGACATTACAGGCTTCATAGCATGATAAAGCCAAGCCTAGGTGGAAACTCATGATGGTGCACTGCATGAGATTGCTCCTGATGTGAACTCAACCAGCACTCAGTGCAACTAGAGTGAATACCAAAGATGATTTTGTACCATCTTTATTTTCTGCTGCTTAAGTGTTTACTAATCACTGTCAGTGCAGCAATGCTTCCTTTCAGTCTTCCAGAGGTACATGTGATGTGAAGGTGGGTGTACAGCTTCAGGACTACCCAAGCTTTACCTTTACTGGAGGACTTTCCAGGCTAAACTCATTTAACAGCTGCCTTGCATTTATGGATGAGGGTAATGAGGGCTGTATCAGTCTGCTACTGTAAGACCCTATAGAGCCCTAAAGGCTTGTCTTCACTGCAAGATTAGCTCATACCATGTCTGTTGCACCTAACATGAGATCCACTCACACAGAAAAACTCTCCAGTCAAAGGTGGCCATGCTGTTAACTCACAGAGTTTGATCCAAGAGGAAATGCTGGTGTTGTATTGATGCGCCTCTTTGGCTGCTTTGTGAGCTCTCTGAAAACAAGTCGTTGGATTTTATAGGAAATTCTCCTACAAGTGAATGGGAAAGATTCAGTAGAGCAGCTTGATGGTGCAAAGAGTTACGGCATTTGTCATGCGTGCAGATTTCAAATTTGATAACCAGAATATGGTTAGGTGATACAACTCTTCATCCTTAGAATCATGGAGTCATTAACGTTGGAAAGGACCTCTAAGATCATCTACTCCAACCATCAACCTATCGCCACTATCTCCACTAAATGATGTCCCGAAGTTGTACATCTACGCATTCCTTGAACACCTCCAGGGCAGCTCCCTGGGCAGCCTGTTCCAATGTCTGACCACTCTCTCAGACAATAAGTTTCTCCTAACATCCAACCTGAACCTCCTCTGACGCAGCCTGAGGCCATTACCTCTCATCCTATCACTGTTACCTGGGTGAAGAGGCCAACCCCCACCTCTCTACAACTTCCTTTCGAGTAGTTGCAGAGAGCAGTAAGGTCTCCCCTGAGCCTCCTCTTCTCCAGACTAAACAGCCCCAGCTCCCTCAGCCGCTCCCCATAAGCCTTGTGCTTCAGGCCCTTCACCAGCAATGCTGCCCTTCTCTGGACAAGCTCCAGGGCCTCGATGTCTTTCTGGTAGTGAGGAGCCCAGATCTGAACACAGCACTTGAGGTGCAGCCTCACCAGGGCTATGTACAGGAGGACGGTCACCTCCCTGCTCCTGCTGGCTGCACTATTGCTGATACAAGCCAGGATGCCGTTGGCCTTCTTGGCCACCTGGGCACACTGCTGGCTTGTGTTCAGCCAGCTGTCAACTATCACTCCCAGGTCCTTTTCCTCCGCACAGCTTTCCAGCCACTGTGCCCCAAGTCTAGCATTGTGTGGGGTTGTGACCAAAGTGCAGGACCTGACTCTTGGTCTTTTTGAACCTAATGCAACTGGCCTCAGCTGATCTATCTAGCCAGTCCACATTCCTCTGTAGAGCCATCCTACCCTCAGGCAGATCAATGTTTTCTCCCAACTTGGTGCTGTCTGCAAAATCACTGAGGGTGCACTCAATCCCCTATAGCTCAGGAAAAGTAATTGGAGGGTAGGTAAATTAACAGCAGTGCAGCTGAGGTATTCATGTATTCCCTGACCTAAGGAAGAATTCCCAGTGAAAACCTCACACCCTTCTAAAAGGCATGTTCCAGTTCTGGAGAGGATCAGTAGACTCCCAGGCAGTTGGGTTTATTTTGGCATTAGAAGGAAAATGTCACGATACAAAAGATGTGTAAGAAATTATATTGGTCTGAGGGTGTCATCCACAGCTCATTCTGGGTTGGAGTTGAACTCCCCAAGTAAACCAGTGTGAAAATTTTTCTTTGGAAAGCGTGGAACAGAGGAGCTGGGAGTCCCAGGGTGGAGATGCTGCTAACACCCAGCAATAACCGGTTACCCTGCTTGGCAATCCCCCTTGCTGGTTTAGGTAGATGGAAATGACTTCATTAGTTGTTTGTCCCTTGTCCTAGTGCCTTTTATTTTTAAGTCTGCATAACGCAAACCACATCCCCCAGGGAACTTAACGAGGGTCTAAGTGGCACCAACGCTCCCCGCTAACAATGGGCTTTTGTTGTTCACACTTTCCCTATCAGAGTGTCCCGGAGGAATGTCCTTCGCTTAGGAGACTATATTGTGATGTTATGACCTCAGAGAGGGGTGGGAGAGGAAGGGAGGGTTCAGGTGTATCTTTAACTTACTTGAATAACTTTCTTCTAGTTGTGTTTTCTTCCCACCAGGATCTTTAATAACTCCTCTGAGGGGGCAGCCTCCGCGCTATAAATACAGCCGCATTATCACTTGGCTGTATTGTGTACAAGTGCTAATTTTCTGTGCTGGGTTTGAGCTTGTTGACTTTTGTGGTCGATGTCAGGAAATGTTGGGTGGGAAAGGATTAAAGGAGCTATTGATGTGACTCGGAATCTCGGGCCAGGAAGACTGCTTGTATCATCTTAGATCTAGAGACTGTGGTGTTGACATCCAGCTTTGGCTTTTTTTTGTGGAGTCACTGTAGTCAGATCCCTGTTTCTCCCTCCCACCTCCCCCATCACAAGCACACTGACTCCAGCACTCTAGGCCCTAGTCTCCAAGGAGGAAGTAGACCCTGTAGGCGAATTTCCTGGTATTATGCCATTTTAACAACCTCTCTCTTGATTTAGGTGTTGCAGGCTGGCTAAGAATATTCCTTGACACTTGAAAGGGACCTTTATTGTTTTCTTAATTTGTGAAGAATTGCCTTTTTTTTT
>VXAV01000692.1:261201-295881 GCA_013399715.1 Alectura lathami | reverse complement strand
TTTTTTTACCAAACTTTTCTTTGTAGGGTCAGACTGGAGCCATGTTATTGTTGTTAAATTTAGATCTAAGACTATATTAAGTCCTCTGGCAGTCTGCCCTAGCGCTTTCACTTCTTAAAACAGGAAGGCAGGCCTTGGCCTACTTGTGTTCATGTACTTAAAATGGGTGAGAAGATGACTTTTTACACTGCTGGGAAATAAATAAAAAACTGCATAGTGTGTATACAACAACTGTTCTGCAGGAGCCAAGGGAGACTTTCAAAGGTATAAGCTCCTAGGCCTCGTCGAACTTCAACAGAAATTAAGGATGTAAGTGCCCTTTAGGAAACTCTTTCCCAAAAATAATTCTGCCAAGTGAAAAAGTCCTTTGTTATTTGGGGTGGAGAGGAGAGCTGATTCAGCAGTTTAGACTGATGATGGCAAGCTCTGAAAAGCAGTACGTATATAACAGAGAGCATTGTAAAGGTTTGAGTGATTGATGGGGTACGGCACGTTTACTGGGGACATGAGCTCCTTTGCAAGGTGCTGCATGCTTTTAGTGTCAGAGTTCTCTTTCAAAGCATTGTGGAGGGTCTCATTAAAAATGTGGCCACCATGACAAACAAGTGAAACTTGGGTTTTTTTTTTTTTTTTTTTTTTTAAAGTCCAAAGTGCAGAAAAGTCAGCATTTAGGGAGGGAAGAAATTGCCTTGTGCAGTCAAAAGCCCTGAAGTTCTCTCTCTGGCTTTGCTAGGAACTTAATGTGTGATGTGGAAACATTATTGATTTGTCTCTGCTCATCTGACTGTGATGTTTGGGACACAGATCAGTGTTGGTCTAGCCTCATATTTGTATATCGGGATAGAAATACCATGCTTGTCGTGCTGTTTCTGTATTGTCTTGTGTGTCAGGAAGAGTACACCATACTTCTGCTTGACAAATGCAATGGCATTCTTTTCCTGGTGAACGGGCAGCAGCTCTGGGAAGGCACCAGAGAACTATCAGCATCTGAAAGATCTTTTCTTCATTCTCAGACCAAAGTAGATATATTTCAAGATAACTGAATACATTACCCAGCTTCTAATATTTCTCTGTCAGCCAGGTAAGGTAATCCAGGCTGAAGGCACCTCCAAAATAGAGGATGTGCTGTGTAAATAGTGAAATGCTTGTTACAGGCAGTTTTTGGCCAGTTTAAGTACAGATATTGGTTCAGGACCAGCAAATATTCACCAAATTAAGCAAGAGGTCAGGATAAATTCCTACGGGAGATATTTGCATTGTACTTCAGTCCAGAGCTCTCCTCAGATCTGACACCTGCATTTTCCTTGCAGACAGCCTCAATTTAGAGTTCAGGATATTTATGGGGTTCAGGATCCACCCAGTTTGCTGACAGACAGCACTGGAAGGTCCTTCTAGGAGGAACCCCAGGGCATCTTCTTTGCTTGAATTTGTTTGCCTGTGGGCAGAAGGAATAGATGGAGACCAACAGCTTGAGCACTGAGTGTTTGGTGTTGAAACTCTACTTCATTGGTTTTAACCCCTTTCAGCCTTTTCTGCACTCTTGACTCTTGCCTTTAATGGTGAATGGCACAGCCACAGTGAAAGGCAATATTGCAGCACCTGCAGTTTCTTCTTTTGTGGAACTGTGGTTGAATGCAATGGGCTGGAGGTCTGTGCTCCCCTCTCGTTTTGACTCTACCCCTATGCCATTTCTGTAGCTAATCCTTCATATCAGCAGACAGCTAGGAGCCAGCAGCCCCTTGAAAAAGGAGCTAGACTGAGGACAGGCTGCTGAGAGGAGTATAAAAACAGTTCCTTCATGGACCCTATAGATTTTTTGTTGTTGTTGTTGTGTAAAAGCGTTCTTGTTCTCATATATACGAGGGGGGGAGCACAGTCTGTGTTAAAAATACTTTGTGCTTCACCAAGGCTCTTTCTACCTTTCATAATTCAGGAGTCTGTCAATCACAGCCAAATGAGAGGCTGACAAAGGAGAGTGTGTGTCCATGTATATGGGAAGGGAGAGGGGGCAGGCAGAGACAGCAAAATGTCACTGTCATCTGCATTGCTGACTGCCCTAATTGTCAAGGCAGTGCTGCAAATGTGCAGTCAGTGGTAAGTGAGCCCTCTCTGTGGAAATGCAAGTACATTATTGAATTCTTGTTAGGAACAGACTTGGCTGGTCCTGGAAGGGTTCAAGTTTTGCTCAGAGGAGATCTCTGTGGGCACCACTTCAAATCCCTGGGCCTGTGTGCTCACTGACACACTGGTGCATGGTGCAGAGCTGAAGAGTTCGGTGCGTCATCGGAGAGCTGGTCAGCATCAGCTTGTACAGCAGATGGGAAGAACTTGCTCAGATAAGGATTGGCTTGTATGCTACTTTACTTTAAAGCTAGCTGTACAAAACTGAATTAGAAAGCTCCCAAGAGCCAACTCTTTTGTAGTATTTCAGCTTTTCTGATTTTATGTCAGATGGAACCTAGAACAGGAGAAATTCACAAGGTTTGGGTAAAAATTTCAGAACATGTTGAGTATTCAGTTAATAAGGTAAGGGATGGTAAGAGCAAAGCAAGGTATGGTAACACAAGGCATCATCCAGACTGCTGATTTTTTTTCCACCTTGGTAATAATGAAACTTTGAACAACAAAGTAGTTGAGGGCTTGACTTGAAATGCCACACCTGCTCATCTTAAACAAGGGAGAAAGTGGAAGGACAGTATTAAAATAAAATCCTTCTGTCATTTGAAGGGAAACCTTGTCATGTTGCCGAATCTGTTCTTTGTTTTTCCTTTTGAGCCAATGCAGCATTCCCTAGTTTCAGGCAATGTGCCTCAAAAAGGAAAACCTCAGAGCCAGAGCTGAGCCTTTTCTCTGGGACCAGTCCTGTCTGCTCTTATCTTCTGGCTCCTGCAGCAGGGTTGATGATAACCTGAAGACCACATTTCTTTTGTTTGCACAGTCTCCCTGGCAAACACTTAAAGAGGCAACAGGTAAACCTTAAAAGAGTGTTAAAAGGAATGACTTTCTAGTCCTCTGAATCTCCACATTGATTTAGGATTGGTTTATCTCAGCTAATTCTGGAATTAGTTTTACTGGGGGAGGCTGATGGCGAGGTGAAGAGGTGGAAAGGCTATTTTGGTTTGCACACAGAACCTAAAGCTCCCCAGATCCCTTCTCTAAGAATTCTACTCCTTTATCTTTAGCTCCCGCTGGCCCTAAATTCCCCTACTGCCTAACTGGCTGTAGCCTTCTGTCTCGGCATCTTGAGATGCTCTGGAATGGCATGTAGACTGCGTTGTTGTCGTTATCTTGGCCTGAAGTCTGCAAGTTTGCAAGCAGAGCAGTCAGTACTTTAGTGCCCTCCTTCCAGAGACAGAAGATGTGTGATCTGTGATCAGCTTGTTCTACTGCCTCCTGCCCTTTTATCCTAGAGTCTTCTTGCTTGCCCTTTGGCCCCGGTATTGTCTGACCACACAGCAAACTTGTGGAAGCAGCTCTTGTCCCTCCCTTCGTGCACAGCTCTGGGAACAAGCAGGCATCCCAATGCTGCCCAGGATGAGCTGACGCCTTTCGGTCCCTTCGCCATTTGCAAGCCAGCGTCTGTCACCTGTCTGCCCAGGCAATGGCACGTTGCTGCAGTGTGCTGAGCAAGGGCTTGCAATTTCATGGCAATCTTAACTTTTTATTTGTATGAGATTGTGCTGCTTTCCAAACGGGCTATAAATCAATTGCTTTTAGAGCCTAGCCTGTGGATATTCAGCCTGGTGCCTGAATAAACAGCCTGTGACTCCATGTGTCAGAGCACACCTGTCTCCTCAAACACCGAAGTTTGCTTTCTGCGGAGCCTAAGTCTCTTATCCGTGTCCCTTCCCCGGAAGAGACAGGTGTCCCCTGCCTGTCGCTGTCACCGCTCGGCGCCTATCAGCCTCTGGGTGGACAGGCTCATTAAGCAGGGGTGTGCTCCAGCAGAGGAAGGAAGGTAGAGTCAGAGATACTGAGACGCAGTTGAAAAGCCCAGATCAGTGGACAAGATGTCTGAGGCATATGATGCTTATCTGCTGCAGTGGGTGGAGGAGGAAAGGGCATCCCTTATCTCTTCTCTAGTTCCCAGCCCACTCTGGCTGCTTAAGGAGGCTCGCTGGAGTCTTCCCACATTCCTGCGCATTTGGGTTCCTGCTAGACAGGAAGCGGCTGCTGCTCCAACACCCATTGCGTCTCAGCTGGTAGTGTCATTTACAGTCGGATTCTCAGAATCCCCCAGGGTCTGAGGGGAGCAGGGGGTGGAGGGGATGCCGACACTTGTTCAGTGACCCCTGTGCGAAAATATCTCCCTGGGAAAAGAACAAAAACACTTAAACTTGCCTGATTTCTTCAGCAGTTGGTGAGCCTGGTCTCTGATACTTAGGCATCTCAGGAAATAAAACTGACCCTTTGGGAAGGTGGAGGATTAGAGGGGTTGGAATATGTGTGAACCTGTTTTCTAACAGGCCCCTTAAAAAAAGCGGCCTGCAACCGTATCAACAGTAGCTTGTTATCAGGTAGCACGAAACTTATTAGGGCTGTCACTGGTTAGCAGGCCTCTGCTGTGAGTCTGGATCAGGAAGCCCCACTGCGCAGCCCCGTGTCCAGCGCTGTGCAGCAGAGCACGGTGGGCAGCCCCGCACCTCCCGGGAGGTGGTTACTAAAGCAGACACGGTCCGTGTCACGAAGATCAAGATGCTTTTTGATTGGGCTGACAGAATTCCCATTCCTAAATTCTGTTTCCCCTTTCTGTTTGATCTCTATGCAAATGTATCTTTACTTCCTGTGGGAAATTAGTGTATATTTGTGATGATGTGTGTTATTCAACAGCATCTGCCCCAGAATTCTCCACTGTACTTGAAAAGAATGTAGAATTTCTCTTTTCCTTTCATGAAATATTACAGAAAGGTAGTGATTTTAGGATTAGGAAACCATTCCAGCATTATTTTATATCTCAATGGAACTTGGCAATGCAGCATCGGTAGGTCAGATTTCTGCTTTTGCAGATGCTGTCACATATTCCTGTGGCTGAAAGTGCGGTAAGGTCTGTAGAATTCGCGAGAACAGAGAGATGTGGGTGCCACATCAGTTAGTATCCCGAGAGCTCCAAACATGACTTGTAGTCTTTTAGGTCTGACATTCAGGCATGTCAAAAACTGAAATTCTCGACAGTGGACATGATGGTAATGTTATAATAATGTTTTCTAAATTGAAATGCATGTTTTGTGGCCATTTCAGTCAATAAAGTGTTTGATACTGACAGTAAGATTAATGGCATGCTAAGATGATAATTCTTTCGCATTTTGATTTAGGCAACCTTTTGGAGAAAGCGTTGATCTTTAGTTAACAGTACACAAACAGATTTCTCCTTTCTCTGCCCTCCTAAGTTATTGGACCTCTTCCCCCTGCCATGCTCCACTTAAAGTTCATTATTTTAGGTATGGTGCACATTATTTCTGATCAACTGTTACAGATGCTCAGCATAAATTTCACCTTCCACATGTGAAGCATTCATCATTCACACTGTGATTATTAGAAAAGAAATTGTCCAAGGACATAGACCAGTACACCAGTGGCTCCCAGGAGGCGAGATCCTTCAAGTTCTGTGCCGTAACCCTGCTCTTTGCATCAGTGGAATTTTATTTAAGTCAGTGGGTTGCTAGTTCTTTAGTAGGGTACCGATTCTCTAGAAGGGTACTGGCTATGTGCTAATAGGGACTCATGGCATATACGAGGTGGAGCTGGAAACCTCATTGCCCCGCTCTGGCAGCGTTCTCGGCGTTTCTGGCTGTCTCCCAGCCATTGGTGCTGTCATTTGGTCTGTGTCTGCTCCATCTGAGGCAGCAGAACCGGGAAGTGATAACTTGTCTTTTGAGATCATTAACACATATTCTTAATTTAGTCTCTCTTAAAACGATGATTCTGGAGGACTTGATACATAAAGACCGTTCCACAGCTTGTACAATATGAGCTTATGCCAGGTGCAGCCCAAACCTCTTCACCCAGTGCTGATCCCATGTAAGCACCCAGGTTTTCTTTCCACCTTTACAGCTGTGATCCCACAGAGGTATTTAGGTCAACACGGGTACCGACCTGTCCAGCACGAAGCGTTACCTGCACCTGTGCCTATCTCTGCCAGTTACCTTCAACATGTCTTAGACTTCTGTTCCTCTTTTTTTCACTCCTGTCCTTTGCACCTCCCTGCAGGATTGTGCAGTAAGTTTTGACATCAGCTGAAGGTTCAAGGTGCTGGTGATATATAAACCAATGCCAAAAGTAACTTCCTCAGAATTTAATCTGTTACAGAAAGATTGGACTGAGAGTCACTGTGCCTGCTAGCTGCACTGTGGAGAGCCTTTTAGTAACTGCTGAAGAATTATACCTTCCTCCCCTGTCCCTGAAATTGTTGCCTTTGGGATTCTGTTCCTTCGGAAAAAAGCACTGGGAGTCTGCAAGCAGGGAGAATCCCGTCACATCATCCCAAAAGGAGCTTAGCTCACTGACTGGAGGCGTGGCAGCACCTTAACACCCTCGCTAGCAACAATTGTGATGAGTGACCTGTTGACTGCAAATGGAAGACAGCAGGCAGCTGTCACATCAGGTGGCATGTCTCACCACTGCAGACGATGCACAGTAAAACACATTTAAAGATGAACTATGGATTGAAAATTGCGTGCTTCAAGCAGGTGTGCTGTGTTCTTCTGGTGGACAGATCCACTTTTATGTTTCATTGTAATTTTATTTTTCAGACAGGTTAAATCCTCTACCTGGTCCTGAGCAAATAGTTCCATTGTATATCCCTGCAGGCATCGCACAAAGAAGGATACTGTGAACTTTTTTTACTCTTGTGAGTGAGTTGTAATGCTTTAGGAAGGGCTATTTCAAATTCTTTTCTCTATTTCTTTTAATAGGTTGCTGTTTGCTGTTCTTCCCCCTCCGCCCTGGTCTTTAAAATTAATTCCACATTCTGCTACAGCGTCGAGTGGAGTCTCGCTAAACTCCTTTACCATGGGGTTTATCACACTTACAGGTGCGTTGCAGTCCTTCATGGTCAGCACTTCAGATTGATATCAGCTCTGAATTATAAAGTGTCAGGCCTGAATTATATAGCTTCATTTGTCATTGGGAAGAGAGGGGTATTGAAGCACTGTGCTTTTCTGTGGCCTTTGTTATTCTGCCAAATTCAGCTTATTTCACTACTTCTCATGAGAGAAAACTCAAAGAGTCCGGGGTCTTATGTTCAGCTGGTCACTTGTAACTGATGTGTTCCTGTGCAGGGCACACTTATGGCCTCTCTTTCTGTCTTTCTTTCTTTTTTACTTTCCTTCCATCTTTCCTTCTTTCTTCACTAAAAATCTATCCTCAGAAATGTGAATAAACTCCTAAATTGGCCATTTTTTGGAGAATCCTGTAGGAAAAAAATCTGTGTAATGGTGGTGCTAGAAGGTCTTCCAGGGAAAATATTACTGATGTGGAGAAGGTCAAGCAGATCCAGAATCTTGAACCTATTTTGAAACTCTAGCTCTGTTACAAAACAGTTTTGTTTTAGCTGCCATTAGGAGTACTAAAAATTATAAACAGAAGATGTGGAGGTAGACATGAATTCCAAAATCCAGTGACCTGAAGATTTGTGATTGGACTCCTGATTCTGATGGTATCAGGGGAAATCTTGTATATGTTTATGGCCGAGACTGGCAATTGCACGTGGATATAAGTAACGTTATAGTGCACTTTTGTCCTCCCTCTGACCTTGGTGAGTTTCCAGTTATGGCATTGCCTGCCTGTTGTCCGACATTGTCTTACATCTTCAGATATGCTTTTCCTTCCTGCGATAAGGAGAAAACTACTGAGGCTGAGCATGTGACTTCTCCTGTGCTCATCAGCATCTTGGTCTTCATGGAAATTCCAAAGAGACACAGAATTCAATTTTGCAGGTCATCTTTCTCCTACCTTAGTTCTTCAATACATGTCAATTGTTGACCCCTCTTGCGTCTTCCTTCTGTCATATCCCGCACTTGACTCACACCTTGGTCAGACAGCACTGGCCACAGTCACACCTCTTCACTCAGTGCTGGGAAGTCCTGGATTCAGGTCTCCATGACAGTTAAGGGGTTCAAAATATCTTTACCAGCAGGCCACACACAAGCAAGTCCAGTCTGTGCAGCTGTCCAGGCCATATATATCCGTCGATAGGGAGCCCTTGCAGGGAGCACATTTTCCTCTCTCCTTGATGCACGCAGCTCTTGTTCTTTGGAGAGAACCAGAGGGAGCTGCTGAGCGGTCAATGGCATTGAGATGGAAGTATAAATGAACCAAAGCCTCCCTTTGTTTATGTTCTTGAGTTGATATTGCTACTTGGATATTACAGACTGCAACGCCCTGCAGTAGCAGTGCCTGTCTTATTAGAGCACTGGGAGTACCAGGCTGGTTGGAAAAAAGGAACATTAATTTCATTTGAAATTAACATTTATCTGGAAGGCATCTCTTCCCTTCAAAACTGAATTAACTTCTCTATTGGAAAGCAGTTTTTAAAACTTTGGGTAAAAGCTTCATGCTTTCTATTTGTGATTCCCCATTCCTGGAAATAGTAGTCATATTCCATAGATTTTGCAATGCATGTGTTATTTTTGTGTTTTGAACTGAGTAAGTGATGCGTAAATGCTCTTGCTGTACCACTCGTCACTTTTAAAGTCAGACCTCTGAAATTACTGAACCTTCTTTCCAGTGGAAAAACATTCAATGAAAGGCTCCAAGGCAGAAGCAATGCATCCAAAACAGTGAAGCTGCAGGACTCTCTGGAGATCAGTAATGTGTCAGAGGCTCTGGATATAACTTATCTGGAAAGAATACAAGAGTAGCCAGATGTTCCTTTTGTAAAATGTTAGTGATGATACATCACAGATATTTAAATATTGGAAAATTGGCCAATTTCCATGGTATTTTAAATGTTGTATGTTGTACCATGTAAGCTAAATAGTAGGGAAACCAGCCAATTTTCATAATTATTTTTAAAATCTTCAGTGCATTGTGCTATATATGCATATCATAGTATACATATCTAATAAATATATATGTGCACAATATGGTTAGAGAGATTAATGCCCCTAAATGCAAGTATTATATATGGATATACAAGTAGAAAAAATGTTGTTTTTCCTTTTGATTTCTTTTATTTATCCACATATGCACAGATAAGCCTCTAAATACTTGCCGGACATGTGAGGCTGTTTAGCCCTTAGTGATATTAGTAATAATCTAAGTAAAAAACTCCCTGACTTTCAAAACAAACTCGATGCTCACATGGTCTCCAGGCTGCAGAGCTCTGTTCGTGCACGCACTGGGCATGGGGATGCTGGGGCTTCTTCTCGTCATCACTTCCCAACTTCATTTAATATAATTTCTGAAACTATAGAAAGCAGAGGTTGGTTACCTCTCTGCGTATCACATCTGTCCACCTGGGCCAGTTCCAGGCTTTTGGTGGCCCTTCTGTGAACAGAGCATTTATGCTTTCTCTCCACGCTGTGTTTTACTGGTGTGCTTCTGCCTCCCTGACAGCTGTCCAGTTGTATGTGCTATAAGAATGCTCAGAATAATTTCTGAACAACTCTAATAACAGTGACCTAACACAGCCCACTGTTTAGTCTGTTTGAGTGAAGGCAGATACCGCCGAGATATCGCTGGGATAAAGGGAGACATTGTGCATCTGCTCACTGCTTCTCCAGAGCATGAACTGCTGGAACTCAGGAGGAGCTGCAGACAGGCTGATCCAATTCTGCGACCATGTTGGCTTCTGTTACCTACATTGTTTTTAATTTAAGCTGGTGTAAGGGAGATTAGAGTTAGTTGTTAGCTGGGTGGATGTAGATTTTTCACAAAGGTGGCCCAAGTAGTGCCCATTGTATTTATTGGGCAAACTCTTTCAAGTTTTATTTAACCACTGTGGGGGGAAAAATGGGTTCAGTGTAAACCTACAGGAGGTGGTCTGACTAATTTCCAATTTGAAACATGCATTCTTGCTCTATTTTGACTTTCTATGCACAACAGAGGTTTATTGAAAGGATGGGAATGAAGACTGGAGAGTTGGGAGTTGTCGTGCACTTGGGAAAAGAAGTAGTGAGCCGTTCACTGTGGGAGGGCACGAAGGCACTGCGGGCCTCTTGTAACTCTGGTGCATACAGGTCTTCTTTTAAAATTCAAGGGCGGTTCCAGACATGGATCAAGGACAGTATGTGTCCTTAAATTCACCCCTTCTGACACATTCCTCTTGACTCATTAATCCACAGTAATTTAGATTTATGTCTTGCGCCTTCAAGGATGACTTTCTGTCCCAGTTTTTAGGACATCTCTTGCAGTCTGCCACATGAAATTTCACTGCTTGATTTCATTGCAAGAATTGATTCAATGGAACATTTCTTTTCCTGTTTTCTGATTTTTTAATTTTTTTTTTTTTCTATTTATTTTCCCCCTCTTCTTCCTCCCTGGTGAAACTAACCTGCCCCAGCAGAACAGGCTGCAGCATGTTTGTACATGTCTATTCTTTTCTTCCTCTCTGGTAGAAGCCAGGAAGCCTCAGTTCTGTGGCATTGCTCCGGTAGCGTATTGGCAGGCACATGAAGCAGATTCTTCAGTCACCCTTAACGCCAACAGTGAGATTTATTATCTCCATTGCTCTTAGGGAAATTAGCCTAGGGAATTAATTTATGGTGTTTTGAAATGCTGTTGTCTTATCAAGTGATTGCTTGCTTACACCCAAACTCCCTCTTACCTTTGGTCACAGGGATTGCGTGTTTAATGTGTGCTTTAACGGGGGCAATTAAAAGGGCACAGGTGAAACACAGTCACACTCTGGGCTGTTTATGGCATTTGATCCTTGCACGGCAGGAATGACCCCTCCAGCTCACCTTCTCCTTCAACATTGTATCTGGGAAGAGAGATAAATTCACAGTTAATAAAGATAAGACTGGAAAACACCTTTTGTGAACTTGTGAACAGTGCACGTGTTGCCGTTCAGTTTCTAACAGCAGGATGCAGCACTATCTTGTAATTCCATGGACCACTTTTGAGGAAACAGGAACTGGGGAGGCTGAACAGGCAGAAAGATTCAGAGGGTTAAAGTCCTCTGCATTAGCCTACTACTGATAAAATCCTTCCATTTCCCATGGATCATACTGCAACCTTTTTGTGATTCTTCAGCACTTCTGTATGTAATGGTGCTCTTGGCAGGGAAGACTACTGTGGGCACATTGCTTATCCAAGCATCCAAGATGGTGCTGAAGATCGAGTGGTGACTCTTGCCCTTCTGTCTCTTGCATTATTCATATTTTTATTATCATTAATTAATGATTTATGGGACCATTTTGCAAACCACAAACCCATTTGCGGCGGTATAAAGCAGTGTGCATGTAAAACGTGCACACATACAGGTGCTTGCCCTGTGCAGAGAGACAGCCACGTCTCAAACGGAAACTAGGTTAGTTATAAAAATGTACGAAAACTCTTTAGACAGAAAGCAGAGTCCTGTATCCCAAGGAGTCAAAGCAGTATCATGGATAAGTAGAACACAATTATGCTGAGCTGTGTTTAAACATTAGCTTTCTCTTGCAGAAGCACTGCAGTGCCTGCTGTATAATTTGACTCAGACTTCATTGAGCAAAATGGCATAACATCAACTGGATGTTCCCCCTGCAGGGAGTTCCATCTCCAGTACCTGGCCAGGATGCTGGGAGGGTTATTTCATCATGGAAATGGAGATATATGTGTGAGATACAGTGCTTCTCTAATATGAAATTAGACACCCACACTTAAACAGCTATCTTGGGGTTTTGTATCAAACCGCACATCTAGCGGTTCCCAACGGGCTTGTTTTCCCTCAGTTTCTGCGCTGTATGCAGTACCTCTCACAGTATTTCACTCCTTTCATCCCAGCTCACGCTTCAAGTTCTTTTTCTTGGAAAGGTGCTTCAGGAACTCTTCTTGAATTTCCTTCTTCTTTCAACTGTGACTTGCAGCTGGTTGTATGTGCTTAATACGCCAGCCTATCTTTTTGAGGTTTTTATGTATGACCTATCACTGTCACTTGAAAGCACTAAACAGAGTTAAATTAAAAATCTGTCTAATGCTAGGAAACGTGGTGTGAGAGACTCTGGAGGGGCAATTATGGTCCGTGTTTTTCATACAAACAGGTTGTATCCACTTCGTATTTAGACTTGGACAGAATGTACCGGTCAGGCTTTTCACGGCAAACATAAACAGTAGCTCTGAGATCTTAGTGTGTCAGGGGCATAAAGATAAACATCCTTGCCTGTATTTAAACTGACATCTTCCTCTCTGAATCAGATAATGTAGTGACAATTGTTTGTGGGTTTTTTGTTTGTTTATTTTTGTTTTGTGGCACGTACCACTCATAGGAGGTTGGCCCATGGTGGAATATCTCATTCACTGGCATATCACATACAGGTTACATCAGTGCAGCTGAAAGCTCTCTCTGTAGTTATGCCACACAGGTTTACCTCCACGCCCATAAAACCACATCCACCAGGGACCTCATCAATGCAAATACACTCAAGAGCAGCTAATGAGGATTTTAATTTAGCTTTAAATGCCTTTGGTGCTGGGAAGGCCTTTATGGCACCAGGCAGGGAAATCTCCTAAGCTCTGGCGGCTTTCACCATAAATGTCAGTGCACCATATTTATTATTTGCTTTAACTGCATTTCTAATGACCACAAAGCTCATTTCTCAGATTACACCAATGCTGTGTGTTACCTTCCAGCACCTTGGTTTGTTTAAAATACAGTGCAAAATGCAGGAGTTGGCCAGGAATAATTTTCCTTTATGGGACCACATGTGAAAGTGGGGAGAACAGACAAACATCTTCAGAAATATTGTGAAGAAGACCCTAGGAAGGGCTCTGACTTTACTGGATGACGGCATTTTACGGAGGTGTGGGCTGAGGTGTAACAGATACTTGTGATCATCTACCCGCATGGATCCTCTGGAGGACTTTCCCCAGGGAGACTTGATAAAGAACATTCGTTTTGCTGTATGTAGTTGGGGCAGGCTTGTAAGATTAAGTCTGCCTTGCCAGTGTTTTATAACTGCCCAGATATTTGCAGCAGCGTTTACTTATTAATGTCGCTGTTAGATTGAGTGTCGCCTTTCGTTCTAATTCCCTCAATCCTAAGTGAGTCATTATATACTTCAGAGCTGACTTCAACCTTTCTCTAAGCTTGTGTTTGCCAGACCCTATCAATGGGAGATTTATTGCCCTGAGGTGGTGTTTTCCAGCCTCGGTCCAGAACTGGTCTCATTTATGACAGGGTAAAGGCAGACCTTTCATAGGCCTGCAGTACTGGTGCTTATTTGAGGTTTAAGGCACCTGTCCCAGGGTGTTACGTGCTCCCATTACAGGGTAGTTGTGATACTGCTCCTCCCTTTTTTTTTTTTTTCCTCATTTTTCCACACCCTTTTTGAAGTCCCCTGTGCATCATCTTTTCCAGATGATCTCCTGCTCTTGGGGTGCACCAGAAATTCCCACTTTTCTGCACCTTTTTACCATCGCAGTCCTTTTGCTATCTCTTGTCCATTTTTCACAGTGCCAAGTTTCTGTCACCCAGTCTGTCCCATGAAGAAAAATTGGTGGTCATATGCGGGAGCTAGAAAGAAGTAAACTCAGAGTCAGGAACAGACTATGATTTAAGACTATATTGTACTTTATATGTGGCATATAACTTCTTCAAAGCAGAGAGAGAAAAACAAGATACCCCAACCCTTTTATCCAGACTTTGGGATGCCTGTTTGTGCCATGCCAAGTCAGCAATAAGTGCAGCAGTCGTAGCACGTTGAACAGTGGTTCAGTATGCCTTCATAGCTCGGGTGCTGTGCAAAACAAAGGGGCCTAATGAACTGCTGGAATAATAGTTCTCTGCTGTACTTCCCCAACTAGTTTGGGATTTGCAGTGCAAGCTTCGAGGAGTTTGTTTGCACAGCTGGAAACCTGCATTAGCCAACGTGATTCCTCCATTTATAATGTTCTAGTGACATGTTTGGTAGCGCTGGAGAGGTGCTTCTGATAGATCTTAACCCAGCACTTGGCCTTAGCTGTCAAAAACACACCTTCCATTTGGTTTTGTAGCCAACCTCAGCAGAGGCCAAGGATTAGCCTGTTCCTTTGAATAAGCCTTATGTGCTGACAAAATGAGGTGAAAATCCTCCCCCTGGCTTTTCTTAATGGAGTTTGCAACACCTGCCTTCCCCAGGTGACTGGAGTAAGTGTCCAGTAAACATCAGAAATATCCTCTATGTGTGTATGTTTGGGTACTGGCTGTTAAAAGTCACTAATAAGAGCCTGTGCTCAGAATCACAGCTTTCTCGTCTGATTAATGCCTGGCTCCTGCACCTGAGACATTTTACTACATGACAGCTGTTCCGTGGCCTATATACAAAATGAGTCAGAAATCTCGATTTGGTCATTACAGGACTTGCAACTGCATCACAGAATCCACACTCAGAGTTTGACAGCCTGGAAGGAGATGCCATAGATATGGAGTCAGCTGAGTTCCCCCTGGAGTTTTAGAAATGGACCAGCAACATCAGGCAGAGGTGGAGAACTGGAGACTTGGCACGGAAAGCCTCCACTTCCCAGGCTTTTATTTTCTGTTTGAAGCCTCAGTTGAAAGCAACTTTTTCCATCCCTTTAAACCAAGAAATCCCTACCTGTGTCCCACCATCCACCATGAAGTAGTTTCCTTCCTAACACCTGTTTCAGCCTGACACAGAGGTCTATGTGTTGGGCTGTCCGGAGAGACACGGTGGGCTGGCAGGAGCCATCTCACTGTACCTCAGCAGTTAACACCTCTGCTCTCAGTGAAAGCAGCTGTTTTGCTCCATGCCTTATAAAACCTTGAACAAACTTTCACATTTGTGCTGAGAGAAGGGATAGATACTCCTTATCCGCTTCTCTGCCTCTCCACAGCACAGCACAGCAATTACGGCCAGTTGTTATCAGGTGAGCAATAAGGAGGAGTGTGAATGGAGATAGGTGATGGGATGGGCCCTGGAAGCACTGTGGCAACCAACAAGTTATTGCGCGTTTGCTGGCGCCGTCAAGTCTGTATCGGCTCGTTTCAATGGCTGCGCTGGAGCAGAGAGGGGCAGGCACCATGCTGCTACCGGGAAGGCAGCTGTGTGCTGGAGTCAGATGGCCCTCTCATCTGGATGCAGGGATGAGTAAACAGCATACAGTGTGCGCATTGATTTCCAGCCCTCACTGTCGCCTGCCCTCATTTGTGGTGGGGAGGTGAACTTTCACCTTTTGTTTGTTTGCCAAATCTCTCTTTTTAATTTTCCCTGTCGAAAACCAAAGCAAGCCTAGAGTTCTTCAGCCAGTGCTGCAGTCTTCCTCCTCATGGCCTGTGTGTCTTACCCAAAATCCAAATGAGAGCATCCAGGCAGATGACAGGAGCATCCGTCTATGTGGTCTGTGTAGACTCACACCATCTTGTTCAGCTGACCAACTCTCTTCTGAAAATCAGAACCTGTATTAATAACAATGTGTAAAGAGAGAACAAATTCAACCTGAGTTTGAATTCTGAGGCTGTCTTTGTTAGTCTGGTTATTAGAACTGTCTTTTTTTTTTTTTTTTTTTTTTTTGGTCAAGTGTCTATCTCACAACACAGTGACCACACAGAGATAAGGAGCATGGGAACTCTCTTTATCAAGTTCATCTCCTTTAAATTAAAGCACCATGCAGTTTAGTTTTTAATGCTAATTAAGGATCTCACTTTTTACATTTTCCAGGACCATATTTTAATATTGCCAAGTGATGTCAAGGAAAGAAATAATTGTCCCTATGAAAGAATGAAAGAGGAATCTTCTAGCAGTAATGAGGTGGGAGATGTTCAGAGTGTGGTGTCATATTGGTGTGATCCAAACCTCTGGAACTGGAAAACATCCCAGTGAAATCTAAGAAAGCTTGACTAGTTCTAATCAGTGTGATGCAGATCCAGGTTTATTACCCAGAGCATTTCTTCATCTTCAGGAGTATTACTGTGTGACAATATTATAAAAGATGAAAGTGATTGATGATTCAAAAGGAAAAGAAATGCTCAACTCAGAAATAAATTGTCCTTTTCTTTGTCAAAGGAAGTGCTTTACTGAATGGTGCTTCTTAAATCTACTTTCTGATTTCTCTGTAGACTCTGGAAAATTTTGTTCTCAGATATTCTAAATAGATCTGACTACTGAGTTTTAACAACCTTCAGTGACTAGAAACTGCTCCATTAGCTAATTACTCAGGGACAATGACCTTTCTGGGTTCGTCCACATGACAACCACATTAATGCCACTTTAGTGCTTCCTGATTAACTTTATAAGCTATTTGCTGTGTGTTATAACTTTAGTCGTCAAAGAACAGCACCTTTGGCTTTGCATGGCTTTGTGTGTTGCAGCTGATCTAGTAAAGAGACTTTGCTTGTTTAGACTCAGCAGGTAAAGTCAGCCTCATTTACAGTAACCACTTGAGGAATTTTTCAGGAAACCCAGTTAGCATGGCATTCAGCAAAGTGTTCCCTAACCTCAGAAAGGAATTCTCTGCTCATGACCTCGCACTGCAGTAAGTTGTTTTTATACATGTATTTACATGTGTACACACACCCAAGAGGCAAAAAAGTGGTGAGCAGAAAAGAAGACAAGAGATGGTCTGACTGGTGTTGGCCGGAATGCTGGGGCTTTGCTGGCTCATTGTTGCCGCACAGGAGCTGGAGGGAGGAGCGTGGAGGTGGGTGGCAGCATGCAAACTGTGCTCAAATCCATGCTGCTCCCTCCGTTGCAAGTGCGTACACATCTCAACCCACCATGTTTTTCACGTGAGGGGCAGAGGCAGACACGGTAGTGGAGAGGGTCTCGCTGGCTGCAGGCCTCCACGCTCTAAAATGCATCTTTACTCTTTGTGCATTTCTGGGTTTGGGTTCATAAGAATTTCCCATGATGAGTTAGTCCTAAGGCCCACCTGGCCTAGCATCTCATCATGGATGTCTCAGGAGATAATATGAACAGCCAGGACAACCAGAGCTGATCCACCCCAGCGTCCAGACGCTGGTAGCCAGGTATCAGAAGAGTTTTCTGTCCCATGTTGAACTGCATATACCAATGACCTAAGTACTGGAAAAGATATTCAGTAAAACCAGGCCTTGTTGGGAGGTCTGGGAGTTGATGCCTCAACTATTTTAACAGTTTTCCTCCTTCTTTAAGCAGTCATTTTTCCCTTTTAACAGGACCCAGAATAAATCCCTGCTATTTTTTATTTTCTTACTGTTTTCAATTTTGCTGTGTCTGGGACCATACTTCAGTGTATGGCCAGCAGATTCATGTAGAGGCCAAATATGTAGGCTGTGGGAGAACAGACCCTTCCCCCAGCAGTTTTGTTGAAGATGTAGGACACTGTTGGTGGAGTCATGACTTAACCCACCAGCTCTGGGTGGGAGCTTAAGCACCATTTAGTGCCTGAGCCCTCTGCTTCTGATCTGAAGATAGCTAGGAGGTTAAATACCTGGAGCCAATCTGGATAGAGATCAGAACTAAGGCTTACGCGGGTGTGGCCTGTAAACTTTTATGATAGCATTAGATACTACTTAGAGGTTTGTGGCTATCTTGTCTTGGATCTTCAAGGATCTGTCTTTTGTAGGAAAAGGCACAATTACAAGAGGCTGTGTTGCAAAATACTTTAATAATCCCAGGCTTATGCGGACGATTTTTGCTGGCTGTAGGCTTTGCATTTGTATGTGTGGAGGTTTCAGCAGAGCCTGGAAAAAAAAATGAATGCTGACACTCTTTGTAGCAGAACAGCCCTCTCTGTCTCTGGTGTGCCATCATGCTAGTTGTCACATCAGTTGTGGTGTGCTGCTCGTTGACTACAGCCCCCAAAACTCCTCTTTCAGGTGGCAAGCTCAAGGAAGAATTAGGAATGCAGGATGCAAAGCCTAATGAAACTTTAATTTCAGCAAGCATTGAATCAGGAGGAAATTAAAAAGGAAGCTCAAGTTTTGTTGCGGAGGTAAAAAGAGGATAGTTTAACTAAACTATTTTTCTGTTGTTTACCTTCTGATATCTTCTACTTTTGCTGTTTTTCAGCACCCCTCTCTAGTCCAGCCTTGTTCCAGCTCCTGCAAAGAGCAGAAGTTTTGTCTGCCCAGTCTAAAGCATAGTTTAAGTCCTGACAACCAGAATTTAAGACTTCTTAATTAGATGTTTCCTTCTCACCCTAGGGCAAAGTCAGTCTCTGGTGCCGTTGTAAAGGCTGTTTGGAAGTAAATGTCACCACAGTGACAAGGAAAGTATTGTGATCATGTTTTTTTTTTTTTTTTTTTGCTATTTTTTGCATGTGTCCTATGTCAGGCATGTGCATAGAACAGAAGTTGCATCAGTGGATTGTCTGTGCCCTCATTTCCTTACATGGTTGTCCAGTGTTGCTCCACGGTCACCACTCAGAGTTGTTTTAAATCTGGTGGTGGTTGATTTATGGTGAAATGTGTAATGGTATAACCAAAAGCAGTGTAGGCTTCGGGATATGAACCTAGTGGTGTTTCCTCTGAAGTTAGTAATAATAACCCTGAGGACTGGTTGAAAAAAGGCTGCAACAGTTTTACTGCCCCAGAGACTTTTCCTTCAGCAAAATTTCTGCGTATTTGAATGCAGAAGAATTGTGATCCCTATCTTTATTTCCAGGGGATCCTTATTTTTTGCTTCCTATGCTTTATTTGTTTTTATATCCTACTGGAGGGATGTAGCAGCTGTTCTTGCAGTCCTTGTTCCTTTGAGGTATTCTTTGCATCCATGATGTCTTTCTCTGAGCTTGAAGAGATGTGAAAAGACAAGTAATACAACAAGCAGATATTTAGCATGCTTCTTTGAGCATTTGAAAACAATATTTTAATGATTTTGTGTCATTTTCACCTAGGTACTGCAGAGCCTTCAGTGCTGAAAAGGATCTGAGCTCCGTAATATCACCCCAGATTTTGGGTGATGCACACTTGAAACTCTGTCCCTGAGCTTGTTTGAAAGCCTGGTCCCAGCGTCTAGCCGTGTTTTGCTGTTGTCTGTGTTTCAAGTATTGCTGAGAGAAGTGAAAATGAATGTTGTGTTGCCTTGGGGAAGTTCATCTGCCTTGCATCAGAGAGCCAGATGGCCCAAGGGTTTGGTCACAGCCTATGAAGGCTCACACTTGATTGATTTTTGGATAGGAGACAGTGCAGTGTGGGCCTCCTTTTCTGCTGCAGCCTTAGCCACCAAAAAAATCTTAAATCTCAGTCCCTCAGTTCTGTGACATGATGATGCTTGATATATCTCTGGACTTTACCCATATGTAATTTTCAGATTCATACTCTTTGTCCAAGACATGCTGTGGGAACATGCAGCCTATCCAGGTGTGCAGACCTTGGGGAAGGACGGACCTACAGTATAATTGCAGTGTAATTACATTACAATGTAATATAAAGTGGAGCCTCTGGGAAACTGTGGTTCTGTCATGCTGGCAGAGCTAAATGATGCACTCCAGCAGCATGGCAACAGAGATCTCTTTTACCTGAGCCTGAACTTCTGCTAGTGCAGGTGTAGCATGGCTCAGCTTTACAGGTGACTTGCCTCAGCTGAGGATTTTATCAGGCATTTAGTGTTATACTCCTGGACTTCTGTACATGTGAAACATTTCTGTGGCATTTATTTTGAATAGAATGAGTAAGCTTTTCAGCTGAAAGTTAATAGATAAATATGGAAATGACATAGGGAAATGAGTGAGCAGCGTTCTCCTTCCTAGACTTTTAAAAATTTCTCTGTAGAATAATTTGGAAGGAATATAAATGGGATAAAAACATCAGGGATGTGAATCCGTACAGTAGTTTTTGCACCTGGCAAGTTTATGCTTTGCTCTTTTTTTCCAATTGTCTTTTCTGCTAGTTTACTTAGCAATGCTAGTTTGAATAGCACAGTGATTCTGTGCCCATTATTTTCACTGTTCTTAAGATGCAGCTGTTAGTGCTGAGCTGACAAAGGGATCCGTGCATTTATAGCCTACACTGCCCTTTGCACAGCTCTCTATGAACTGCAGCCATCAGCTGTCCCACAAACTTTGGATAAGTGTAGGCAAATGTTTCCTCATTATCTTAAAACACTTTACAGTTTTAACTTATTACAATGGCAACTAGGAAGCCATAAAGAAGATTGAGTCCCTCTTGTGTGTACGCAGAATGAGTGACAGTCTCAAAAAGGGAAAAATCACATTGTAAAAAGACAGAAGTAGGATTCTTACTGTCATTTTACAGATGGGAAGACTGAGGAGCAGCCAGCAAGATCAGTTGCATGCCCGATATCACACAGGCTGCCTGGATGTCCAGTTTAAGGCCTTGAAGCCTTTCTCTTCTTGCTGGGCGGTTCCTTATCAACACCGCCAGTACCTCACACACTGCCCCAGCTTAGCCCAGGCTCCTCTCATTTGACTCTTTCTGACAGAATGCTGTGTGCTACTTTTAAAAGTCTCCTGTGCTTGGAGCCTTTGGAACCGCGTCGCTGCTGCAGGCTGGCAGTGACAGCTCTGCTGGTTATCGCTGGCACTGCTCACCAAGTGTTGCGGGGCGAAGGGCGGGGTGCAACCGATCTGGGGGGAGCCTGCGTCCCTGTGAGCGACATGGTGGGCTTCAGAAGGAAACAAAAGCAGAAAGGGGTCTGAGCTAACATCCCCACTGTGGTCAGTTGTGTCTCCTGCTCCACACCTTTCTTTTGTCCCTGCTGCTGGTTCATCAAAGACAGCTGCCTCTGCTTGCTGTTGCTTACAGAGATGTAACATACACATCACTTCATGACAGAAGTTCTCCTAGGGGCAGAAAATCCTTTGTGGGAATTTTAAGAGTTTGGGACTGAAGAAAAAAAAAAAAAAAAAAAAAAAAAGCCAAAAATACACCCCGAGTGATTTAGAAAAGGAAATCTGGTTAGAGAGCACACTCTGGGCTGGGGAGATTCTTCATGTGTTCTGAAATCAGATTTCCTAGGAGACTGTGGCAGACATTGTGACATTGAATTATGTTTTCCTTTACATTTGTATACCAAAAATAAACCCTGCCTAAGTCATTCAGTGTCTTCCTGATGGTTTAGAAGAAGGCAGGATGACAACAGCTACTGGTCAGAATTGTCAGAATCAAGCCTCATTATCACAGCTTGCAGTACTTGACCTGCAGACCTGGCCAGAAGGAGGAGTTCAATAGGGTGCCAGATTCCTTTTGAATTAAGATCTTACATAAGGGATTTGTGCTTCCTAGAAAGATTTTAGCAGGTTAATGCTGTTAGTAGGGTAAAGCCAGTGAAGTTCTGGGCGCCTCCAGCCCTCTGCTCCAAAGGCCTTGAAGTGCAGTAAGGATTTCGGAGTGTATTGGTTTATTTGTAGGAGAGGATACAGGTGGGTAAAGGGTGAGAATAAATGTCTGAGACAAGTTCTGCTGTTGTGCAGATATGAACTTAGCTTGAGATCCCTGCTAAGCCAGTGTCTCCTGAGTTCTCTGGGAAGTGGAACCTTCGCAGTTGTCATCACCAAGAAGAGAGTGGACTAGGCGTGGGTTTAGTCTTGCACTCCTGTGTGCAGAAGAGAGAAGCAAAGTGAGCATAAGGTTCTACACAAGATTCTTAAGGACATGATGGAGCCGTTCTTTAAGAACAGGTTTGCAGAGGAGCTCCACTCGTATTTTTACACCTAGAAAAAGGCTGGATTTTCCATGCAGCTTTAAGAATCTGGACACACATTTTCATGCTAGACACAAGCCGAAGATTTAATAGACTTCTAAAGCGGACTACAGCTGTGTGTTCCCTGCTGTTCAGTGTTGTTTAGTGGCCAAGTACAAGGAATAAAGGAGTGTATTTTGAAAGTACACAGCAGCAATACCTCAAGTGAGGTGCAAATGAGATAGGAAGTACAGTCCTTGCAGGTAAAGCCAAAAGCCAAAAGTTTTTTTGAGAAAAACCTAAGAGCCATAGCCCATATGTGAATTTGAGGTAAGTGCTGAGACAGATTTTAGCAAGTGTTTAGATGGCCCATTCTCTCTTGACTCAGTGGAAGTGAAACATCTGGAAGCTAGTGAAAAGCTCAGGAATGAATAAAATCTCTCATCAAGCTCAGCACCTATCCCTGTT
The DNA here is from genome assembly GCA_013399715.1 of Alectura lathami. Lineage (NCBI taxonomy): Eukaryota > Metazoa > Chordata > Aves > Galliformes > Megapodiidae > Alectura > Alectura lathami. Next base: position 273,712 of record VXAV01000692.1, on the reverse strand, counting down.
CTGTTGGTATCCAAAGAATGGTCGGTGCTCCATTGCTAGGACCAGTCCCCCAGGAGGCTGAGAGTTTCTTTCTCCTGACCACATTAAGTGCCTTCCTTTCTTCCTGTCCTTCTTTCCTTTGTCCATCCATCTGTTGTACCAGATCTGTTCAAAACCTGAAACATTTATCTGTTTCCTCCATACAGTCCAATTTTTTTCCATTGAATCTAGACTTGTTACCAAGATCTTAGTTAAAACTGCCTCTTGTCCTTCAGATGTGCTCAGTCCTCTCAATCGGGAGTAAATTTTTTGAAAATACTTTGTAACAAAACTGTAGGACTTTCATGTATAAATTGTTTATTGGTGTCTTCAGATCTGTCCAGGTGTAATCAAATGGTGTGTCTTTGAGAATCCTGAATGTTTCTGAGGGGAAATCCTCAGTTTTATGTCCAGGCTAGTTTTTCATCAATGCAAAGAGAAGCTGGAAAGAGTTTTAAAAATACTGGCACAGCTAGATTTTTATCAAGTGTCCATAAAAAGGAGAGCATTTTGTCTACAAGCTATGTACAAAAAAGATAAATCTTTTATCAGTGCACTGCTTACAAAAATTAATTATTTTTAGCCAAAGTACAAATACCTTCTTTTTTATTTGTTATGATTTGGTTTAGTTTTGTTTTGTTTTATTTTGTTTTTCATAAAAAGTAAACTATAAACAGAGCATGGGAAGCAATAAATCTGGGTGTGTCATTAGTCCTCGAACAAGTTCACGTTGCATAGTGGTACGAAATCCCTCTGGGAACATATATTTTTATATACATGTCAGAATTCCAAAAATAGGTGACTAGAATAAGTCATAGAGGAAAAGAGGAAAAAGGTTTTCCAAGTTGTTTTATTGCTCTGTTTTGAAATGAAGAATTATAATCTGAATGGGAAAAAGCTTTAAAAAACTTCCAGAAAATGAGCCAGATTAGACTGTATTATTGAAATTCATGAGCTGTGGGCCTGAGCCAGTGAAGCAGTTTTGGATGTCCCTCTGGAAATGACTGGTGGCCTTTCCACCTGATGGCAAACCCAGTGGAGTCGGGGGGCAGCAGTGCTGAGTGTCCTTCAGAGCAGCCAGGGGAACCTCGTGGGATGGTTTGGCTTCCCTGGCTGGCTGTCTCCTGTGTGTGAGGTAAGATCCAAATGGTCAGTGGGATTGTGTGGGTGCTTAGCACCTTCTTTCACTGGCTTTTGAAGCATCTGACTTCAGTAAAGCCTTTGACACTGTCTCCCACAGCATTCTCCTGGAGAAGCTGACAGCACACGGCGTGGACAGGTGTATGCCTCGATGGGTAACAAACTGGCTGGGTGGCTGGGCCCAGAGAGCAGCGGTGAATGGAGCTGAATCCAGCTGGCGATCTTTTATGAGCAGTGTTACCCAGGGGTCAGTGCTGGGGCCAGCCCAGTCTAATATCTTTATTGATGATCTGAATGAAGGCATTGAGTGCACTGTCAGTAAATTTGCAGACTACACCAGGCTGGGAGGAAGTGTAGGTCTGCTCGAGGGAAGGCAGGCTCTGCAGAGGGACCTGGGCTGGATCGATGGGCTGAGGCCAGATGCATGAGGTTCAACAAGACCAAGTGTCAGGTCCTGCACAGGTCCTTTGGTCACAACATCCCCACACAATGCTACAGACTTGGGGCACAGTGGCTGGAAAGCTGTGTGGAGGAAAAGGACCTGGGGGTGTTAGTCGACAGCCAGCTGAACACGAGCCAGCAGTGTGCCCAGGTGGCCAAGAAGGCCAATGGCATCCTGGCTTGTATCAGCAATAGTGCAGCCAGCAGGAGCAGGGAGGTGATCGTCCTCCTGTACTCGGCCCTGGTGAGGCCACACCTCGAGTGCTGTGTTCAGGTCTGGGCCCCTTACTACCAAAAAGACATTGAGGCCCTCGAGTGTCTCCAGAGAAGGGCAGCATTGCTGGTGAAGAGCCTGGAGCACAAGGCTGATGGGGAGCGGCTGAGGGAGCTGGGGCTGTTTAGTCTGGAGAAGAGGAGGCTCAGGGGAGACCTTACTGCTCTCTACAGCTCCCTGAAAGGAGGCTGTACTGAGGTGGGGGTTGGCCTCTTCTCCCAGGTAACAGTGATAGGACAAGAGGCAATGGCCTCAGGCTGTGCCAGGGGAGGATCAGGTTGGATGTTATGAAAAACTTTTCTGAAAGAGTGGCCAGGCATTGGAACAGGCTGTCCAGGGAGCTGGTGGAGTTGCTTTCCCTGGAGTTGTTCAAGAAATGTGTAGATATGGCAGTTAGGGGTATGATTTAGTGGGCATAGTGGTGATAGGTTGATGGTTGGAGTAGATGATCATAGAGGTCTTTTCCAAGCTTAAAGAATCTATGATTCTATGATCTACAGAGATGGGTACAAGTGATGCTCTTTTCCTCAGTCTAGAGATGGGGACACTAAGTCTGAGAAACATGAGGCCAGAAGTGCTGTGCTGCTTTGGCAGCTGGTGAGGCCCAGCGTACCACAGCTGGTGGCAGTGCTGGAGAGGAAGTTCAGGTCTGTCAACCCCACTTAGGAGCTGTGGCCACAGGGTTGCATGTCATAGTGCACTCTGTGCAGAGGAAGTCTCCCATCTTGCTGCGTGAGCAGCAGCACAGGATGCCCCCCACTTGCATGTGCTGAAGTTCCTCTCCCTAGGGCAGAGTCTTTGAAGCACTGCCGCTGGGATGGGGTTTGGGCAGGGGAATGGGGGCTCTTCACAGCAGTTCTAGTGGAAAACAGGAAACGGGCAGGGTGGTGCCTCCTGTCCATGCCAAACTTAGGGCAAGCGGCTCCTTTATTCCCGCTCTTGTTAAGCTTGCCTTTGATATTTATGTTTCCTTGAGATGGAGCAGCCATATGAGGTCCCATTTGGAGTGGAGCATTGGGGTACTGAGCACAGGAATCCACACACAGGCACACACACCTTTGCTCAGACACAGTCCTCACTGACACCAAGAGAAGTAGCTTGTCTTCTGCTCTTTATCAACTACAGGTGAATGAAAGATCATTTTTGAAAAAGAATGCTTGTCTCGTTTATAACAGCCTAACCAGGCAGATCAAGAAAGGCTTTTTATTGGGTTTTCTTACCAGAACTTACCACGAAGTCTGTTTGCTTATCTCTTAAACTTCTGCTGTCCAAATAGAATCTATGGTATCTTTGCAATGGCAAAGGTGAATCGAAGTCTTGCACTCCTGTCACATGAGAGGGAGCTCAGGAAGATTTAGGAAAGGGCGGTGTCACTGCTGCAGCCCATCAGATGAATGTGCTGGAGCCAGCCATGGCCTGAGAGGTGGAGATGACTCCCCTCCTCCAGCACTTCTCCATCACGGCAGCTAGAGGCCGGGGGTGGACAGCTGCAGACCTCCATTAATGCATCATCAATAGTGTGTAAGCAAATTACGAGATAGGAGACTTCAGTCACCTGAGATGGAGCACAGAATGTCAGATCAGAAAGGAAGAAAGTCACCAACTTCACTGCAGATGGACCTTCCCTTGTTTAATCTTGCTGTCATGGGTGGAGTCAGTTCTTTCAGCTTTGTGCTGAGAGGTCTTTCTACATGTTCTGGCAGCTAACCTGCTTTTCAGGAAACTGGACTGGAACAGGGGATTCTTTTACTAAGAAATGGAAAGAAAGGACTTATGTGTATGAGTGAAGAAGCACAAGCGTTTACTTAATTACCTTTCAGTTGTGCACATCACATTTCTGTGGTGTATAAATAGCTGAGGAGTTAAGCCTCCCTAGTCCTTCTGCTGCTGCAGTTTTACAGTGACTGAGTGATGTCTGCGTTGACTCCCCTCAAACAAACACCTCTCCCCTTTGCCCCTGTGCAGAGATTCTCCTTCCCTTCTTTTTTGCCAAGATAAACTGTGTGTGCAAACTGGGTGAACGCTGAGTGCATTAAAATGTGGGGGGAACAAAAAGAAGACCCTAATTAACAGTTTTGTGACTAGAGGAATGAGAAAGGAGTGATGTGAGGAATAGTAAGAACAGCTTTTCAGTCTGTTACTTGGTGTGCGTTTGTGCATGTAGTTGTACACTAAAATAATTCCAGCTGTCCTTCCTTCTTTTAATAATGGTTCATTGCTTTTCCATTGTGGGGCCATATTTGGGCAAACATTAACCAGATCAAAGCCTAATGGATAGTTACGATGGCTCTGATTCAGCAAAGCACTTAAGCACAGTGTTTCATTGAAACTTCAATGGGACATGCTTTGACTTCAGGAAGAAGCATTGCTTCTGCTAGTAACAGGAGAAGTGTCTGTAGGACTTGCAGGAGGGAGGGCCTGTTTAAAAATCAAAGATAAAGGTAGTTCCTATTCTAAAGAATGATGATTGAATGTTCTTGCTGCGAGATACTCCTGTTGGATTGAATGTTCTTTTGCCTTCCGTGGTCTCAGCTGTACCTGTCATGCAGTGTTTTGATAGCTGGAGTACGAGAGCAAGAAGAGGTTGTGGAGCCTGCAGGGTTCCAGCCAGAGAGAAGCAGGACTTAGGAATAGCAGGAATGAAAAAAGGGAACATACCCATGAACCAGGGCACTCTGACAGAGGTACAGTGAAGAACTGTCACACCATGAGAGCTGTCTCTGGCAATGCCTTGCAGCAGGTGCTCAGACAAACAGTTTGAGAAATAGGAGAAGTACTGAAGAGTCCGTGGGTGGGGAACTTGCTGAGCTGGCCACTGCGAGTGGAGCACAGGCTTTGTTTTGTGCCAGGAACACAGGTAGGGGCCCATCCAGGCTGACAGTGAGTCCTGATGCCGGAACAATTTCACGGGAGAGAAAGTGGAACAGTTTAGCAAGACTTGAGGGAAAGAGGATGAAACTATTTTTGCTGAAATCCCCTTGTTGATGCCTTCTTCTTGATGGCATAACACCTTAGCATACAATTGTCATGTCTCTCCCAGGATTTTAAAGTGTAGTAGCTAAATTGTGGCAGCTTCTAGGCTTCAAGATGCATTTTTATGGTTTTAGTGGATGGGCTACTTGACCTTGGAAACACTTTGATTTCTACCTTTGCGACTATACATGGGTTATTTATAGTAAATCCTTATTCTGCTGGTGGAATGTCCATCACTGCTGAAAGTGGGTGTGCAGTTCTGAGTAGGAGCTTTACTTGCCACATTTGCCATTTCACGTTCCTGTGTTTCCAACCACTGTCGTGAGCGAACAGACGCAATTTGTGGGCACGCCGACATTGTTGCACAGGACAGTTTTTTTTTCGCTTTAAACACTCTCTCTGGAGCTGCTTTCTGAACTGAACATCACTGTCCTCAATGTGATCACGTGTATCGTGCCTGTGCCGGGCCAGACTCTGGCCTCAGCGACAGGAGTGGAAACCTGGAGAAAATGGAGACATCAGGGGAGGTGAGGGAGGGGAATTTAATTTCCTTTACCCTGACATTGATGTTGTTGTAAAGTCTCTAAAATGGCACCTTCTGGCTCAGAATTGAGCAGACACAGTGACATGTCTCGGTTTGTCCAGACTGGTTTTCTTGTCCACTTAAGCAGGAGAGTCTTACGCCTTTAAAGCTTCCTGGCTCCCAGGAGGAAAATGCCAAACTTGTCAGAGAAAACAAACAGTGGCTTTCCCAGCCTGTGTGTGTTCCGATTAACGAATCTATTAGGCTATAAAACCTAGGACCCCCTTTCCCAGAGAAAGAGCATACATTAGGAAGCTGTTGACAGTTCCTAGGTCTGACCCCTCGCGCCAGGCTGGAGACCTCTCAGCAGCTCGGAGCGAGGCAGCCGGGGCTGTTTGTTCCAGGAGGTCTAGGCGAAGTATCTGGCGCTCGGTAAATGCCAGATGCGCTCTTGTTTAATCTGTGATGTGGGAGGCCAAGGGGAGAAAAAAGGAGGAGCCGCAGCACAGCTGAGGTTTTTTGTTCTTTTGGGGTAATCAAAATGTGTTTGGAGGCATATTACCTGGGGCTTGGATATTGCTTGATCCTGCAGACGAAGCAGGGCCTGCTTTAGTGGTAACTTTTTGAGTGGGTTTGCTATGGGGATGTTGCTGCCGCGAGCAATGAGAGCACTGCCACTGCTGGCACTCTGCTTTCAGGTAAAAGGGAAGCAGCAGCCAGAGCTGTGCTGATGCGAGCATTGACTTCCCAAGGAGACGCAAAACCACGGTTCTAACATTGCAGAAAATACAAAATTCATTTTGCAAGTAATGAAGCATTAAAGCTTGTATTTTTAGCACATTCCAGTGAAAGCAATGACATTCTTCTCTTTATTTCCTCCTGCCCATGCACTTCTGTTGCTGCTTGTTAGGGGTTGCAGCATTTTTCTTGGGTGCTATGGCTTTTGTCAGGCAAAAATGCAAACGATTCCTGCATTCCTTCATACACTGCTCAGTGTTTCTTCAAATTCAGAATGCTACGAATATTTCAGTGAGTTTGAGCTCACTGTTCTGTTCTGCGTTCAGTACCTAATGTTTTGTCTGTCACAGGGCAGATGAAACAGACCAAAGTGAGAAGGTTTTGAGGCAGCAGGCTTCTGTTGTAATTCCCTCACAGACAGCTGTGCGTGTAACTACCAGAAACCCAGTAATGGAGCAGGCACGTCTGGTCAAACCAGTGATCTCTCCAACCCATCTTGTAAATGAGTCATGCCACCTTTTGTAATTAGTAACTGAGATACCAAATACATGTCAGTGAATAATGCAGGATGTATTGAATAGTTACCAATACGCTATCCAACAGGTTTTAGACATATTGCTGCTGCAAAACAAACCTATTTCTTCCTTTGCCCAGCTGTGGAGTAGCTGAGAATCAGCCTGGTCCCAGCCCCACACTCATTTGTCACAGGTGGGTTGCAGTGGCTCAGGGAAGGGTTTGGGAGCAGGTGGCTCTTACTCTTGATACAGCACACGTCACTTGGGTCAGTCCCCAGGAGACCTCTGAGCAGAAAGGCTGAAATTCGTTGTAGCGTGCTTTAATTTGCTGGATGAGATCTCTGTGTCTCCCGAACACAAGACTTGTTGTGAATCACAGCAGGATATTCTCTTAAAGAGCCCAGCAAAATGCTGCTGACAGTGTCACAGAGCAGCGCTAATCCGCCATCCCATCGGTCACGGCTCCTCAGATTACCCGCCAGTGCTGTGGAAGAGGAGGCCCGTTACTGTGGGAATGAGGGACCTCGTGCTGCAGGGACAAGGTCGGGGCATTAGGAGGAGGAAAATCTATCCTATTCCCATCACTTCCTGAAGGGAATGTGTCAGAATGACGCACATACTCTTGGCTTTATTTGATGAGGGGGCTGCAGGGGGAGGAAGAGAGAAATGAGATGGTCTCGAGGGAGGCATGGTTTGCCTTCACAGGGTCATGATGCTCTGAATGTTCATTTTGAATTGCTGAAACTGAAGGAGTGGAGAACAGCCCTCACTGGTACACATTTGTCATCTTCGTGACTGAGGAGGGCTCTTGTGGATATTCCAATACACCATGGATTATTGTGGGCTTCTTGGTAGCTTTTCTCAGCCTCGTAAACAGAGCTCAAGGGTTAAGACAGGATCCAAGCAATGGTGACATATGTGGCTGAGTACTTTCCCCCAGGATGATCCTGTAGGACAAATTTCAGCAGAAAAGGCACTGGGACTGAAAGCAGTCCTTACCCTACGCTCAGTCCTGCCCTAACTTTGAGGTTAAATTGCTATGTATGCCTCGTTGTGCTTACCAGGCTCACTTAACACTGACACACGGGAGGGAGCTTTAACCTTTTCAGGAAATCCTCATGTCCTCTGTTTTCCTTTGTTCCTGGGGGAGTGCACTTGGGAAATGGGGGACCTAATGGTGAGAAAACTGGCAGCAGCCAGCAAAGTCCAGTGCCAGCAGAACTGCAGCCAGCGTGTACCAACCCCGCTGGAAGAGCAGCTGGGCCAGGGCAACGGGAGGCATGGGACAGTGCCACCAGTGGCAGACGGAAAAGCCATTTGGTGAGAGGGGATGGAGAGAGGTGCAGCAAATACACGCTTAATTCTCCAGGAAAAAAGGGGTCTTAGGAACATAACCATGTTCTTTCCACTGTTGTTAGCAGTGAGAAAGGCAAGAACAATATGTACTGACCCAAACTGCCAGTTGTTGGCCAAAGTCCTCATCTCTCCTTCCCTCTCTTTTCTCCTTTCTATTTTGCACAGCAGAAAATATAGATGTGGGTCAAATATAAAATATCTCACACATAGCTGCTGAAATACTTTGGTTAAAGCATAAACACCGTGCAGTGCTACCAGTTTTTGAAAACAGCGAAAACGCTTTGACTTGGACACTGGGAAGAAAAAGCAGTTTGGTATTTTTGTTTCACAGGAGAAATTAGAGATTAACTTCACTGTAATTTCAAAAGTTTTTTTTTTTTTTTTTTTCCTTCAGTCAGGTTAAATATTTTGCTTGAGCCCAAGACGTTACTTGCTTCTGTTTTTCATTCACTGAAAAAAAAAGTTTATTTTGGGCTACCACCCAACTAATCTTTCTCCCTTCGTTTTTCTATAATGGAAGCAAAATATAAAATTAGTTATTTATGTATCTCAGGTTTTAACTTCTGTCTTAACCATCCATCAGGTTAACAGACACCACAGAATAGTATTATTATTTTTTATTATTATTACTCAGATGTGTACTGTATTTGTGTTCTCTGGTGGCTTATGGATGAGAGGTGTACAAGGAAGGATGAAGGCAACAACCTGACATCTTGGGTTCTGACTGCAGAGCTGGTGGATGATTCCCCAGCTGGATGGACAGCTTGGTTGCATGAAGGTGCTAGCCTTGACCTCCATACCTAGCTTCCCCACGACATTTGCAAAGTCAGCCCAGCAACAAATGATTTGCTTTAACTCTGGAAAGATGGTTTAGTCTGGGAGCTTGCTTCTAATACCACCTCATCTGAAAGCAAATGGGAGGGAGGTCATTGGTTTCCAAAAGAGAGGATTTGTTTAAAGTGGGGAGGGAAGAATTGAATTAAAATTCAAGAGGATCACATCTACCACCTCTTGCAACCTCCTCCAATGGCTTAAACTTTGATATTTCCTTTATTTTTCTTCATTTCTGTTACTGTCTTTGGAATTCTCTTTGTTTTCCCTGTGGCTCATAGGGAATTTAACCCATTTGCAGATGGCTCCTGCTGAAGCAGAGGAGCAGTGTAAAGCAACCCTTACCCCTAAGGAGCTTTAGTTTTCATGGGATTTTTGTTTCATGTTGTATGCGTTATTGTTTTTTTTTCTCCTTTCATCAGAAGCAACTCCCATGTGTGTGTACACACTGCCCAGATGCTCGGTGAGTTGTTCTGGATGTTGTACCTAGGTGTGACTGCAGGAATTGCATCGAGGCACAGGGCTCAGACTCATAACAACTTCTTTCCACTCCTGATTGTGTTTATGTGTCACTGTTGGAACTTAGCAAACCGTTTTATCTCTCTGTGCCTCTTTGCTTGGCTGAACTCTTCTTACTGTGAGGTGTTTGGGAAGAGGCTGCTTCTTCAGCCTTTGCTCGTGTATAGTACTTAGCACAACAGGTCTGCAGTTTCAGCTGGTGCCTCTAGGTGCTACCACAATACAAACAATAATCAATCACTGACCAACACCTCCTAGGCTCTTAGGGAAACCAAACACAATGAAAGAAAATCTCCCCAGAGGCCAGATCTACTAGGCTATGTAAACGATTTCCAAATGAAAGTGGTAGATACCCTACCCCTTGTGCATTTAAAACCACTGCAGAAAGCTCTAGCCATCAGTATGTTGGAGAATAATCATATGTTGGCAGAAGAACCAAATACAAAGGACTTCGTTATTCTGGGCTGCCAGTCCAGTCTATATTGCTGTGAGCAGAAGCATGAACTTCCACTTCTGACCCCTGCTGCCTTCCACTGTAGGTTCTCACAACCAAAAAAAAAAAAAAAAAAAGAAAAGTAAGTCCCATCCAAAATGGAGCCTTTGTTTTTAACCACGTCAAAGAACTTCCATCTTCATCATTCGTTTTAGGTGTGTATTTAGGCCAGATCGTGAACTCCTTTGTTTGTTTGTTTGCTTGTTTGTTTGTTTTTTGGTCCAGTAAAACACTGGGGAGAAGTGAGCATTTGGAGAAATATTACAAACTACAGGGTGGTATTTTCATTAAATCAGAAGTGAATAGATACAAAATTCCTTGGGGAGAACTGCAGCTCATTGTAGAAGGGAATGGAGGTATCTATGGGTAGGAGAGGGTTCCACAGAACTTGCACGTAAGCTGTAGCTCTGTTGTAGATTCCCATCTGTCTCTTTCTCTTAGGTTCTCCCATTCAATAGAACATAAATTTCCCAGGAAGGTGAGTGCAGGCAGGAATGGAGTGAAACATCCAAATGGAATGAGACAGGCTCTTTATATAGTCCATTTTATGTTCTTGCTCATCAGGGTACTTAGATGTTGCAAAGTTGCTCCGTTCTGGATGAGAACAGGGGCTCCTGCTTTATGGGACAGCGTTAATCCCTACAAGAGGCATTTTTTCGAGCTAGCCCTGCAGGTGGCACAGCAAGCCTTGTGTTTCCAAGCAACACTAGCAGTCGCTGTCTTCGCTTCCTATCATTTTACAGTGCGAAAGCAGCTGAGGTGGGAAAGACTTTTAGTACAGAAAAAAAAGGCTAGTATGATATGCTGGCTATCAAAACATCATGACTTTTCTCAGGCTATTTCCAAAGCTTTGCTTCAGACGCATTCAGAAAAAACAGGTTCTTTTCTTGTCCGCTGTGCCAAGATATTCTGGACTCTTGCACTATTTGCAAGATAAAGTTCAGAGAGAATGTACAGTCAACCTCCTAAAAATCAAGATAACTTCCTTAAATCATAGGAGCACACTCCTTCTCTCTTTCTGTATTCTCTCTCAGGCAGCTCTTGTTATCAGAAAATCTCATCAGAAGCCACTGGAGTCAAATGGAACTGATTTGGGAACTGTGAAAAAGGTACATTGAAAAGGCCTTATAGCCTGCAGGGCTGCTGGGAATTCCTGCTTATAAGTCCTTGCCCTAACATTGCTTCTCTTCATGGCCTTGGGCAAGTCACTTGGCTTCTTAATCTCCGGCTCAGTTTCCCTGCCTGTAAAATAAGATAGCAGTTACTATCACATACCTGCCCGACAGGATTTTCTCCCCTAAAATAATTAACATTTGTAAAGTATGCTTTGAGAATGTTTATTTTTATTATAATATTTCTAGATTAGATTACAATGCTTATCCTATTTCTGTTGCAGATTTGAGCTTCTGTACAAGATGATACTGTAAATTAAGTCATTTTTCTAATGAGATACAATACAACTTGTGGTTAGTGTGGTTAAGCTGAGTTTAAAACTCCTCTGCAGCATGACAAGTGTAAAGTAGCTGAAGCACTTCAGCGAATCTAACGCCAGTGTCTGTGACAAAATGAACCTCAGTGCATGGAGGATTATTCATGATCTGATCGTAACTGTAACGGAAAGGTTAGTTGTTTAGAGTATTTGATAGGTGGGACTGAAGGTTTGAGATTTCCCTTCCGCTATGAGGTTGTGTAAAGTGCACATGTTGAGTGCTGTCGAGTCGTGTTTTCATGCACGCTAATATCTGAGGTGCTTCTTGGTCCTACAGTACATATTAAACTGTGGAGAGGAGTTCTGCTTGTGAAAAGATCTGTGAGCCTAGGGAATCTTCATTCTCAATTTTTTACTGCAGTAGTTGGCTAGAAATAGCGTATGTTTTCTTCTTTCTGTGAGGGTAAAGAAGGACTGAGAGCTTGGGTTTGTGAACCAACCTACTGCTGCTTCCACAGCTGGTCAGCAAGGACTGTACGTTTGGTTTGTGCTTAGGGTTGCTGTGGTTCCAGTACCATGGCCTCTGCCCCTAGGAAACTTTCATTTAAAGGCTGAATCTTGCTTCTTCTCCCTTCCTTCTGATCTCCCTTTGCATTTTCTCTTTCCTTATTTTGCTTTTCAGTTGTCATCTTGTTTGATTTGACAGTTGCTTTGGTGATTAAAGACTACATTTTGTGACCCAGGTGCTCTGGTTCACATCAAAGATCCATCTAGCCCATTCCTCTGTTACGAAAAGTGCAGGTTAAGCAGGGACATAACAAGAATGGAATTACAGAGTGATGCTTCTTAGAAGTACTCCTCCAGTTCAGTGACCTGGACATTTCCTGAGACAAAGATGGGATTTCTGTGTTTAATGGTTCTTATTGGGTGTTTTTTTCCTTCTGAGACTTGATTTCATCATCTTTGTCCATGTAAACCTTGGCATTTGTCGCATCCCGTGGCAATGATCTTCCATCATTTAACAATGTTTTGTTTAAAGAAATTCTGCATTTGTAATTCTGAACCTGACATCTGCTACCTCCATTTGATGCATTCAGATTATTATGAAAAAGTGTTACAAAAAAACAGTGGATGCTGGTTTTCTACCATGTGCAATATTCTTAGGTGATTCTTTTCTAGAGGTGAGAAATGATAAAGGCTATATATGGGGAGGCAAATAACCAGGTAAGGGAGGCAAAGAAAGTGAGGATGAATAAGAGGT
>VXAV01000692.1:229902-261183 GCA_013399715.1 Alectura lathami | reverse complement strand
GTGTTTTTTTTTTTTTTTTTTTTTTTTTTTTGCCTTAAGACCCTGACATGAATGGATTTGAGATGTTAATTGACTAGCAATTGATGGGTATATTCTGCAATAGCTGGTTTTGATCCTCAAGATGTTCAGGGAAATGTCCGAGGTCAAGTTGCATGTATCCTTTTATTTTTTCCTCTGTATTTTTCAGATCTAAATGTGTTGATTGATTGTAATTAATCTGAGAGAGAAAACTTGTCATTAAAATTCTGATGAATAAGACTGCTTGCAAAATTTCTTTTATCTTTATGCTGAGCATCTGCTACCTGCCAGTGTTGGAAACAAAGACAGGTGAGGTGGGCTTTTGGTTTGACCAGCATGGCCGTTACGGTGAAGGATCATGCTCTCTGGGCCTTTTCTCAGCCAAGGGAAGCTCATCCTCATGGCACACATAGGTGAAATCTTGAAGACTGCCCAGGAAGGGTGTGCAGCTGTGTAGTCCCAGGCATGATGCATCTGTCCATCTCTGTGGTGGGAGAGGTGGGGCAGAAGGACAGCGACTCCTTAGGCAGACGCTTCTCTACTTTGCTCTTCAGCACCTACACACATGCTAACTTGAGTAACTAGTAGTAAGGAAAGTGTAAACTAAGCAGGAATCAGATGCAAAGAGGCAGCAAATCAAAAGGGACTCCCTTGAACCTGACAAAGAGGAAAATGTTGATGAAGTTCCAGCCTTGATTGAGCAAAACACAGAAGTTTTTTTTTTTTTTAAACTCGTCTTCTCCCCTCTTCCTGCCCTCTGCTCCCCTGGAGAGAAGTCTGGATGTAACACTATTGCTAGGACTAGGCCTATGATTAAGTTCTGTTTTTCAAAGGTGATCCCAGCATGATTAAAACCAGGTGGCCCCCATGGCGTGCAGCAAGGAGCCAGATGTGCTCTGCAACTGGATTGCCATTTCCTAGCCCAGCTGCAAACATTTGATTGTCCACTCACTCTGGGTATTACAGCCGTGACCTTCTCTCTTCCTTACCTCCCCCGTCTCCTGTCTGCTTCCCCCAGTGACATTTGAGAGGAGAGAAGTCCCTTTAGACTTGTTTGTCACTGTTACAACCATCCCTTTCTCCCTTCACCTCCCCACTCCCAGCCTGGGTTCCGCACTTCCATTATTCACAGATGTGAGAGGGTAGGAGCTGACAGCATTTGCTTTTACCTCTCTCTTTTCTTTATTTGGATTTTTTTTTCTCTCTCTGTGTTCCGGCGTGTGTGCACTGACCCCAAAGCACTCCCGAGTCAACTGGCAGCGTCTGAATCCACTTAAGGGTGAAGGGATAAAGCAATTTTCTTCAAGATGTGGCATAAACTGTTTAGTTTTTGCTGTCTCCAAAGGCCTGTAATGAGAGGGTGGCCCTGTCCCAGAACAAGCCCTGTCTCACCCTGATCTATAAAATTTAGAATAGGTTAATCTTTTCCCAGAGCACTGGTCTGTCGGCCCTTTTTTACTGAATTAGGGCTCTAATGCATGGATGGTGTCAATAATTGCCTAGTAAGCCATACTTAAAAAAAGAGTCACAATCAATCATCCCAACATTAGGATGTCACAATGCATCAATCCTGCATTAGGAAGTTGTAATCCATCAAGCTGACATCAGAAGGAATAGTGGGATGGTGGGAGCTCGGTTCGGGCCTAGGGGAAGCTGGAGCTGCTTGCTAGGCTTTGCACCAGCTCTGGATTTGGTCCCAGAGGGTCATTTCATTTTCTGTTCCCACCTACCCTTTACAACTCAAAATTGAATTCAATGAATATTGAACCCTGTGGAATGAGAGGGGCTGGTGATGCTAGTTTGAAGAGGTCTGGGGCAACACAGAGTGGCTGAGATTCTCTCCTCCTTTTAATTAGCAGAGTATCATTTTTTCTGATCTATATCTTTTACTCCGATGTTTGATGAGTGAATGGAGGCATCTGCAGTTTTTCCAGACCTGTCTGGTCTCTGCTTTCTCTGGAAATGTCTGTTTGTGCTAGTTTGCTGTGTTCCATTTTAAGTTTCAGCCTCAATTAATCAAACCTCAGTCTGACCTGCAGCTCCTTTAGATAACTCTCTCTGCCCATTTTCAATCTGCAAGGCCCTATCGTTTTCTGCTCTGCCAGTCTTTCTGCTACCAAGAAGCAGGCATCTTTGGATATACCAAGCTGGGTCATGCCACTCCCTCCATCAGGAGCCATGTCAACATGCCCAACAGGGTCTTTACTCATTCTTAAAGATGCTCCCAGATGCTCTGATGCAACATCTTCAGAAAATGTGTGCTGCTAAGAGGCCTGCTGGGGCACGCGCAGTGCCATGACAGTGGCTGCAGCCATATTTTCTGCTGTTTGGTAAGGGATGCCTGTATCCTAGGAACTGTTTAAAACACTAAAGAAAGGCATAACTTATTTTTCAGAGCACAAAAAATTGAAAGAATTCACACAAGATGAGTATTGTGGAGTAATAATTCAATTAAAAATGTGATGTCATTTCTTTTTGGCACTGAGGAGGGAGAAGCAATTATAATGGAAACATGAGTGCAGTAAAAGGCAGTATTTTGGTCAGCGGCAGTGGGCCAGATGGAAGAGTCACAAGGAATGACTGCTGGGGTAAACAAAGACCGTGGTGTATCTCCAGGAGTTCTTATGCTTTGATAGCAGTACTGTAGTTGGTTACTTTTGTGAAGAAAATGAATGATGAAAATGATTAGTTATTCTGTCTGGATGTTTCTTAGTTTTCTGTTTGTGGAGTTTCTTGTGTGACTGCAGCAGATAGTTACATGAATCTTTACTTTTTTCTTTTTTTCTTGAAATGAATTTAATAATTACTGTCTTTGTGTAGAGCAATTGATATGCATAAATGATAAACTGAATAAATACTGATGATAATGTTTTTTAAAAGAAGGAAATATTAGCTCTTGGCTGAGGTTTTCAAAACTGCCTTAAGCCATCTGAAACGGGTGTCCAAACCCCCCTTGAAAGATTGAAAATTCTTTCCCTTGAGTGCCTTGAAATATGGCTGAGATTAGCAGAATAGCCATGAATAATCTATTCTGAGTACTTCACATGCAATTGCCTTGCTTTCAGCCATACACTGATGAAGAAATCTCTGTCACCATGACTGAAAACACTACTCTTGTTTAGAAAAGTCGGTAGGTTCTGGTATTTCTTGCTATTCTCATGCCATCATGTTTCTTCTATCCCTTCTGGGTAAAACATTGAAGATGCTCTCAAGAGAGAAATGCAGCAACATTTGCTTCTGAAAGGATAAAACTGCAGATAAAGGGTGAGGTCTGTGGTCAGTTTTAAGGTTAGCCTCTGGCTGTGGTGGGCTCTGCTAATCCTCCGAGCAGGATTTCAGCCTCACGCGGTCCTATGCCAGCAGTGACCACTGAAATCTCACGGTTCGGCTTTATTGGCTGAATTATCTCTGATGCCACAAGAACACCACTCCAGAGTGACTTTCGTAGCTGATCTGGTTCTAATTATAATCCAAGTAGTTTTAAGCCTTCATTTAAATGTCTTCTTAATTGCAACCTAATTTCTTGAATTGTAGCCCATTCATCAGCTGTTAATCATTTTTTAATTGTGTGGAAAGTTTGAAGGGTTAGTAACAAGTCATTTGTTAGGTAGAGGTCATGAAAAGGGTTATAAAAATTGCTTGACTGATTTTAAATAATAAATTAACAAATGGATATACTCCCAAATTTTAAGTTCCTTCAGTATTTGCTCTTGCGAAGTGTGATAAGTCAGGAGGGATGAATCTTACTTCTCATGCAAACATAGATGTTGGCTATCTGTTGTGGACAAAATGCTGTGTTGTCCTTGCTTCCTGGGAAAGGAATGAATGACAAAATTAATGTTTTTTAATGACATTTTAATTTAAACGGGATGGAAATTGATGATGAGGTTCTGACTGTAATCTTTGAAAGGAAGGCACATTATGAGAAAGAAACAAAGAAGAAAGAATACCAGTGTCTTTTTCAAGATTTTTTTAAAATATAAAGTTCTGACTGTTTCTAATAAAACCAGCTGTGAGCAGGAGTCACTGGAAAAAGAAAGGATGTAAAGCAGAAATGAAACAGTGTTTAGGATGACATTCGTCACTTCCTCAGGTTCTGATCTTGTATTTCAATTTGTTGCTTGGCTTTGTCTCAGTTTGTAGGGGTAACCTTGTCCTGCACTTCAGGCTCATCGCAGCTTGAATCTGGTTGGTCTGAGCTGGTCAGAAATTTCTCTTGTAGAAAATAAGAGGCTCTTGAATCTCAAGACGAGATTTAAGGCGATGTGGAGCCCAGTCTGGAATAAAGGACTCAATGTCAATTCTTCCTCTTTGGCTGTAGGATCGTGGTGTCAGTCTAAGCACTGGGAGTCTGTTGTAAGAAATTTCAGAAGAGGAACAAAAATCTCTTACCTAATCTGTGCTGAAATAACCCCAAAAGCATCAAACTCCTCACACTAACAGCACTTGAGAACAAAATTTCTGTGTACCTTCCTTGTGCTGAAACGTAAAGAGCACTCTGTAGATCTGGTGGTGGCTTCCTATGAGAGACAGCATAGCAGGGGAAGACGAGCTACTGCACAATGAGAAGGCTTTGCCAAAAATTGTCCTGTTAAAAGTAGAGATTATGCACTCTTCCCTCTCTCTTAAACTCTTTTATTCCCCCAGTTGTGACACTGTCACAAATTGACTCTTCTGTTTCATTTATTTCCTCAGTCATCCTACTCTGACTTATATCCCAACTTAATTTTTTGTAGCTCGTATTCCCGGTAAGAAAGACCACCTTCCTCTCTCTTTGCTTACACACTTGTACTGCAGCTGCATGAGAAACGTCTACCAGGTGATTTACTGCCAAGTTTGAGGAAAGATTTGTATCGGAAGGTCCCTCCATTCCGCTGTAATTTAAAGCCATCTCTTAAATTCCCCAGAAAGTTAACTCCTGTGAGCTTCCCCGCTTTGTACCCAACCCAGAAAATAAATATGCATAGTCTTCGGAGTAGATTCCAATCAACATATGGGCAAATGTGAAGAGAGTGATTGGAAATTGAAAGCGGCTATTTGCCATATATCAAGAAGGTATTTAGGATATATTGTCTTTCCTTATGGGATGTGAAAGGAGCTCTAGGCAAAGCTCACGTATGGAGCACTCTCACCGGAAGGAACAGATTATCAGAGGAAGAAATCCTTTAGACAATGCCTAAGATGGAGCAGCAAAAACATAGCTTGTAGAGACTTCGTAACCCCAGTGAACTATAATCTTACCCTTTCTTTCCTGTTTTTCCCTCTCCCCATATTCTCCCCTGAGACTGACAACACTGAGGAATTTTTGTATTCTGAAGATTCTGAAGAGAGGAGAAGAGGAAAAGAAGAGGAAGGAAAAAAAAAATCAGGTCCAATTTTCATTGCACTGATAGCACACACGTAGGTCAGTGGGACCAGCTGCTGTTAGCTCCCGCTCGGAGGGGTCTGTCCACCACACCACAGCCCAAAGGAACAATCCAGTCGTAACTGGATCCAACAGTAACTTCCAAATGAAGAGAGAACATCTCTCACATCTCTGCAGTGCTGCCTTCATTCTCTGCAGAGGGAGAGGTGTTGTTAGCTATGATCCAGGACAGGTTGACTGACCAAGTTTCTAAACAAATGGTGCTGGTTACATGGAATCAGGATTATTATGATGGCCTTCTGAAGGCATGAAGCAGATGTGTGGCTGAAGATGACCTGCAAGACTTTCTTTTTTTTTTTTTTAATTGAATTTGTCATGAGTATTCTTTTTTATAATGAAAGCCTGAAGGCATTTTATGTTTGCATGTTAGTTTTATATTTAAAAAAAAAAAAATGTATATTCCTTGTGTCATGAAAATATCAGAAATACGAAGTTGACTTTCCTGTGTTTTGCTGGAAGACTGCTTGCATTTGCCAGAGATACTGTGCTCTAGAATATTAACTGAAGATATGAGAATTTTTAAGAAAAGGTTGCTTACATCTGAGGTGTTAATATTAATAAAAATATTATAAAATAATAATAATAATAAAAAAAATCACAAGCCGGAAACCAGGTAGGACTAAGTGGCATCTAAACAAATTCCTTTCCTTTTGTGTCTCTTAATGTCACTATTTCAGTGACAATCATCAGTTTGTGAATGCTGAGACTTACTTATAAAGCTGAAGTTTGCTAATGACACCTGCTTGAGGCAGGAGAAAACATCCCACAGTAGAGGTCAAGTCAAGGGAGCTCTCTGCTAGTACCTGGTGGTGAGCAAAGAAAACTTATCAGTAGTTTGTGCTTCATTTGCACTTCAGTCAAATGTCATTTGCAGCATTTGTGCTTCAAACAGTGTTGAGCTTTGAACTTTACAACACCACCTTTCCCGTGGAAAATGTCACAATGGAAAAAGTATGAAATATGCCTGGTATGAGTGGTCATCCCAACCTAGACTGCCTGATGCTGATACCAATCTGTAAGGCTGCAGCTTTTATGTAGCTCTTAAATCTGGTATTGTTTATATATATATATATAAATCACAATTTGTAGCATTAGCATATTTTTTCTTTGTAGCCACTCTTTTCCCTCAGTGGGAGATTTTATTCTTCACCTGAGAGAATATAAAGACATTCAGAATTATTAAGAATTCTCTGCTGTGTTCTCATTAAGATAGCAGAGCAGCTGGCAATGAACTCACTGTTTTGTAAAAGCAGAGAGGAGTCAGGGTCAGTGGTATTGTGGAGTAATCCATCCAGTTTGCTTTGGCTTGGCTTCGCCTTTGCTCTCTCCACTTCAGTCACCGACATCCCTGCCCTGGACAGAGGAACTCCCCCTGTCAGACGTTGCTGTCTCTCCTGTTCTGTATCTGTGTGACTGGAAGGGTTCTGGTTTCCTCCTTGCACTGCACTCCAATCTCATCCAGGCCATCCAGTGATGCTCAGGAGGCCCTGCTTCTGCCTCCTGTCAGGAGACTGGCTCAATACTGCTGCATGACTACAAATACCTGTTAACAACAAAATACAGTGTATTTTCCCCTCTCTTTGCTTTTTCACCCTGATACATCTGTCTTTGTCCCTGAAGCTTGTCCTTGGCTTCTTGGTTAAATAAGGGGGTTCTGACCCACCAGCCTGTCCTTCACTGCCTCCAGAGGGACTTGGTTGTTGGAGTCAGCAGCGAGTCCTTGAAGCAGCGTTGGGACAGGCTCCGGTGAGGCTGCTGTTACGTCTTCCCCCCATCATTTCCAGCTGCAGCTATTGGGAATGCAACCACTTGAGTCTGGCTGTGCAAGCAGTAGGAATAGTTCTAAAATTCTGACATTGTCCTGATTGCTCTGCTTAAAAACTGAGAAAAGACAGTGAAAGTGAGAAAGGATGAGTGATTCCAGATCACATCTTGGTAACAATTAATTTCCTACAGTTGCTGAATTAATGTGATCTAGGGTCTGTAATGCAAGAAACACCCTGACAGATTAGATCAGTGGTGAAGAGGGTTCTTATCCAGTGAGCCCTTTTGTAAAGGAGAACTTCATTAAAACCTCTGTGTTAATTGTCAGGGAAAGCATTGGTTTGGGATTCCTCCATAAAAACAGGTGTCGGCCATGTCCTGGAGATAGTTGCCTCTGGCCCTCTGCTTGGTGGCTGTGGCTGTGTAAGATTTCAGGCATTTAGTAGGGTGTGTCCTTATACCATGCTGTGACTTCTGGCTAGCTGTGTATACTACAAGTATTTTTTATTAGTGGGAACAATGTCAGTAGTATACTTCTAATATGTGAAGGTGTACTATGACCTGAGGGCTCCCTATAAAAGGAGAATGTTGTGAAATATTGCATCCTGGCTACATTTTCTTTTTCCTCCAGGAATCTCCATGCATCGTTAGACAGTGGTGCTGCTTGTAGAAAAAACTCTTGCTTTCAGAGGCAGTAAATGCTGAACAGACCAACTGGTGATCCAGCCCCTTTCTCCCCTGGGCATATCCAGGGGAAATTTTCTGTGAATGACTTTAGCAGAGCCTCTTGAAGAGCAATGAAATATGCAGCGATGAGATCACAAGGACTCTATTTAATAGGATTTCTTTTTTGGGGTCCCAAGAGTAATATCATGCCAATAATTCACCACTGCAGCTCCCTTTCTGTTTCTTAACAGCACTAAAGAACCCTAAACAGCTTTCTTCTGAAAAAAAAAAAAAATATAATAATAATAAAAAACAACACACAACTATGCCTGCAGTGCAAAATGCACAGAAATCAGTAAACATTTAGTCAGTCTTTATACAGATCTGATACCAAACCTGTTTGGCACCAGCAGGTCTCAGAGTTGTCTCTGGTTCAGGTTTCGTGTGTTTGAGCCTTGTCAATTAGAAAACAGAAGCAAAGCAAAACAAAAAAGCAATCCCAGAGAGCAGCTAGGAAAATGATATTTTGGAGGATGGACTTGGGCCAGATCAGGAAATGTTAAGTTATCCCATCAACTTCATTAAAGTAAACATATTTGTAAATACAGTCATACTCAGCTCTGGCTCTGCACAGAGAATACACATACTGAATGGGGAAAATAGGACCTTTGTCCAAAACAGAAAACATTTCCTGAACTCTCTTAACATTTCTTTCTGAGGGAGAAATAAAATCCAAGGGAGATGTAAACTTTGTAGCCAGAACTTGCAGATCATTTGAAGGGGATGTGAAATAGGGAAGTGTTTTCCAGATTCCAGACCTGACAAGGACCTGTCCTGAGGGGCTAATGGCTGGAGCATCTCAGCTGGACTCCGCAGCAGTCGCTCCCAAGTCCTCAATATAAATGAGATTACTTTCTATGGCTCTCAGGTCTTTGAATCACACCCAAATGAGAGTATGATCTTTCTCAAGGGATCTTGTTACATGTCAGTATTGCAGTTGGATTTTGTAGGTAAAGGATGTCCTTCAGGCACAAGTTTTTATTGCAAATTAGAGACAAACAATTAAGAAAAGTGAGGTAAGGTGCCTTTTTTTTAATGTAATTCTGATTTTTCTCCTTCTGGGCATGAATCAGTAAATGCAAAACTCAAGAGTGTTTCTTGTAGCATTTGGGTATTACAGTATGACCTCATTTGAAAAGACTCGCTCTCATAATGCCTGCATTTGGGAGGACAGGCCTGAGCAGTGAGATTTAAATCTGTACAGTGATTTTTGGATGCGTGAGCCACCCAGCTGTGATGCTGAGTTTAACTGGTGGATGGGATGACACTTAATACTTCAACTGCCCAGAGCCATTGTCCTTTAGTCCTGAGAAGCCTCAGTCCTCTCATCTCTTCAGGCAGATCATGGACATCTCCCCCAGTCCATTCTCCTCTTGCAGGGGATGTTAAACAGAAATACAGTATTAAAGAAAGTGAAGTTTGCTTGCAGCTGCTGTGTCCTGTCTGTTCCACTTAGCATCCGTGCTTTTAAATGCCTTCTCCTGGGTGTCAGGCTGTCTGCCTAGCACCAAATTGCCTGCATAGTCCAGTGCTGATTATCTCTCTTCGCTGATTGATTCCACCTTGGTACTTGGCTCCTGCCCCACGGATGGTAGTGTCAGCAGCCTGTTTGATGTTGAATGACTTAGCACCAAAGAAATAACTGGTAAAAATTACATATTGCTGCCAAGGAAAGTACAAAGAAGGAGTTGGCTTCCTGAAGTCCGCATACAGTAAGCATCTGGGAACCCTCAGTATCTAGCAACAGACCCCATTTTGCTGCAACTATTTTGATTTGATCAAAATTTTTTCTCAAAGGAAACAACCAATTCCAACAAGAAAATGCTGCTTTGTGCTGAGACACTTGAAGTTCTCGCATCATGTAGTTGAGAGGTCTGACACTACACAAGGAAGCTGCCTTTCATTTTGAATTGGCAATGCATAGTTGATGCACACAGTTCATATGTGTGTAGGTATGAAGTTTCCTCCAAGATCATGTATGATATGTACGGCCCAAGCTAGTATTTGGCCAGAGAAATCCTTTTATTTTTGTTTTTGTTTTTTAATCATTTGTGAAACATCCTGAAAATTGTTTTCAAAGCAAGGAACTTTCTGGGAAATCTTTTGTAAGTGTTTTCATCCTTAATTTGGTGTTAGACGGTTCCAGTGACTGACTGTGGCATTCAGTACTGGTCCTGTATGCACTCAATTTTGTTAAAGCCTTTTGTTCACGCCTCAGTCCTAACTGGAGTGAAATTGCGTCACTAGGAAATTCAGCCTGATCTTGTGTCTGAGACAGAGCTGCAGAGGATCTCACAAACAGGTAACTGGCACCTTTCTAGGAGAGTTCCCTAACCTCTAGGGGCAAAAAAATACTGAGAATCCTGGTGGCAATTTTGCTTAGATTCAGATGCATAATTCTGTTTTAGGAATCCCCAGGAATATCTTTTCCTGCCAGGCCATCAAGCAGTGCTGTGACCTCTAGATACTTTGGAATCTATGGAAGATGAAAGTTTTTGCTGGAGAAGATTTGCTTGATGCACTGAACATATATCTTTAAAATCAAGCTCTCCCTCTTCCCAACATGTGAGCTGTGGGTTAAAGGGTCTTGTAACATGGATTCTTCCATGAACAGAGCACCACATTTTTGCTACTGCTGTGTTAAAAACCCTCAGCCTTGTCCTTCTTACTGATATCTTTATCAAATTCTTGTTGAAACATGTTTTTTTTTTTTTTTAAAAAAAAAACACACACACACACACAACCCAGCAGTGAAAGCTCTAACTTAACGCCTCATGTTCTTCTCAGATTTCCAAAGCACTGAGGCCTTGCGAATATGTTTCCAATATCCTCTCATCTCTCTCTGTTAGTGTTTTACTCAGCTCCATGCTGTGCGGGTCCTGACCCCTGCAGTCTCCGGGGGACGGAGGCGGGAAGGGGGGTCAGGCCTGCTGGAGGGCTGCAGGCCACAGCCGGCCCAACAAGCCTGCTTCACTCGGCTCCTTTAATACATTTAACCTGGAAGAGGCCGTTGCCGGCCAAAGATTAGATTACCAATGTTGGCATGTTTGGCCTAACAAATGGCAAATGGATGACGTGCCAGGCAACAGCTAATCACTGTTGACACAGATCTATTGCGAGGCCTTTCCGAGGAGGGGATAGTTCACCTCTGCAATGGGGTTTTGTCTTGACGACTGAAAAGAGAGTTGAGAAGTTGAGAAGGCCACCGGAATACCTGTCTCTTTGAATCTGAGGGCTCCCAAACTGTGTGTCATTTTAAAGGTCTCCCCAGCCCTCTCAGAGGACGATCTAAATGTCCCGGCCTCCTCCAGGCAATAGGACACCAAGCTGGAACCTGTCTCATAGCAGACCTGCTCTGCGGGCCCGTGCATCTCCGTGCACTGTGCCCTGGCTGTCACCAACGCCGGGACAGAAAGAAAAGGAGTAGCTTCTGCCATGTTTGTTTGAAGGGACAGCGGGGTCAGCCCGCCTTGCTTGGGGAAGTGCTTTTCTAAATACCTTGCCACGGTCACGGCTTTAAAAGTGTTTTCTGGCTCCCTCTCCACAACGTGCCTCCCACAAGAGGGTAGAGCTGGGCAATAAGGAGCGGCGTGCAGCCTGTCTCTGGCTGAGCGGTGTTGCGTGGCAGTTCTTGAGCTTAATTTCTAGTGCTCTGTTCCTTGGTTCCTCTAGTGCCTGAAAGCCTGTGCCACATCTCTGTGTTGCTGAATGCTTTCACCCCCACTGCTGGGTCACTGAAGAATGAAGGTTGTTATTCCAGGTGCGCTGTGTTTTTGAGGTTCTAGTTCCAGGTTTATGCTGTTGTAGTTTCTTGGGTGGGTGGAATTGTCAAGCTTGGTGGAAGAAAAAGATGTTCCTGAATCACACAATGCCATTACTATTAGTAATTAACATGTAGAATGTTTTCCACATTATTTTGCTAAATCTTGTGCTTTTTCAGACACTGCTGTGATGCTGAGTGCTGTGTTACAGCCATTTTGTGTGAGATTCAGCCTAGCTTACATCACGCAATTTTGCTTCCCAGAAGTGTGTTTTTCCCACTGGTCAGTATTCTGATGAAAGTCATCAAGGCAAGCACCAGAGCCTGGTTCCACATCCTGTTCTGTGAACTGCTTGCTCACGTTCTCTGTAGCTGTATTTTTTCACAGTAATGTTTTATTTTTTCTTAAAATTCAGAGGTGTTTTGCACTGATCCTTCTCCAAGTTTACATTTGAGCTTATTTGTCTTTCTGCACTTTCTCCTCTGTGGAGTCAGTGCTGTTATGGTTTCCACTCTTAGATGTGTGGTTCATTTTGCTTTGTTTCTCATAATGACCACACATCCTTTTTAACATTCAGGGCATGTGTATCGAGCAGTGCTGTCGCCTTTGCCTTTTTCACGTGGGCCAGTGACAGAGACCCTTCTCTGAGTGTAATATCCATGTATCTTGAAAGAAAGAGTTGGCTAGCAGCTAAAATGACCAGTCACAAGATCTCCATTCCTTTCCTAGCTCTATCACATGCAGCCTTAGTCACACTAATTGTCTCCTAGCTTTCCCATTCTTCCAATCTAAAATTAGATCCAAATGTCTTACTGAATAAGTGAGCTCAGAAAGCTTAGTAGGGCAGCAGGGAAGAGGAGCGGAATCACTCCGAACCACCTCAACATCTCAGCGAGCTGAGGAAGATTGCAGGGAGGTCCTGTCTGAGAGCTCTGGCTGCCTGTCTGCACTTGTAAGAGCATGCTGTTTGGAACCCTCCGTGCGAAATCAGAGAGCATTTAGGTGAGATGACTGCCTGTTAGGAGGCCCACAGGCTGGGTTTTGCATGAGCACGGATGCCTAAATAGGATGTGGAACATGAGAGGAAGACTAATGCTAAAACAAAGTGGAAAACGTAACAAGCTGAAGCTTGTCATCTAGTAAGCAGCAAACAGGCTGAGATTCAGCTCAGAGGGCGTGCGTTTTGTTGGCTCTATTGAGCTGACGGTGTTAGATCCATAGCCTTTCTTTCTGCTTTCGTGCTAGTGTTTAGAGCTCATATGTTTGACGGCAGAATATCATTCTGGTACCTTTCTTAAGAAGGCATCTGTGCAATTGTACTTGATGCTGTTGACAGCCTGATCGGCTGCCAGTCAATTTTATCTTCAGTGTCTGATTACAGTTATAAGAATTTCTGTTGCAGATCAACCTTGTGCACCTAGATGTTCTAGATCTTCATCAGGCCTTGACAGACCAAGATATATCACACAGAATTTTTCTTGGTCCAGAACATATTTTACCTTATTTTAGACATGTTCAAAGTGAACTGTCTATATTTCCAATATAATAAGTGAAGAAAAAACAGGCAACTATCTAGGGAGCATTCATCCTATCTTAAAATGTAAGATGCATGATTGAACTCATGGAGTAGCCCTTTGGAAGCACCAGTTCTGTCTAGGTGGCTAAATTAGACCTGGAAAGCTATTAGACATGAAATTTAACTAATGATTGCCAGCTTTTAAGAGTAAATCTCTGATAGAAGTCAAAGACTGAATACCTCAGGGAACATCATAAGATCTTCAGGTGCCTTCGATAGCATTGCCAATGAAGTGCTGCTAAATCTATGTGCTATAGCAGCAGTGGCTCCTGCTGTCTCAAATGGCTGTTCGTCTTCACACATGCTCCTGGATTTGGGGCAATTGCTCATTACTGGAGAAGGCAGTACTTTGCTTTGGTTTCTTTCCTCTTCCTGGGTGTTGGGGTGCTTTATTACTTTGCTACTTACTAGTTCTGTTTCTCTATTTACCTTCCAACTGGGCTATCCAGTACTGAAAGGAGTGTGAGGTGTGTCTGTCTGAACACAGTTACTGAGATGAGAGCACTGAGCATGGCTGCACATTAAGGAGGCCTGATCTTTTTCACAATTTGTTTGCTCTCTGGCTTTGGAGTATTGTTTTTATACTTATAGGTGTTTTGGGGAATATCAATGTTTTGTTTAGCTTCTGTAACTGGAAGAATTGATGATTTTCCTTGCCTTATAGGCATGTGTGAGTGGGCTAGATGGTGCGTAAAGGATGAGTCTTGTTTGTCTTCCTTCTTGGATTGGTGTTACACCTGCAGGAGGAAGAGCGATGGCCAGAAAATATGTGCTTGAGGTGCAGCACTGCCACTGAAACCAAGAAATTTGCTTCTGATTTATTCACAGGTGTAAGAATACTACAAAATGCAACTATCAAAGGTAATTTTGAGCTTGCATTTAAACGTGCGCTTATGTATTTGCTTACATGTCCTGTGACTGTGTCCTCAGTTTGCTCTACGCTCCTGTACAGACAGGTGTGTGTAGTGCATAGGCCTTATGTTCCCCATCAAATTTAAGATGCTAACAATCCAAACAAAAGAAGGAAACAATAAATATGCTTTTTTTTTCTTTTATTTTCTTTTCTCCTTCTTGCCAGGGGACATGTTTGTTGCTTATGTTTTCATCAGAAATTAAAGGAAAAATAAGGGTGAGAGGGCAAACGGAGGGGGGCGAATCTGTGCAAGGAGACTGGAGTTGGGAAAGAGATTGTGTTGCTTCTAGCTCATGAGTCTCCCAGCCTCTGTCGCGGATGCTGAAAGCTGTTCCTTGGTCATGCGTGCAAAGGCTAGGAGATGGGGGCAGAGCAGGACCTGGGGGAAGGAAGAGAAGAGAGCAAAGATATGGAGGGGGGAGGGGAAGATGTGGTAGAACAAAACAGTTACAGGGCAGAGGAAGGAAGGATGGGTTTAGTTTAATTAGGAGAGAACACGAGGGAAAGCTCAAGCAGCGCGCACACACACGCACACACCCACCCACCCTCTGCTCCACACCCAGAAAAAAAAATTCATCACACCGATTTTTTCATGGTCTGGCAGTCAAGTGATAAAATTATCAGATGAGGGTCCCATCCTCCTTTCCCGCAGTCACTTTCGCCAAGTGCACCACGTCTGAAATAATGAAGCAGATTTGATTAAATTTTCGCTGGCTGAAGCAGCCACGCTAATTTGGAGATGGGCTTATTAGTTTAATGACCGATCCGAATAATCAGAATTCATTAGCATTAGTGCCACTATTGTCAGCTCAACATTAGCCCTGGGCTCCAGTACACAAAGATGCACAGTTATGTATTTATATAGGGAGAGGCTGTATTTATACACAGTGAAAGAGAGAGGGAGAACGAGATAGAAGAACTATACATCTGCATTTACATTGTATACTCATACCCCTTGCTGCATTTCCCTGTCCATTACTGATCTGCTAAAAGACGAATCAAATTATAATGAGGCTTTTTCAGAGAGCGTTGTTCCTGTTCAGCCGTGGGTAATCCAGCCTGACACCCTGGGTAGGTAAACTCTGGGGCCCAGTTTGTAGATAAAGGTAGCCCTGGTTTTCTTCCTGTAAGGTGTTGTTTGCTTTGATGGCAGTTACTTGGATCCAGAGGTGCTTGGAAAGTGCTTAGGGTTTGGAGCTGACAAAGCCTCCAAAAGAGGTTTTAAGGCATGTAATCTGCTTCTCACAGAGTGTGTTTAAAAGTTACCTGTCAGGTGATGAAAAGCTCTCTGAAAGACACTGGGCCTCATTTGCTGTCATCATCAAGGTATGACCTGGGAGTTCGTCTACCAAAATCAATGAAGCTTGTAGGAACTTGGCTTAAATGAAGAGAAAAGAAATTGAGTTCCCAAAGCTCTGATGGTGGTAGCAACTTAGCTGTCAGCTCCAGCTATTGCTTCTTTAAATGCAATAGTACAAGATTAACTTAACAGTAAGGCTGCACAAAATGTCAGCAAATACAAATTATGAACCATAATGTTTGCTCAGGCTGGTTGTATGTCTCGTCTGTCTTTTGATAAACATCTTTTCATGTAAAGAATACTATAGGAAGTCCTACGCTTAGCAAGAAATGCAGGAACATGCGATACTGCTTATACCATAGAAAATACTGAAAAATGTAGATAGTAGTCTTAATTTGTATTTCCTTACCTGTGATCTTTTAGATAGGTCAAATTATATCACTATTTCTGCTAATTCTGTGTTTTTGAACTCAGTATTCTTGTTTAAACAGTGTATTTTGTATTATCTAAATTACTAGGTGTCACCTTTGAGCTACAGCAAGCAGGAAACATTCGTTTTGCTTTCCATAGGATTTTTCCAAGTACCTATTGCTCTAAAATTTATGAGAAAAGTAATTTTATTGCCTAGATTTTATTTCAGGTAAAGCGTACCCCCATCCCTGTTAATCTGCACGAGCTGCCACACAGCATGATGTGTCAGAGATGTACAGTGGGAGAGCTGTCTGAGCTCTGAACCTGCCCTGATAGACGTTGTGTCTACATTCATTTAACTACTGTTGAAATGCAGCTGTTCCTGAGACAGTATCTAGCACATCTTGCTTGTTTGCTTTTGCTTAATTCCTTGCTGCTTTAAACAGTGCTTTTCTTTTCACCTTTACAACTCACCTGAAGGGGCATTCCATCACAATTATATTGACAAAGTAAGATATATTAAAATAGTATCTCAGGGACTGGGAATAAATCACTAATATTTTGGGAAGCATGGTAACACCCATCTGTCCATGACCTGGGTTTATATATTGATATATTGAGAAGAGCACAAAGCCCTGGAGTTGGGTGAGTAATAGCACAGTCAAAGCATTTACAAACATAAGGATGATTGACTTCAAAGAGTTTCTCCACCTGATTCATTTAAACACTTCAGGCAGTGCTGCGCTGCGGGAAGGTGCATTCATTTTAACTGCAGACCTCTGCCCTAGATGCCTGAGGTAGGGTCTTTGGCCCCTTGACCTTCCCTGCGTTTGGTGGAATCTGGAGACAAGAGCAGGAAGGTCCACACCAGAACGACAGACTTCCTGATTACTGAAGAGGTGTTCAGGGATTGACAAGGAATCTCTGAATTTGTCTGGCCCTTGCATGAGAGTAAATTGGAATTAATACCACTAGAGTCAGCAAAGAAACTTGGGAGATGAAGTGAGGTAAAAGGGGGTTAGGACAGGGCCTAAAATGGTGGAGAAATGTAGTTGGCCAGCACCTAGAACTGAGCTGTAAGCTGCTTCCCTGTGTTTTCAGGAGTATCAGATAAAAAGTTCTGAGTACTGATGTTAAGGATAGCTCTTTAGTTGTTTTCAGTTACGAAGTCTTCTTTCTTGAATTCCTTTGATTACTGCCATCACTGCAGCATTGTGGCTCTTGTCATCGAGTAGGTTCCTCCCCCGGTGTCTCTTCATGACTGACGCAGGTGCAACTGGCACCTTTTTGGAAGTCCTTGCTGCTTCTTGGCCATCTGGACAGGTGAGCGGACATTCATGAGTGCTCTCTGCCAGCATCTGACCTCTTCTGGAAGTCTGCTCTTGTCCAGAGGATTCAGTAGATGATAAGTGCTTTGAAATCTGTTGCTGATTTGATGGTTTTGAACACTTTGAGAATCTGACTCTTAGCTCATTCAATAGTCTGACTCCATGTTTCACTTTTGGATATAGTTCAGTGATAGTTGTTCACCTTGAATAGCTTTTTGGTCTCTCAGTTCGTGTAGAATTTGGTGTTGGAGGACTGGTCTGGACCCTGTTTTTTGCCTCATTAACAACGTGTGCAGATGAGTCTTTTCTTTCTCCCTGCTATCCACTGACCTGTGAGCTGAGGAACCTGACTTGCCGCACCTTGTGCATTAGGTTTGATATTATCTTGTGTCCAGAGCCAAACAACTGAAATTGGTAGTGGCCTCTGATCAAGTTTCTTTTCCTGTTTGTTCTCTCTTCCTGTTCCCACTTAACAAAGACAACGCCAAGAGATGATTGCTGTTTACAAGGGAATAACCCTTGTACTGCCTTCAGTCAGTGGTTTATGAAATCAATACCAGATGCTCTACATGAAAGTGCACGAGTTCCTCTGGATGAAGAACTTCGCAATTATGTGCCCACAGGTAAAGATCACTTCTC
The DNA here is from genome assembly GCA_013399715.1 of Alectura lathami. Classification (NCBI taxonomy): domain Eukaryota; kingdom Metazoa; phylum Chordata; class Aves; order Galliformes; family Megapodiidae; genus Alectura; species Alectura lathami. The sequence goes on along the minus strand of VXAV01000692.1, from coordinate 243,322 downwards.
AGCTCAAGCCCTAACCCCAGATGTACAGAACAGGAGTGTCTTGGGATTCATGGATTTTCAAATTCCTTCCAGGGAAACAGATGCAGTAACCATGAGGGGTACCTCTTCTTCTTTGCACTTTACTCTTGCCCTTGTGACAGGAAATTCTGGCTGCATAACAATGCATTATACTGTACATTTAACTTTGATTCTTTACCGCACTCATTTGCCATATAAAAGGCAGATCTGAGCAATATGTCAGGCTCCTAGCAGCTGCAGACTTGTAGAGTGACATCTCAGCCTTGACCATGAGACATGCTCATGAGGAACGCTCTGTTTGTGGTGGTTGGGAACTCTCTGGTCTTTCTCATGACCTCAGCTGGGCTTCCTTACTCAGCGTTGCCCATGCAAAAGAGCACTCAAAGCAGAGCTGGCACCCAGGCAGGTTGGAGGTGCTGGGAGGTGTGTATGTGTAATAAGTCCTGGGACCTGGTACTCTTATAGGGTAGGTTCACACTTCTTTGCTAGCTTTAATTGATTTGAAGGGAGGCTGTCATAAGCTGGTTGTACAAAAGTGTGTTTGTGCTGGGAGAGCTTGTATCGGTAATGAAAATGTGCTTCTTTGGGGTTATTGATCACAGTGAAATTCTCATAGTCCTGAGCTGTGAGATTTTGAAGCCTCAGTTAACATTGGTTAAGCATATTTGAATATGACCCACAGCTGAGCCATTAGCGGATGCTTCATTGTAAACAGGACTTATGAAATGTACTCTCTTATTCTAAGAAACAGAAATGACATACATTTCACTTAAAATAGTTGTATATTGTATATAAATTCATCATAATTAAATTTTGCATGCAATACGCTCCAGGTCTTTCTTCTGTTAATTTTAGTTGGTGTTCATGAGCACTGATGCTCAGACTGGGATTTGATTCTACAGGCATCCTACTGACATTGCTAGGTCAGGATGGGCTCCAAGCTCTCACTGTCACAGTTTAGGTTCCTTGGCTGGCTCAGCTGGATGTGGGTGTGTGTGAGCACGGTTTGGGCACCTGTTTCCACTCTGAGCAAGATGAGGGGAGGTATGGGATATGCCTCTTTGCCCACTAGGGTGTTGTTAAGGAACTGATACAGAAAAATTGGCACTGAAGGTGTTCCCAGTGTAGCCAAAATGACTGCTGACAGCTGGCCCACCTTGCTGTGAGCTTAGGTTCTGTTGTTTGGGCCCTATAACGAAGACTCAGCTAGCAGCAGACTGGTGTTGCCAAAAGGCAGCCAGGCCCAAGTGACCTTCAGGTGTCATCAAAGTTTGGGTAGCTGATGGGTGTGCTGTGGCTTATGTACCCACAGGGGTTTAACGAGCTTAAACGCTTCTGCAATGAATAACATGCGGGAGTAAGATTGAGAGACCTGCTCTAGAGAATGGGAAGAGTCTGGAGATAATGCAGAGTGATGTCAGGAAATATTAGATAAGTAGGCACTTGTTCAGGGGCCAGGACATTGAAGGAAAATGAGACTCTCCCACAACAGGATAGCTGCTAAAATACGTGACATAAGAAGCCAGGTCTTCCAGAAATGTGAAAGGATCACTGTACTGTACATAATTACAGGGAGGAGAAAACACTTTTGTTCCAGTAGAGGTAAAGCAAAGTTTAAGCTCTGTGTAGGATGTCTGTGTGTCAGTTCTGTTGACTGCACAACCACTGGGAGTGAGTCAAATGGAGCTGACCAGTAATGTCTTTCCCCAAGCCATGCCAGCTCGAGTCTGGGCAAATCAAGAGCGTGTCAGCTTGATGGTACGAGCATGAGTAAGTCTGCAACACCTAAAAGCTGGCATGAGAGAAGTACACTGCAATTTCCTACACAGCTGGCATGTATCTGCGGCCAGCAGGCTCAGTGTGAGCCAAGTGCGTAACGAAATGACAGTGTGAGTTAGAGACTGGTGGTTGCAGAGCAAGGTTTTTGCACGGGTTGCTGTTGGAGGTGAATGGCCTCTGTGCTGCTGTAGGGAGTGCTTGGGAACCATGAACACCTGCTGATAGCCACTTGGTTTGGTGTCTTACTGTGTGGTGTGGCTGCTGAAGGACTACAAGGTTTGCTGGAGAAATGTAAAACCTGTTCTTGACAAGACCTCAGATTTCACACATGGTGTTTAGTTCTTACTAAGTAATCTTCATTGTAAACTGTGGAGGTTACCTAGTTTTTCCCATTAAAGCTGCATGATACTAATGGCAGCAGAGACAACAAGTGCACAATTACTGGCCTAGAGAACATACTGTAGTTTTCCAAAAGTCGTGGAAGCAGCGAGTATGAGAACATCAGACAGGGGAAAACACAGCAATGAGGAGGAAGTAGGAGCGAAAGCACCTGTGTATGGTACCCTGCAATCACTGCTCACATCCAGCCTGTTCTGAAGGCCAGAAAGAAACCCACCAGCTTGTTCTGGGTACCCAGAAATGTTTCCAGCACAGCATTTTCTTGTCTGAGCAGTTTCTGAAATTGCTGGTGCACCCAAAATTTATGGTGACCTGTGCAGGAGGACGAGCTGGGGAGGAGCTGCTGGGGACAATTGATTTGGAAGGAGGTCTGCCAGCCTCCTGGACCTCAAGGTTGAGTGTTTTCCACGTCTTGTTTTCAGATGATCTTTGTTCTTTTCAGCAACCCCTTCATTTTCGTGCTCTTCATACTCTCCTGTGAAGAAAGAATTTATTTCCAAGGAACTGCAGATTGTGCACTGGCCATTAAATACCAGCAAATCCCAGCTTAACCCTCTGTAGACATCTCAGTTAGCTTCTGTGTTTGTTTGTTTGTGTTTGTTTGCTTTGTTGTTTTTTTTTTATTCACTAGGAAAAAATACACTGCTAAATAAAGCTACTACATTTATAATAACTGGGTTTTGTTTCATAGAGCAGAACATTAGAATTGCATTCTGAACAAAATCACTACCTTCCATTAGAACTAAAACATGCGTTCAGATGGAACATTATTTACACTGTGGACAGGTGACTTTAAGATATGCCAGCTAAGGTCCTGATCTGAGCAGATTTTAAATGGGAAGTGTTACATGGCATCGCTTCCTAGCGCGTGAGGCCGCTCTCAGGTTGCAGACAACCCGTGTCCTGCCCTGCACGCCTGCACCAGGCTGTACAGCTCCTGCCGGGACAGGAGCAGCACAGGCAGCAGACCAAGGATCAGCACGGGCATCCCTCGGGCCCTGCCTTGCATGTGCCTGCAGCCCCCAGCTGCATGCAGCTGTACATCTGCTGGCGGCCCCGCAGCACCCCTGGCAGACAGGTACACCTGAAGGTGCAGAGGGAGCCGTGAAACAGGCTGCTGGCTGGGGTTGCTAGGGAGTGGCAGCAGGAGCTCTCGTTGGGGTGGGATTATGGGATGTAAGCCATGCACCTACGCAATCCTCTGGAATTAATTTCCCTGATTTATTAGTGTGAGCTTCTTGCACCTTCAGGGATGGTGTGTTATCTTCCGTTTCTGGAAAAGGGGAATACCCGTTGCTCCATCCCGTGCTGACTGGCAGCCAGAGCAAAACCCATTGCTACAAAAGATTGAGCAGGGGGCTGGCTGCAGAGCAGAGCTTGGGAAATTGAACCACAGCGGCATCGCTGCTCCTTTGAAACTTTTGACTAGGAGATGCCATCAGGCACAGTGGGGATCTTGAGTCCCCAGAGCCTCTGATGCCTCCACAGCAGGGGATTGGCCTGGCCTCGGGGGTGCAGCAGCTGGGACAGCTTTGGGGCAGAAATGGTGATGAGAAATGCACTGGAGATATTTTGACTGCGATTCTGCTGCTTCGTGGCAAATCGGGATTCGGTCGTCTGAAGAGGGTCAGTACAAATCATTCTCTGTGGGCAACCACTGACAGTCGCAACGTGTTTCTGGGAGGCTGTTTAAGATGGTGATAAATGCGGAGATAGTAAGCTGTTGCCTGTTTGTCAGAAGTTTTCACTGGTGCAAAATGCAGCATTGATATTTCTCCGTGGCTGTCCCAATTTCCACTTAAATGCAAAAAGTATTCTGTGAGGCTCAAAGAGGATCCTGACAGGCAATTACTGTAACTCTGGCACAGATGTTCCTTTCTTGAAACTGGCTTAAGTGAGCCAAGATTACAACACTTTTTGGAATCTATTGGTCAGAGATATGGAGCTGGCTTTCTTGAAAGTTTTCTAGTTCTTCTTGGCTTGGGACAGAATATGGCTGCCAAAATGTTGAAGCATAAAAATCTTTCCCTTTGAAGTCAGTCAAATAATTTGAGCATTTCTCACCTCTACCTGAAGACTGTTGGGACTAATCCAGTGGCATATGCTAACCTTGAAAGACCTCCGGCGCACATTGGAGTTGTCTCTCTGTTTTTGACATGTATGAGTTCTCCCCTGCAATCTTTCCTCATTCTTGATGACATTAACAAATCACTGCACAGCTCTGTAGTGTTTCTCTAGAGATCCCCCAAAGCAGCAGCAGCCACGGCCATCTGAAGAGCGCAGCGAGGTTGTGGCTCTGTGCATGCACTCTCAGATCTGTGTGTCTGCTGGGTGACAAGAGGGCCCGAGCAGGAAGGCTGATGAATATCTGGGCTCATGCATATCCTGTAAAGTTGTTTTCTTCGTTTGACCATCTTTACTTTTCAAACTTGCCATTTATATACAGGGTAACATGAAGAAAACTTTAAAATGTCTCTGAGAGCATCATATGGAGAAATGCAAGGAAAGGTTTTGGAACTCCTGAGCTGCAAACATGTCCCTGTCCTTCTGAGAAGGTGCTCGTGGGAGTGGTTTAAAGGCAAGTGAGGGACATGGCAGAGCTGGATGGTGCAGCAGTGAGGTGAGTTGGTGGATTTGTGGCCAAGGCATTGTAACTGCTTTGCCACAGATTTTGTGTGATCCCAGGCAAATTGCTAAGAGTTTCTGTTATGAGAGTTATGAGTTTTGAAGTACAAATATCAAAAAGATCATTTTGAAAAAAAGGCTACTCTCCTGGAGCAGGTAAGCCTGTTTGTACCTGCACAGTAACTTGAGCAGCAGCAGGTTTGTCCGTGGTTAAACTTGCCAGACTTTCTGTTCCCAAGCTTAGGAACAGGACTAATTGCTCTTCATCACCTGACAAAAAGTGTTGAGAGGATGGCAGGTTGCGAAGATGCTTTTAAATTCGAGTATGAGAAGAGTGGAATCATGAAGAAACTGAAGTAATCAGACTGCATTAGGGAGGTGAAGACAATTCCTTTGACCATGAGTACTCCCACCTCTATGCAAGACAGCAAAGGTGAGTCAGAGGGATGGGGGACAGGCCACAAGCATCTGAATTACTGCTTTTTATCCAAGAAAATCCAAGATTTTAATGGAAAAGGCCTTTGAGGTCATCTTGTTCCAACAGTGGATTATTGGGATCAGAAGGCACAGAGATTTCAGACATTTGGCTTTGCTTTGCCACCCAAATAAGGAGTGTTTTCTGCTCCTGAGGCAGGAGGATTTACCCACTGAGCCCTGGGAGCAGCAGGATGAGAAAATCAAAACAGCAGTGATGAACACAGAAGTTCGTATGAAAGAAAAACAGATGCAAGCCTTTGTCTAAGAGATAAAGTGATAGAGAAATGAATTTTTTATCCCCTCAACCTGCAAAACAGTTCTAGTCATTATGATTATTCCTCATGTTATTTTGTTTGTTTGTTTGTTTGTTTTGTGCGTGTGTCTGGATGGGTCTAGAATAAGAAAGTTCCAGAAGTCTGCAAGAGAGTTTGTTGTGGTATCAGCCACCGGTAGTCCAGATTACTGATGCAGTTAAATTCAGATAAAAATCTGTACTTGCTTTGATTCAGCAAAGCAATTAAACATGTGCTTTAGATCCACTTGGGATTTGAGTGTAACCTTAAAGTTAAGCATGTACTTAACATTTTGCTGAGCTGGGGCCTGAGCCTTTAACCCTTGCTAGAATATAAACTCCTTACTAATGAATGTTGGCGGATAATAGGCCTGTTTCTCAATAACATTTGATTTTTGCAACCTAGAAAACTTTCTCTCAGCTTCAGTGGGCTTTGGATCAGGGCCCAAGAATGCAATCCAGAAATAATAATTTACCGTATTTACATTGCATGTAAATTATATATGAAGAAATGAAACAGCATAATGAATCAACCACAGGGGCTTTTCTTCCACTCTGATACCAGAGGAGAAAAAGCCTGTAGGCAGCTCACAACTTTTCTTACTAATACTCCTGAGCCCGGCTCTTATTAAGTCTTCTGTTTTCTCTGGCAAAGCCTCCCCTAACGTTACCCTCAGCACAGCCTTCTTAGTCCATAAATGAGATTTTGATTCTGCTCTTATTAAAATGTACCATTGAGCACAGGGTTTACTGGTGGGAAAATCCCATTAAGTATTTCTGAAATACCCTCTAACTTCTTGATTTTAAAGATGATAGGCAAAGCTTCACACTCCGCACTGTTATATGCACAATAACTGATACTTGCATTCACCACTCTGGCAATATGAAGGGAAGAAAGTGGATGTAAAGTCTTGTGCTATAAGACCTTTGCTGTCAGAAGGGTATGGAGGGACCTCACAATAGTGTAAATGGGTGCTTGCTGAGGTTTGAACCTGTTCTGCTCTGTCTGTGAAGATGTTCCTGGGATCTGTCCGCACATCTTACAAATGTAAGAGCAAGTCAGGAGGCCCAAAGTGGAGCTCATAATACAGGGGTATATTTTGTATGTGAAAGAGCTCATCTGAAGCTGTGCAATCTAACGGGCTTCCTGATTCTCTTCACTGCCGTGGGGGCATTATGTGGCTGCACAGCTCCTCATCATAAGGGGCTGCAGACCTGCGACGACAGGCTTTCTGGGCAGAGCATCTAGTCTGAAGTGATTAAACAGAGTGTTTGCAATAGTTTTACTACTTTTGTTACGGGAGTTTCTGGCTGTTTAATCCTTCGTGGTCTGTGGTTCTTTCCCCAGAGACATCTTAGCTCTTCATGCTTTGTTGTCACTCCCTGGGATGGCTGATCCCTGTTCCTTCTGGCAGAATTCTGGCAGGCTCCGCATGTATTCCCAGCCTGAACTAATGCTGCAGATCTAGTCTCTGGAGTGGGCTCATTCCCTGGGCAAGGTAAAACATGGCTACAAAGTGCATAGCTCTTCTTCTTTCGCCAGCTATTATTATTCCATTTGGTGAAGCATTAGAATAGGAGTATAGTAATAAATAAATTTAAAAGGATTAATGCATGATGAATAGACTGTGTGAGCATATTACAGGCATAGTTATTATGTGATGTAGGTGATCGTAAGTCTTGGTTAAATGCAACCTATTGACCAACTGGACTCTATAAAAGTCTGTAACACGACATTAGCCACTTGTTAACAGAGCTAGTAATAATTTATTGATCCTGCATGCAGTATTCATACATCCGCCACCCTAGGAAGTGTGGCATTCAATTCCAGGATCTACTTTTGAGTCCCACCTGCTATAATGGGTGACACAAATCTCTAACTTACGTGTGTTTTTGCGTGCTGTCCTCAGGTGCATGACGCACTGGGACTCTAGCACCATGAGTGTATTAACACGGGGCTGCCTGGGCTGGAGCTGCGCAGGAGGAAGTAACTGTTTTTGTTAATCATGTTGGTATTTCTACATTTGCTTTTGTTCAGATTGGAAATGAAATACCCAGATTTTGAAAACCTTCACTAACATTGAGACTACTAACAGGAGCAGTGCAAGCGACAGGCATCCTTTGAGACCTGGGCTGCAGGTCCTCAGGCCCTCATTTCTGCAGAAATCCAGGTACACTGGTCTGCCAAGGCTCACCCAGATCTCAGACTTCCCATGAGAAATGAGGTAGAGTGATCCATCTCTGCTGAATTTTTCAGTCTGAATTTCCACAATAAGTGTTCAGCTTGAATTTTTCTACTTCATCTTTCTTGGTCCCATCTAAACACAAGTGAGAAAAGCAGAGGAAATTAACGATCCCAGCACAGTGAGGTAAAAGGCATAAAGAGTAAAAATGTTTGATATCCTCAGGTGGCTAGAGATTTGGTAATTGTCTCCCTTTAAGAGATGGGTAAATGATGTTAAGACAGGGTCAAAAGGTCAAAGTGAGTTAGGCAGGGAGAAAGAATAATAAGGTGAAAGGTGCAGGGAAGGGAGACAAAGAAAGAGAGAAAAGGGGAGCAGGGACAGGGACAGAAGCTGCAGGAATCACCCTTGCTGAAATAGGCAGCACAATAATAAGTATCCTGGAGAACCCACGATGCAGTCCTGCACAGTGTAGAATGACATTATGAAGAGGCCTGTGTTTCTTTCCTTCTCTTTCTAGTAGGAGGAAGTAGCGATTTTATCATGAGAGTGAGAAAAAATGATGGAGTGGAACATCCTTGAAGTAATATAGTGAGGAAACACAAGGCACACAGCCCTAGAGGCTTGGAGAGGATGGCCCTCATTTCTCTGTCTCTCTGTGTTCCTCTGGCTCTGGGACTTGCAGCACACACAGCCCATCTGATTTAATAAAGGCAGGAAGCACACAGTGACGGAGCCATGAGAGACTGCAGATAGGGGTTGGAGAAGGGTCAAACTCATTAGTCATACTGCGTGATGTAGTATGCAGGGAGGGGGAGAAGGTTGGAGAGTTGAAAGGAGTGAAAATAGTTACAGTGCTCGAAAAATTGTTGTTAACATTGCTGACCTGAGCACTGTGCTGCAGTGTGACTTTTAGGGGTAAGGACAACATCCTGGCCTTTCATCCTTTCCCTTTTCTCACTTTGGGTCATGATTTTGTTGTTGTACTCTTGCAGTCTTTGTCCCTGCTACCCGCTGGACTAAGAGATGGCTGCATTCAGTGTTCCTAGCACACAGAGACTCAGAGAAGGGGTTCCTGCAGGGCTACTGCTGCTTCAAGGTCAAAAAATCTCTCCCTCCTCAAAACTGATACGTCCTCCTAGCTGTAGCATGAGCTCATTCAGCAGGACTTGGAACAAGCCTTCCTCTTGCGTGCAGAGGTCCTTCAGAGGATATTTGTTGACCATGGCAAGTGATGAAGCACAAACTACAGAGAGAACAAGGCAGAATAAGCACAACCTCAGCCCACACATCTGTTCCCCCTGCCCTGAAGAAGGATGCTGGGCTGGCTGCTCTGTGCAGCTCTGCTGAGGCTGGGATCAGTTCGTACCTAGCCGGAGAGTCCCTTGTGTAGAGCCAGCATGCAACAAAAGCCTGAAGAATTAACACAAATGTAAGTCACCACTGTTCTCAGTGATATTTCCTGAGTATATATTCATTAAAATGGACTTTAATATTTTTAAAAATCATTTCTATTTTTCATGAGTTGTAGGTAGTGTGTTGCATTGCAGTACAAACTTTGCTCATGGCAGCAAATCTGTTCATTTGTTGTGTTATCTTTTTGTGTTTGAAAAGATTTTTTTTATTATTATTATGAAACTGTAAACAGTCATTATAGGTGTCAGGTCATAAAACAATGAGAACTGACCTGAACTTTCACTCAAATGCTTATTGAAGTTCAAGGGTTTTTTATCACTCCCTCTATCTTGCGGTGGAAGAAATCNCTTTTTTTTTTTTTTTTTTTTTCTCAACAAGTTTCTGGTTCTGCAAAGAGCAAGAATTAGTTATTCATAAAAGGTAGGAAGAAGAAGTTTGTAATTGAAAATATTTTCCTAATTCACTCCTTCCTAATTTCTCTGAAGTTTTACATAGTTGCAAAATTCAGAATACTATGTACAACCTCTACAGCTGGCTAGAGCAGGCCATGTTCCTTGAAGTCTCCATTTGTCTCCTCAGCTAAATAAGAGAATTTAATCTGGGAAAAGCTCAGTCTGTCCTAAAGCATTGTGAACTCACCAGTCCTAGAGGTAATTTTTCATTCTCTGATGTCTTCTGCCTTGGTGTTTTTTCGAATAAATGAGCTGGTGAATGACAAGGGTGAGGCTGTTGGCAGATGCAGGATAAAACTATTCAGACCGACACCTTCTGAATGGCTGGTCCTGAGTTCATAGCAGCATCTCAGAGCTTGATGCATCTTTTATAGAATCTTCTCTCCCTCAGGACTGCCACATCAGAGCCCTATAGAAAATGGCAAAAAGCCTTCTGTGGACCTTTCAGGTGCTGGAAATCTCACCATGAGCTTTGAGTGCTGGCTTTACCTACAGTAGGGTGGCGATGGCGCTGGCCATGTGTACAAGGCTGGCTGGTGGAGGGAGGCTGTGGTTCCCATCCTTGTGCAGTGGTTACAAGTGATAATGATCGATGGGGAACTAATGCTTATTAGATCCATGGAACGGCTTAGGGCTGCAGCTGAAATCTGGGCCATGTAGATGCTGTCAATTGATGGAGTAGTTATAATTGCAAAACAATCACTATATGAACAGACTGTTTGAAATGCAACTTTTGGAATGGATTTCTTTGCTTGTTTGGCCTGGTGTGCCTTCAGGTACACTGAAGGTGTCCATCAGCAGACTGAGCCTGCAGTCGCAGTAGAAGGGATGTAGCTGTGGATTTACATTCTGGCCTTCACCATGCAGCAAAGCCTGGTGCCCACCTCCACCAGGAAGCCTCTATGTAGCTGCAGTGATGGTTGTGGCAGTGCAGAGCAAGCTCTGAGCCTGTTACGCTGTCAGGACCGTGACATTTTGTCTGCCTGGTGGTCATGATGTTTAGGCCAGTTAACTGTAAACAATCCTACTGGTTAACACATTTGTTCCTTGTCATGCTGTAATCTACTACATCTGCCTCAATTTTCCTCTACACCAGTGGGAAGTACATACTTGCTCTCTTTATTTTGCTTTAATATGTAATTATTTTACTTATGCTTTGATAAGGCACGTGGAACAGTCTAGGGAGAGATGCAGATCTATTGAACAATAATGGTTTTATGCTGTACCATATCTCACTCTGTTGTAATCAGGGTTTTCTCCCTTCCTCCTCCTGCCCCTGCACCACTGCGTCCTCTTTGCTGTCTTCACTAGGTCAGACAAACATGTTTGTAGGAAGATCAGTCTAACCTGTAGGAAATTCCTTCTGTCTCGGAGCTGGCTCATTCATCACTAGTCATAACAATTCTGGAATGCGAACTCGTAGTCTGCTATCTGGCTACTGCTAGTGATGATGCCTGGAGATGACAGCTTGGTTTTCAAAAGCTAGGTTGACCCTGAGGGGCGAGGAAAACTTGTTTTGACAGAGCAAACATGACACGGAAGCAGTGCAAGTGCCAATATGTGCAGGAACAAGGTGTTATTTTCACAAGGTGGATTTTTTTTCCCTAACTGGGGAAAACACAACAACGTATGGGAAACAAAATATTCTGTGTTTTTTCTTCCCCAAAAACACAAGTAAAGAAGAAAGGCTCTCTGTGTGTATTGTAGCTGAGAGAAAAAAATGGGAAGAAACAGGTTAATCTGGGAAGAGGAGATATGTGCTTTTCTCATTCCTTTCTTCTGGAGTGGTAGTGGCCCAGGTGAACGGTACAGTGGTTGAAGAGTTCTTGGTCAGGAAAGCTCTCTGGTGTTCTGTCCTTCTGTTCTGTTCCCCTTCCCCACATGCCTGTTCAAGTATGATTCCTGTCCCATGCCCAGCACAGGGAGGCTTCTGCCCCGGTTGCTGCTTCTTGCACTACCAAACTCTTAAGAATGACAACAATCTCAACTCTTGACCTGGTGTGATTATTGTTCCTGCATGTTCTGCTTCCTTCAAAGACATAACAGAACAGATGACTGCGTATATCTTAAGATGTCAGACTGACAGTGTGGCATCAATATATTTTAAGCCAAACATTGCTGGTTAATTCACTTTGCTTTCTACTCTCTTAGCCTTCCATTCCTGTTTGTGGCACTCAGTCATGTGGTTCTGCAACACCCTTGAGCCTGATAAGCCAAGGTTACCAAATGTTCCAAATTTCAACAGTCAAATTCTTCTTCCTTCACTTGTTCATGGCCACCCTGCGTCGAGGAGATGTGGCTGCCACTGCTACCAGGTCTGCCAGGAAGAAGCAAACATTTCCCCTCCTCGAGTCACAGTATGACACAGTTCTTTTTTAGGAAGAGCTCTTTCCTGTGGGAACCAGGATTTTCACTGAACTGTGAAGAACGAAGCAAAATGATGAGGGAAAGCACCCCACAGGTTAGAATAATGTTTATGAAAACCAGAAGAGTTGGCTTTGCTTCTAGGGAGTAAACTTTTTTTAATGACTTCTGTAGACTCTTTGTGAAGCATCTGGCTCTGTGTACTGCTAGCACACTTGGTGGACCTATGTGGTGTCTTCAAATGTGTGTCATAAAGAAAAGCCTGAGACATTTTAGCAGCAGCTTAAGTCTGGCAGAAATCTGCATTTAAAGGCAGAACCTGGAAATGTTTAGGTGTGCATGCAAGTGGTACAGAGATGTAGTAGTCCCTTTCATAGTCCCTTTAAAGTGCTGTGGAAGGCTGAAGGCTTTCACAACTTTGGTGCGAAGTTGAAAAACACTTGCTGAATACTTAACAACATGCTGTGACCGTGATAAGTTAAGATGGTTTATGTTTTACTACTGACAACTCGCTTCCTTTTCATGCTACAACCAATAATGACCTCAGAGGGGTGTCAAGGGGAGAAGCAGTGTCTCATGGCTGGTGGGAGAGACACAGTGGGAAAGTACAGCCATGGGCAGTCCCATGCAGGATGCTTGACTGTGTCCTCCTGGGTTAATCCCACTGCACAGCTGCACTGCTTGAGGCAAGAAGGATGCATGAAATGAAAAGGGATTTCCCTCCCTGGAAATCAAATTAGAGCAATCCATATCAGGTCAGTTCTTTTTTCTCTTTCTCACCCCAGCAGGAAGTTTAGACACAAGTCCCCAAAGGTCCTTTTTTGGTCAGAGACATCTGCAGCCACCAAACTGAAAGGAGTGTGGGGATAGTGCTAATAGCTTTTCTGTTAACAGCTAAGAAACCAAGTAGCAGTGTCTTGTGAGAAAAATGAGGCAGCTGAACAGACACTAGAGACTGTCAAGTAATGGATTAATCCAGGGCACGAATGGCAGAATCGTTCCTAGGGAAGAGAGCTGCCAGCAGTTGTATTGTCAGTGCACATTCTCTAGCACGAGAGGCCCTGAATCTTTGACTTCTATGCAAAGACCACAAAATCAGGAAGGAAAGAGAACAGCTGAAACAAAACATATTTCTCTTATAATGTTTACAGCCTGAGTATGGGTCAGACATGATGTGTTCAAGAGAGTTCTTTGATTCAGTGTTATTCCATAGGGAAGGAACAAAAATAGAGCTCTCGGATGCTGAAAACACAGTGGCTGTCTAGTTACTGGGTGGGATTTTCACCACAGACCTAACTTCTGATAAGAATGAATAAATGTTGATATGTGAGTTGGTGGTCTCAGTCCAGTCCTAATTAGTTCAGAATTCACAGCATTAGAAAATCAGCTGTGACCTTGCTACTGTTATCAGTGGA
>VXAV01000692.1:173245-229824 GCA_013399715.1 Alectura lathami | reverse complement strand
TCCTCTGCGAGTCAGGCCATGAGGCTCAGCTTCCAGAAGTTTGTTTCTGTTGTACAAATAAGGCAGCTGTACAGTGTTCCTCATACTGGCACATCAGTTCTTTTTATTTGCTTACTGGCATCAGGACTTGTAAGACTTTGTTCTCTTCCCCGTATAAGGATGATAAAATCCTCTGGGGACTTGCTATATTCATCACTAAATCCTATACAACTGTCTGATAGCTGATGCAGCAGAACCTCACTCCAGTAAGTGGCACAGAAAGTAGCTGTGAGGAGGTGCCTCTCATCTTTTTTTACTGTATGCTAAAACTGCCTTTTAAAATTGGTTCTGCTGAAGGTCACTTGAATATGGCCAGTGCTATAGAAACCTCTAATGCTTTTTGCAACAATAATGCCTTCATTGTCTATGCAGCTAAATTGCGAGCAGTGGAAATCCAGATCTCCCAAATCTGCATGGGGGACCATATCAGAGCATTATTTACCTTGCAACCCACACCAGAGATGCCAGCAACAGCAGCACATTTATTGCAATTTTGTCATTATGACAAACAATGGACTGAATCCATCACTGATAAAACTCCATTGTTTTATGCCAGTTATATAGAAGAGACTTTGCCCAGCAGAAAGATGATGTGGTTCTTCTTAATGGAAACAGTAGAAAAATGATTTGTCTCCTTTGATACTAACACAAATGGTCTTCTAGTCTCGATTGATACAAATGAACTGTTACCAGCTTTCCAAAACCAATCATACATACAAAACAGGACAATAATCGTAAAGTGGCCAAGTGACATCCTTAGATCATTTCCACAGTCCTTCGTTGTCTTCTTTTTTTTTTTTTTTTCCAGAGTTCCTTTGGGCTCATTGATGTTGCTCTCTTTGCATCCCGTCATTTATTCTGTTCGACAGCCAGCGTCAGATACTGAGAAATCCAGCAAGAAAGGCAGAGGTCAGACTTGTGACATCTTTTGAACTATGTGTGTTTATGTAACCCAGCAGGGTTCATTTCCATCAAAGATGGAAATAGCACATACCGCTGCTGCTGTGAGTTCAGATGGTTGCAGGGGCTGAAAAGAACAGGTAGGAGTTCAAAAGAACCTGCTGCATCGGCAGGTCTCCTGCCATACATGTCTCACTGGCCTCTTGTGAGGGTCCTTGCTGCTTGTGTTTCTTGTTAGGACCATACCTGCTAAATTAACAGTGGTAGAAACCTGTAGCTGCCCAGTATGAAGACACAAATAGTTATCATCCTGAGTCTGGATGGTGGCTCTTCAATTAAAACAGAAATGAAACTTCCATTTATGAAAGTGTCAGGAGTACATGTTGGGAAGTCTTTGAAACCATACGTAGAAGCTGCTGGATTTATTCAACATACCAAAAGCCCACACTGAATAAATCTGAAGCATAGATACTTTTAGTATTAATCTTGTGCTCATGTTCTTATCAGTAGTAATGAAGCTGTGTGTGCTGCCACTGTGGAAAACCAACCCTACGCGTGAAACTGGAGAACTGGACACAAACATGCAATTCGTTTCCTGGACATTGCTATGCCTTCTCCTGACCCTATACAAGAGAGGAAGCTGGATATTTCTTTGAAGACAAGCATTCACAGCTGACTGAAACTGCTCCTTCACTCATTTATTCAGTTACCACTTAAAGGTCTGCTGTCTGCAATCCTGGCCTAGCAAGACTCCAGCACATGAGGTAACGGTCTCTGTGTGAAGTCAGTTCAGAATATGTTCACTCTGCCAGAACCTCCCTTGCAGGTAGTAAATCACTGTCCAGAACAGGTTGAGGACAGCTTGGTTAGATAACAGCTCTTTGCGTTCAATGGTAACTATCAGCCCTACCATGATGAAGTCTGGCTGCTGAGTAAGCACCGAGGGAAACATTTTTCCTTCTCACAGAGCTTGCAGTCCCAATAGACAAGAGGGGGAGTCTGAAGGAAAACAGAAGCTGAGTTGCTCTGCCAAGTGTGCTCATCAATCTGTGGTGCAGCTTGGACCTGAACACAGGATACCTGACCCCCAGTGAAGTGTCTTAATGGGCAGCTGTAGGATCACCCTCATGGAGCATTTCCTCAGTGCAGCAAACTTATCAAGGCAGGAGTGCAGCTCTGGTTTAAGGTCACACAGGTAAATAGTTGTGAGTTTCAAAGGTGGATCCACGAGGAAAAAACTTCATATGCAACGCCATTGACAAGAGCAGCAGATGACCAGGCAAGTAGGACATTTCTTTTCAGATACAGAAAGACCACAGATTGGTCATTGGCATTAGCTGGGCAGTCTTCACAGCATTAGTGGCCTGAGAGGGCTATTGCTCTTCTGGAAGCACTCTCATTCATTTCAAAATAAATTTGAAAATTATAAAAGCTTTTTGTTGTTGTTGTTTTTGTGTAACTATTTCTCTGAGCACAAGCTGTGGTCAGCAAGCTGATGAAGACAGTCTGAGCATCCTGGGCAGTTAGCAGCCATAGTTGCTTTTCTGCAACTGGAAGTAAGAATCCAGACGATGTGTTTGAGATTTATGGTTTCCACAGGGGTTTATGCTGCTGATATTCGTTGTGCTTCACACAACATATTACATCCCATTATAAACTCTGTCAGAAGAAGAGAAAATAGGGCCATTGTCTCCTGAAAAACCCTGCCTGTGTAGCCACCCTTCAGTGGAGGATGTGAATGGTTAAATGTTTCAATATGCGATGTGTGAGAGTACCAAGTTCGGTTTGGGGGAAAGGACAAGGGGATTAGACTGTCTGTGAGGGAAGGAGGAGATATGATGAGGAAGTTGGTTATTCATGAAGAGAAGTGTCAGACTGTAACAGAAGAAAGATTGTGAACAGGCATAGGATGATTCTTTCCCAGAAATCTTGATCCTTTGTAGAAGAAGGGTTATTCAGAGAGAGATTTTCTGAGGTCGGAGACTGATTTAACGTTTTTGTCTTTCTCTTTCTCTGAATACTTAAATGGGCAACAAATACTACAGAGGGCTGCATTTACCCCTGCAGCGATAGCACATATGTGAGTTGCTCACTATGTGTGTCAGGGTGGATTTGGGGCTTGCTGTCCTGTGCAAGGTGAGATAAGAATGGCATCTTCAGTTCATCTCCTTCCTTAGAACACCCATTGTAGGTATAGGTACCCTCAGAAGGTATATCAGGATAAATTCAGGGCAAGATCGTTACAGGAGAGCATCATATAGTAATGGGTTTTCCCCTTGGTGTCACACCTGAAAGGAATGTTGGATGGCAATAGAAGAAGAGCTTTGTTCTTGATTCTGCTGCTGTCCTGCTGTGTGACCATGGGCAAGTCGCTTCCATTCCCGTGCTAGTGACTGCTGAAGTCAGGAAACTTTCAGAGGTTCCTCCACCTCTGAGGAGAGTACTCCCCTGAGTTAGTGCTCCAAGCACCACTGAAACATAAAGCTGAACTAATGGGGCTAAACTGTAAACAGAACACTGCCATTTTTTATGGCAGTTTGTTCACAACCGGAATGCTGGAATGTAGTATTTTTGATTACAACATGAAATCCCTGTGTTTTAAGGCCTTCCCTGCTGTTGACTCCAACATTTTCTCATTTAGCAGCAGAATATTTGCAAGATGGATATTTGCAAGATGGTGTGGGGCAGTTCCTCAGTTCCCCTGCTTTGCGTAGCCTCACTCCCACTGTTCTGAGAGCACAGGGCAGGCAGCTTCAGGTTTGGAAGCTCCCAGCCACTGGATGTATGCGTGTAGGTAAGAAGCAAATCACTCTCTTTCTTGCGAGGATAGAGGAGGAAAATTGCCAAATTTTCCTCATCTGGCCCTTTGTTGGCCAAGGGAAGAAGATGAGACTGAGTATGTCCATCCCTCGCCACCATGGAGTTCTGTACATATCTGACATATTTGGGGCTTTGTCATTTGGAAGCGGTTCATTGTGTATGGGAAACAGGGTACATGAGGGGACAGATGCTCCCTGCTGTACAGTGCTCTTCCAACAAAGACGCAGAGTTTTACCTGACGAGTGTATGCACTTATAAACACAGTGCTCTAAGTAGAGCTGAGAGAAGTTGGAGATTGGAAACATTAAAATACCACAGCGAAGGCTGTTCTTGCAGTATTTATGATCAGAGTGAAAGCAGAATGTACCAGAAAGCTTCTGGTGGTGTCTCTTAACTCTTCTCACAAGGTTTCCCATCCTTCATCCTCGAGAGCCTGGGATAATTTGGATAGACTTCAACTGCACACCCAACTTTGTGTGATTATCTGCACTGAACATCTGACCCCTTTTGAGGTTTGGACATCTTTGGGTAAATGGAATCTAACAGAGATAAAATCAGACTTTATTTTTCATGTCTGAACTTCAAAAGTCCCTATTTTGGTTAATGAAGCTGTGGCATGCTTGCAGGTTTTTGTGTGCCTCCATCTTTTAGCACTTGCTAAAAGTACGGTGCTTGTTGCTAATGTGCTGCCCATTATTTGCTCACAGATCTGTCACTCAATGATCCTGGTTTCTATTAATGTTATCTAGTTCCTAGATACCTTATGGGACTGATTTTCAGCCTGTGATGTTGTCTGCAAACTAGTCACTGACTTTGCTTTTGCTTGCTTTCCTTTTGTACTTTGCTGCAAATACCTGTAACAAGAAGAGCAGGCCTTCAGTTGCTGTAAAAGATTCTAATTCCAAAGACTCCAATGAAGCTACTAGAAATTATACTGGCTGAGGATCCAGATATTCAATGTTTCCTTTATTCCCCAATTTAAATTGAACAATGAAACAGTTAAAGGAGAATGATAAATGACCATTTGGGGCTAGTGAGAAATTACTATTATGATTCTTTCACATCCTATGTTTCTCATGCCAAAGGTCCTAAAACTTGTGAGGATATTCTTATAAATCATCTCAATATTTGCAAAATGTAATTGCTTCTTGAATTACACCAAAGCAAACTCCCTGGGACTGATGGGCCTTTGACCTACAAATTGCATAGCTGTTTATACCAGAGCAAAGTGGAGGTGAAATTGGACCTTCTTGGTCTGGCAACATTTTTCCTCCAGTTTGAGCTGATTTTGTTTGAGGGAAATGACCAGACAAGATATCAAACTTCATATCTGATTCAGCATACCCTCTGTCTGTGTCTGTCTCCTTTTGTAGCAACGCAAACCGGTCAGGTGTCTCTGTAACTGAAAGAGGCAAAGCAGAAGTGGGGAAAAAAGAAACCTCAGTGTCTGGGGCAGTTTTCTGCTTATTTACCCCACTGTGACTCTGCTGAAGCCCATGGAGATACTCCAGAGCAGAAGGGCTGTGAGATCCGCATCCCTGCTGCAGGTTCCAGTGCTTCCCAGTGCCCTCTCTCCTGAAATGCATTGTATAAACAAATCGCAGACGGGACACGTGGCAGAGGGGAAGCAGAGGGAGAAAACAGACTATGGACAGGGGTCCATAGGCAGCCAGACAACAATTATAAATAGCACCCTTTTGAGGTCTGTTTGATGTGTTGCCCAAGGCCAGGTGGAAAATCTTTCCGTTGCTGCCTCTTCAGCTAATCGTTTTCCCCTCATTTTTCAATAAAGATTCCAAGTTTGGTCACTTCTTTGGCACATTTGTTTCCCATTAGAATACTTTGTGCTATTTCACTGTGTTTTGCTAGATAATTGCTCTAATAACAAACCAAGGAAAAGCTTTTGAACATTTTAGGAAGTAATTTTTTCCCTTATGAAAATTCAGCAAACACTGACAAAGATCTGGGGAATAGCTAAAGAAAGTCAAAGAAAGAAAGAATGAGAGAGGGGGAAAAGGAATGCATTGACTTTTATTGATGGCATTTCTGCACTTACACATAAACCACATGCCAAAAATTTAATTGCAGTCCAAGTGAATATTTATTTAGCACTTTATCATTTTCAAAGCTTTTTAATGAGCATTGTTTAAGTGAACCTCACAGTATCCTGTGATTGGGGACACAAGGTTATTGTCCTCTCACTGCTGCTGGAGAAGTGGAGACAAGGTCTTTTTTGAAAGGGAAAATGAATTGCAAAGCAAAGATTTGAATTCAAGAGGTTCTGGCGTTGCTAAACTTCAGCACTTGCCATACATTAAGTGCACATTGTTCAAAGTGCCTCCGTAATTATCTGACTCTGCTTCCACTCACAGCACGAGAAGTTTTAGAAGAGTATTGCAGGAGAAAACAATTAGGACATGTTTAGTACTTTCAATAAGCTCCCCCTTTGTGTTAGTATACTGCCAAGATGCCTTTAAGAATTTAGTGTGGTCAAGGGGATAGGGAGATAAATAATACAAACCGAGGAAAGGAGGCTTCGGGCTGATTTACTGAAGCCTCTTAGCTAAATTCTTTCCACTCCTAATCTCAGAGAGGTGGAGATTTTTGACTGCAATGTCTGCACATTTCCCATCTTACAGAAGAAGCTCCAAGTGCACTGAGTGCCTGAAGTTAATCTGAGGACGGAGGTGCCTGAAGTGAGGTCCGGGTGCTGACGTGGGCTCAGGGCACATGACGCCGGTGCCGGGCCTGCCGTTGGGCATCTGGGAGTGCTGCTGTGCCATTGTGCACAGCTTCAGCTCCCAGTTCTCCAAGGAGGAGTGATGGCACTCACCTCCTCTGCAGAGTGCCTTTAGCTCTGATCTTGAAAAGCACTATGTAGGAGCTGGGCTTAGAGCTCTTGGGCACCTCACAGAACAGGCTTCTGTTCCTGTCTTAAAGCAGTGCTTTTATTTACTTTTTGTCTTTTTTTTTTTTTTTTCAAGCCGTCTCGATATCCGTGGTGGAAAGGGAAAATAGATAAGAAAATAATCCTCTGCCAAATTTTACTTGACCTCTGTATTTGCATGCTGACTTTGTCCCAGTCTGGCAGCATCAATCGGAGTTCCCCTCTGTCCTTTTTTCCTTCCTTTCTGGGAAGCTGATGGATGGGGCAGGATGCGTGGCAGGACATGCACATGCCGTGTCCCTGGTGAAAGGGATGCTGCAGGCTCTAAGCCACTCTTCTCTTCTGCACATTCCTAACTGTGCAACCTCTGTCTGAGCAGCTGACAATCCTTTGATGACAGCCCCAGAGAGTTAATGAACTAAAAGGGCTATGGGTTATCTATTCCCAGAGATTGGGGAGCGTGAATTAAATGGTCTTTTGGAAGATGGGAAATAATTATTCTTCTGCTTCAAAGCCATGTCCAATTGAATGATGTCGCCAGCACGAATCAGCAATCACAATCACTGATGAAGACCCATTAAACAGATTGGGCTGAGTAATGCGCAGGAAAAAATGTCAGGAGCATCTTTAATTCTGAGTCTCTCAACCCTACAANTTTTTTTTTTTTTTTTTTTTTTTTTTTCATAAGAAGAAACTCTTTAAGCACCTAGAGTTTTCCTTCTCAGCACTTTAAAGCTGGAAATAGCTATGAATGCATTACTGCAGCATCCTTGGTGGAGAGGCAGAACTGGAGTAGCTAAAAGCTTCCTGGGGTATCTGAAGGGTATTGTTTAGGGCAGCTGAAGTGAAGGAACCTTTGGGGAAAAGAGTTGGACAGGACCAGTTGGGAATTGTTGTGCTCCCAGTGTTCTGTGCCACACTTTCTTCTGGCAGGGGCTGGGGAAGGAGCTGGCTTCCCCAGGGCCAACGCTTCTGTACAGCTGAAGAGAAGGGTAAGTGTTGAGTGATCCTTGCTGAAGGAAAGAAACATTCTTCTGTACTTTAACTACTGCAAAAGTGACATAACGAAGTCAAACGTTAGGGCGAGATCATTAGGAGAATTCATTAGAAACGCTTGGCTGTACGATGAATTCAGTTGGAAGTTATGAACTAAAACTCTTTAGGGTTATTGGAGGAAGGAAGATCTTATTACAGTGTTTTGCTTTTTCACCAGATGAGCTGTAACTTCAGGAAGCTGTACCAAAGGTAAACTTTGCCCACATGCTGGAGGAACAGGCCAATAGGTTGGGCGACAGGTTTGTCGGCTGGGTAAAGTCCAGCATGTCCTCCAGAGGTCAGTAATCTGCACAGACTGTAAAGGGAAACTGAGAAAGACCCATATTTAGGAAAGAAAGGAGTTGTCACCCTTGAGAAGGAGTGGCAGCAGCCCAGTCTGGAGCCTTATCAAACTCAGAGACCCTCAACACCCGTCTGAGCTTGGGCAGCACTGGTGTAGGAGGCTTCACCTGAGCTGATGTGACTGCAGTGGCGACAGTGACACTTCTGGGGCAACGTATCCCAAAGGAACCACCCAGAAGAGGTCAGGTGAAGAAGCACAGTCTGGCAATACCAGTTTCTTTGCATTTATGATAAGAAAAATTGTGGTTTGGATGTAGCTATCCAACAGCAGATTGAAGACATCTGACCTCTAATCTCAGAAGAACAACATTTCTGTTTTCATTTTCCTTCGCTCCCCACAGATACCCACCATTTTCCAGCTGTCACAGACCTGAAGAGAAGTTTGAAAATATGGCTAGAGGTTAACTGGCCTGCAGACAATCTAAAACCAAAACCTTCAACAAATGGAAACTGTTCCCCTCCCTTTAAAGATGACAGACATGTGGACATGGGGGGAGTGTGTAGGTTCTACCTAGATCTTGGTTTTGTCTCACTTCAGCCCAGAAGCAGGGGCAGTGAGGGGGATCTCCACACTGACTGATCAAATAGCATGAGCTTAGTACCCCTAGTGCTTTGGGCATGTGACAGTGCAGACAGCAGCATCATCTGTGTAAAAGCTAGTGAGCAGTTCACTCAAGTGAGTGTGAGTGAGGGCTCACCTGAGTCTGCTGGCTGCCTCTGTTGTCCTTCTGTCTATGCAGAGATTGTGTGCATTATTCTGTGTCCTGGGTGTTAACGATTTAGGGATTTGAAGCCTACTAGTGAAAATTTATTTAACAAATGCATTTGTTTAATCAAGGCCACAGATGTCCCTCATATCTGTGGATCAGCCTTTAAGATGTGATACCCAATGTAGTTTCAAAAGTGCTGCAGGGTGAGGAAAGCAGCAGATGCCATACAGCAACTTGTAGCACAGCAAGGAGAGGCTTCGCAGCAGAAATGCTCATAACCTCAGAGCACAGAATGCTGGGAGATAAACCATTTGAGGGCTCCTAGTCTGCACTGAGATACTCTGCTGCTGTTAACTGACTTACCTGCTGGACCAAAGCCCCATTCTCCTCTGTGGGATGGGATATTTGCTGGCAGTCCTGGTGTCCTCCACCCGGATGTGGGTACATTCCAGGTCAATAGCAAGGGCGCTTGTGCAAGCAGGATGGCAAACAGTGCCTGCTTGTTTTGACTGCAGGATGTTAAAATGCTACTTTGGAGGTTGTGTCATGATGTTGGAATGTGATTCAGTAGCAAAGACACGGAAGTGTTTTAAAGGGGCATCATGCATATCCCTGCTCAGCTGCATGTGCAGGGTACAAGTGGGCTGAGCTCATACTCCATACCCATGGTGCACAGACACAGTTTTTTCTAACTTCCTATGTAGGTGGTTTCTAAAATTCTTCAGCATTTCTTTGGCCTGTTTGAAGGGTTTGTCTAGCGTGTCTACTTTTCCCTTGAAAAGCAGTATCTGAAAATGAGGTGCTGCAGTTAGCTGAGAACTTCCCTGGGCCAGAAGGAAATAATTCCATGACCTGCATGGAATACGGTGCTCCTAGTGATACTGGCTGAGGTTGAGCTTACCCTAGTAATCAGAAAAAAGCCAGAGGGCTAATGTAGGGCAAAAAAAAAAAAAAATCCTTGGACAAAGGTCTATTGAAGGCAATTAAATACAAAAGAACCACTTCAGCCTCTGCAAACTTCTGTAATGAAAATTAGCAGATGTTGGCAAGTGCCTTGGTCTGCTGCTGCTGCGCCGGCAGCAGCTTTGTCTTGTGGCCTTCCTACAGAGAGGGACAATTGAGGTTTTGGAGGAACTAGCCACGAGCTGTGTAGGACAACTGTCTGGAGCTGGGATCACATTCATTGGGTTTGTACGAGACATTCGTGAGCATGGCTGGCTGAGACATTTGGGAGCATGGCTGGCTGAGACATTTGGAGATGCTGAAAACTTGTGTTGTGCCAGACTGGAGTGAAAATCCTGAAAAATGTCATGTGCTGACAAACCCAAAGGAAAAAAATGCAAGTTTTTCTCAGTTGGAATGTTTTGTTTGGACATCAGTATGAAAAAGCTGAGAAAAAGGAAAAAATTAAAATGAAGCATTTCAAAATTTATTTAAACTGAACAGAAAGTTATTTTGAACAAAAAGCAAAAGTCTTTTTAGTGATTATTCAAACAGCATGTTTTGATTATTCCCACCCCCCCACCCCCATTTTTTTTAATTCCCCTGGGTCTGGAAATTTAGTGACACCCAACCATTCCTATATAGAAGGTTCTGGTTTGGATGAATCCAAGTTTTTCAACAACATGTTTTGTGAGAAAATTCCCTGCTGCTTCTGTTCATCAATAAATTTGATGAGTTGAACCAGTCTCATGGCTGGCTAGGGACAAAAAGTTCCCTTGGTTCAAGAAGTGGATAAATAACTTGGCACAAAGTCCTTCTCTGTTGACTCAGTTTACTTTGTGGACCCGGGCATGACTGTCATAATAAATTAAAGCATGAGCAGTCCCATTTGTCACTTCACCACTTCCTTTTGCTGCCTTCCAACATGTGGTAAAACCATTAGTTGTAACACAGATAGAAAAGCCCAGATGAGGGGAGGAGAATAATGCTACAATTAAGGGAAGAGAGAAGAAAGTGGGAAGACTTGCAGGGAGGAGGGAGGGCATCGCAGATGGCATATTTCTGGGGGCAGAGTCACCCTGAAGTCAGACATCTGGGGTCTGTCATCGGTTCCTGGGGAGAAAGGGGTGAAAGTGGTTCTTCTGGGAGTCACCCTCGACATTCTTGGGGTGGCCCAAAATCTGAGGCAGAGAAGCCTCCTCCCAGTCTCGCCCTGCCCCGCATCTCAGTGTGCAGTGTGCTGACTGTTGACGTGCAGGGTGTTCCCTGCTGTCTCTTCAGCTGCACATGGCTCCTCTTGCTGCTCCGTGCCATCGTCTGCAGCAATTTCCTAGAGCCAGAGGAGGGATGTGTTCAGAGCAGGCCCCGTGCTGACAAGGTGTGAACAGATTAATGGCCACCCCGTTCCACCTGGCCGTGCAGGAATACGCTCAGCCCAGGCGGGCTTTTTGGGAATCCCCTGCCAAACTGAGCCCTGCAGAAACGGGGGCTTCAGCTTTGAAAGAGAGCAGAGGTCACATTCAGAGGGGGAGAGGGGCGTGTATGTGTGTGTAAGTGTGGTGGGAGCTCAGAAGAATGTGAGTTGGGGATTTGAAAGCATCACCCTCCTGAATTATGATTATTTATTATGATGATAGTGCCTAGAGGCCCCAGCCTCATTGTGCTGAGGACTTCACAGGCACATGATGAAGAAACAGTCCCTGCCTGGAAGATGGATGAGGACAACCTCCCTACAGGGGGCTGGGAACAGGTGTGGCATGTATCCATCACGCTGATGGAGCCTGTTTACGAGACGGATAAACAGTGTGTGCAAGTGTAAGAGAGACAGCAGGAGACGAGAAGGCTGGACAGTGATTTTAATCTCTGGCTTTAAAGAAGGGTTTAATTTTTTTTTTGATCCTCACCTTTCTTCTCAAGTAATTATTATCCACAGGTAAGATAAAAATTATCAAGAAAGTTCTAGTGATTTTGCTGAAAATCTGGATGCTGAGAGATGTGGTTCAGTCATTCCCTCTACACCTTTAAGCAAGTCATTCCAGATTTCTTTTTAATATTAGTTAAGTACCTAACCCCCAAAAATATCTTGTTAAAAATCTGGCTTTTTCTAATCTTTTAGTGCTTCAGTTTTACTAAGTTTTGGGAAAAAAAAAAAAAAAAAAAGAAAGAAAGCAAATGAATAAAGAAACAAGTTTTTGTACGAGCAGCAGATTTAATGAAGCTTGGCTTCCGCATGGACTTGTAGCTCGTGTCTTACAGCTCCGATGGCTTGTGACATCTGTGTCCTTGCTACGTCCCCCACCGCACTGGGGCTGGGCAAAGCATCAAACATTGTTTGGGGAGGGACCTGCTGCTTGTGACAGGTAAGCTGCTGGGTTTTAGCTGCCTTTCCTTTGCTTGGGAAATGTGTTTGAAACCTGGGCCCACTGTCAGCTTTGTCCAAGGTGGGACCACGGGCTCAAATGGCCAGGTGGGATATCGGCAACGCAACCACAGGAAATCCTTGCTTCTTAGGGAACCCAGCTGGGAATGATGTTCACTTACTTATAGCAACATCCTGGAAACCTAGAGGTAAAATTTGCTAAATACTGAGGAACCCTGTTCTTGTTAAGGGTTAGTGAACCAACTGCTCTGAAGCTCATTAAAGAGAAGGGAACAGAGCATTCTGCACATCAGTGGGACATGGGCTTCTTGAGTACTTTAGGGAGACAAAGGAGTTGCAGAGAGATGTATAATTTTTTTTCCTTTTAGTTCTTAGAACAATCACCAACAAGAAGAAACTTAGCTATTCTTAGTTGCATCTAGGGGCTATGCATAATCTTTCCTGCTGAATTATGGAATATGATAGCTTTTATTAAATCCATTACAATTACAGCCTCTCTGCTGCACAGGTTTAGAATATGGAATAACTAGGGTGCATAATTTCAAATAAATATTTAAGATTTTGATGCATGATAGTTTTAGACTCTTAGGAGATGATAGAATTATGTTTAGTTTTGTCTATTTTCTTTTAATTCACACAAACTTTCCTATCTAGCTATGTTGTAATGTTAGATACTTTTTCCTTCTTTTTCTGCTTCTTTTCTGTAAGTTGTAACTAGTCTCAGGAAGCATGCAGCTGGAAAATGTATCAGTCAAAATTTTAACAGGAAAAAAATCCATAAAATGTGGACAAAATTTGTTGAACAAAAAAGTGACAAATGTTTTTTATTCCCGAATTTGGATTATGTCTTTGCAGGAGGCCCAGGACCAACAGGAGAACAGGAGAGCTGAACACTGTTACCGTGCATCTCCTGATAGCATCTGCTGGTGGGTTCTTTGTGCTCGTGGGCTTTTTCCTCAAGGCACCTTCAGCAGCACTTACCTAGATGAGTGTACAAGGGACACCTGAGCATGGGTAAGTGGAAACCCTTATCCTAGGCCTTGCTATACTTCTGCCCAAGCAGAGGTTGTCTGCAGGCATCCAAGCTGCTGTGCTCTGAGCCTGGTTGTGTGCTGCTGAGAACTTCCTGCTGGTGGCTGGGGCTGTTTGAGCCAACAGCCCTTTGCTGACTCCTCAGCAGCTCCCAATTAATGGTGCTGCTCCTAGCCTTGTGGTGGTTGCTTCACAAAACCCATGGGTAACAGGAATATCTGATCCCCAAAGTAACAAGGACAGCGTCAGAAACTCCTGGAGGCTCACAGTTTCCCTTGAAGGTTGCCCAGATGTCTGATGCTGAAGGGAAACAAGCTTGGGAGTTTCTGATCATGATAGCAAGAGTGAAAAACCCCTCTGCATGATTTTTGTATGCTTCCTTTGTCTTCCCCACACCTGCATCCCTTCCTCTTCCGTTCTCCCCACCCGCCCTTCAAGAAGATGCTCTAGGTGTTGGCTTTGACTTGGCTGCCAGTACTCTGCGGAGATGTGTTAATGATGACTGGCAGCTTTTAAAAGTGCTGTTTCAACACCTTGCTGTCACCACACCTCATACTTCAGCAGCTTAGCACATGTTCCAAGGTGTTTAAAGAGCTTCCCATGCAGCCCTTTTCCAAGCACTAACCTCTTGCCAGGAGCAGTAGCAGCTCCTGACCGCACTTTTCTGGCTGCGACCTTGTTAGTATTTGCCTACGACATGTAAATGAGCAGCGCGGTCGTTAGCTAGCAAAATGTGTAATATTTTCCATTGTGTGGAAGGCTCTGAGCTGACAAGACCAGAGCCCGTGTTCCAAAGTCTAAAGCAGTTGGCAGGTTTCTCAGTACCAGTTTTTTATGCCCCCGAGTGGGTTATGGAGCGGAAAAGGGGGTGGAGAGGAGAGGAGAGGAGAGGGAGGAATGTGTGTGGCTGTGTGGTGGGGGGAGAGTTAGCGGGAGAGAAGGGCCATTTGCAAGCCACCAGCTTTGAATGCAGCTTGCATGGGCCTTGTGGTGGTGCTGAAGGGCCTGTTGGACTCATTTGATTGACTCTAGGCTTAATGCTGCTTGCCACTTACCAGCACTTGTCTTTGCTCATTAGCAGGGGGATTGTGGGCAAATATTTAGATATTCAAGAGAGGAAATGTTA
Source organism: Alectura lathami (assembly GCA_013399715.1). NCBI lineage: Eukaryota > Metazoa > Chordata > Aves > Galliformes > Megapodiidae > Alectura > Alectura lathami. The sequence goes on along the minus strand of VXAV01000692.1, from coordinate 215,590 downwards.
ATCTTTGCTGTGTTCACTGAATATTTAAATGAGACAGCAGGCAGTTTTGCTCTGTGTTTGACCTAGACTTACAGTGCTGAGCAAACACTGGAGTCCTGGGATGAATTTACAGGCTGGCACCTCCTGGGTACTGGGGTGCAAGTCACGCACTGAAATTCAGGCCTTCTCAGGACAAGCCGTGCAAGCAGCCCACAAAGGCCCTACTGTGTATAAAGGGTGCAGAAGCCTTGAGCTTCTTGGGCAATTTTAAGCACAGGAGAGCGCAACCCCCGTGAAATTAGAGTAATACTGGCAGTGATGTAGGCCCTCTTCTCAGTGGGCAGGAGGTGGCCCCACAGTGAAGGCTGAAGATGGTGAGGACTGCTAATTACTGACAGACTGAGCACTCTGTGTGCTACGTTTGATTAAAAAATGAGAAAAATGCAGGTTTTCTCTTGAGGTTTGGACAGGCAGATCTCCCAAATGAAAGTAGGAATTAGGAACTTAATGTGTTTGGAGATGAACGTGGTGTTTGTGCTGGTGTCCTGAAGTCTCTCATTGATCTGGTGGATGGTGGATAGACTGGCTGCCTCCTTAGAGCGTGAAGTGGACTCTGGTGAGGCTAAATCTGTGTTTACAGACTGGAAGCAGGTAACAAGAACTGTCTTGCATCACAAGTTATTTACCCAGATCTTTTCTGTAAGTTTACTTCGTTTGTGTTCATGTCCTTTTTCATTGCTAACTTCTGTAACTGTTCTAGACAATGATCATGGAAGCATCACAATGTAATTGGAGATTGTTGTAAATTTGTAGGAAATAATTTCAGTGTGTAAGGTTAAAAGACAAAAGTATCTGTGTATGTAACAGACAAAGGGCCAAGGGGAGTAAATCTGGAAGCTGCTTATTTAATCTCTGTTTTCAGGGAGCATAACCTAATCTGAAGGTGATGCTAGCTTTACAGGGTGATGCAATAGGTAAGGTAAGGCTGATCCTGATGGGTGGCTGAGCACCTACCCTGAGCCCATCGCATCTCTCTGGATCCAAAACTCTATGTTTAAGGCAATTCAGTTAACCTGAAAGTATTATTTAACTTGATCAATTTACACCAAAGCCACCTGGGAAATTATTTGCTTACTCCTAAATACAATCACTGGCTACATCCTGAAGGGTGAATTGAAAAATATTTTTTATGGATTTTATTATTGATGGTGTTCCTAAACACACTTTCTGTATGTTTCTGTCTCTCGTATTCCAGTAGCTGCTAGTCAATTAAATATTTCTTCAGTAAATTTGAGGTTTAGAAAATCCGTTGTGAGTTGTAGAACTCCTCTTAGTGGAAATTAAAAGCCAGTTGTCTTAGATTTAGGAACATCTGACAACTCCAACCTGTGTACAATTCCTCCATTTGTGGCTGTGCCCTCTTACCTGAGATGTCTTCCTGTTTTTCTTTTGGCATTTTTCTTTTGTCTTTATTATTGCTTTTCTTTTCCTCCTGTTGTTGCACTGGCAAATCTGGGGGAGGACAGCTAGTTTTCGTTCCTCTACCCATTTGTCCTTCCCTTAAGACAGGCTGTTAGCAATGCAGACAGTGGGTTTACACCACTGTCAGGTAGGTCACCTAACTGCTGGAAACAAGAAGCAGCAGACACATTTTGTAGCAGACAATGTGTGAGCCAGCAGATAGCAATGATTTCAGCCACAGCAGGAGCTTTGGACTGTGCCAGTGTGTTGAAGCTGGTGGTGATAGGCATGAGGTCCTGTGTTTATACCATATGGTCTCACTAGTCTTGGCTTTATTGGATTTGCAGGGCTTTTCCATGCACACGGGGGAAGGCTGCTTGTGTTTGATTTTTGAAATGCCCTCTCTGAGTCTGTTCGCATTGTCAGACTTTTGTTTTTTTTGTTCTTCCTGAGTAACACTGGCATTGTGCTCAGAAACCTCTGGCTCTGCAGATATAGGGCACTCGCTGCTCTAGGGAGTAACGCAGCAGTGGGAGAGAACATCAGAGGGAGTCTCCTGCAGTTGGGTTTGTCAGCTGCACTCAAGTGCATCACACCCGGCGAGTGAGACTCCTGCACTGATACTCCCTGCCGCAGCTTCTCCTCCTCCTCTGTTTCCTCTACCAGGGGCCCAGTGTGAGTGGAATGGTGGGGGCAAGAAGCAACGTCAGAATAAACCTGGAAGAGCCTAACACCCAGCAAATTCCCACCTGTTTAGTGCAGGTCCCTTGTTGGGCACTGAGCCCATCTTTGTCCTCTCTGAGGGTTGTTCTTCCGTTGCTGGTTGAGACCGTCTGACTTTGGAATGATGCTAGCTGTGGGAAAGGAAAAGTGTGTTAAACCGGGGCTTGTCCCAATGACAAGCACAACATAACCCTGGATGGAGAAAGAAACAGTCATGTTCACATCCACGTCTTCTTGCCTCTTCCTCTGCAGCTTCTGTCTTGGCAGGTGTCTGTAGAACAGATGGCAAAAGGGAGCGGCTTGTGCTCAAGGAAATTCAACACAGCAGCAATGATCCTGGTAACAGGACAAGTCAAAGAGCTGCAAGGTTTCACAAATAACGGATAATGAGGATTTGAATTTAAATATTATATCTCTTTTCTGCGTTTTCCCCTCCTGCTTTAACCTGCTCCTGGGACACATCTTTGGACTGAAATATTTAGTTCAGAAAGGAGATGGGTCTCCATTCGTTTATGGGACAGACTGAGAAATTCTCTGCCACCTGTTCAGTTCTAACTGTGATGGTTACAAAAGTCATTCCCTAAGAGATTTTAGAAGCTAGCATGAAACAGATGCTCAGATTTAATTGCCAACACCTAAAAAAGCTTGTCTGATGGAGGTGATCATCGTTATTGATTTGGGCAGGAAGTAACAAGCACCAGGAGAGTTCCAGCAGCCCAAGTGCTGCTTGGGCTTGGAGAGCTATTTACAGAGGCAGGGATGTGTTCGGTACCGGTGCAGCTATTATTCTTCACAAATGAATTTACCCCATGTGGAAGAGAAGTAATTCCCCATGCTCTCTTTACCCTCACTGCTGACCTGGAAATAGGGATTAAGTATTAGGCTGACTTTTACATAGCTGTGAATTATGGTCTACGTGGATGGGGGCTTCTGTCCCCAGGATTGTTTCTCTCCTGTTCTTTCAGTATATTCTGGTTTTGTTGATTTGCTGGTATTTCCAGTTTTGTTTCTTTGACTGGTTCTCTTTTACAAAAAAAAAAAAAAAAAAAAGTAATAATTAAAACTATAAACAAACTTTGTGTTCATCCCCAACCAAAACCGGAAACCAGAAGGAAAGCAGGCAGTTTGTGATTCCTGACTGCATATGGCAGGAAGAAAATATTTAATTCATTTCCAGTGTAAGCCATTGTGAATTTGAAAGGGACGTTGTCCACTGATTTCATTTTCCCACGAAGTGTTGCACAACCTATCAAGGAGAGTGTCTTTTTGGTGTGGTATGTGCCAAGCTCTGGGAAGGAAAAATGCTGCTGAAGCAGTGCCAGCTGGCTGCAAGTCCAAACTCCATTTCCAAAGCCAAGGTAACACCATCAGCAGTGTTGGCATGAAAGTGGAAACAAAACAATCTCAGCATCTTGACTGCTCCTTCTGTGGAGCGTCTTGACTGCTCTGTCCTTGACTGCTGCTTCTCTGTGAGAGAGGAGAGAAGAAGATAGGAGAAAAAAGTGATTGTTCGAGTAGAAAGTGTTGGGAGAAAAACGTCTAGTGAAGGAAGCTGTGGATGAAGTGTGCGGTTCTCTGGAAATCAAGAGGTTCTGGGGAGCAGTCAGCTTCAGGGAGGTATTGCAGCAGGAATGTCTAAAGCCTTAATTGTTACACGTAGCAAAATGTAAATATTGACAGTGTTGAAACATTATATTTTGAAAGTAATTCCATTTCAGTTTTTTATGACATGGTAAAACATTAACTCTGAGGTGTACGTATTTCATTCATACGTACCGTACAATTAAATCAATATTAAATCCAATAAAAATATAATTGTTGCTATCAAAACAAAAGGTTGAAACTCTACCAAACAAGCTGTCATTCCTTCAGAATTATTGGTTTTGGGTAATTCTCAGTTTTTGGTTTCTTGTTCTGGCTCATTACACTGAGGGAGTTTATTTCTTCCATTATGATAATTTGTACAGAAACTGCTTTTAGACCAATTTAAATCAAAATGTACTTTGAAATCATTTTGCCTGTGCAGACACAAATTTATCTTTCTGTGCATTATAAAAGAACTATATAAGAGGACCTATAAAATATCATGTACAAAATACTTGGGGTTTAGCACCTGGCCTGATGCTTCCTGGTGAGCATGGGCTGTTACCTGGGGTCAGCTCCATTCTGGTGTGTCTGAAGGACTTCCTAGTAAAGGCAGAGGTTTTCATCTTTATTTGTCTATGTTTTGTGTAAAAGAAGCAAGACTGAGGAACAACCTTGTCTGCACGTTTTAGTGGAAGATAAGCACAGACTCAGCAAGGTGCTTGCTTAGATCCACTCTGCACCCAGTCATTCCCAGCAGTAACAGATGGGGGTTATCTCTTGTGTAGCTTGCTGGGCAGAAGCCAGGAGGTTAACACATGCTGGAATGTCAGCCCTGGCATGACACTGCAGTGGAGGTGCTGGAACCGAGCGCTGGTAGATACGGTTTTTATTCCTCATGGGCTCATCTTTTTCTTCTTTGGGCTGGAGAAAATGGGGCAGTGGACCTTGATGCGTGGTGGGGGTTCTGCAGAGCTGGTGGCTGTGTGTTTATGAAGCGCTCAGTGGCTGTCAGACATCTGCAGAAGTTCAAAGTGCAATGACTGTCCTCTTTAATTTGCCCTGGTGGGCATTAATGAGTATAGAAAAATCGGCATTTTTCTTCTGCTGGAGACTGTGGAGTCAGGGCAGTGGCTCACAGCTGATCTGTATAAGACAGGGCTGTGGAACATGTTCCATTTGAAATGTCTGTCCCACAGCCCAGCAATGCCAATCTGATTTTTTTAGTGATTAGATTTAAAAAATAATGCAGAACTTTTGTTTGTTGCCAGACAGCATATGAGGGAAGTCCCTTGTGTCAGAGGGGTAAGGAAGGGGCAGAAATACTTGCTATGACAACCCCAGACACCACTGCTGCTTCATTATGTTTGTGAGTGGCCAGTTACAAACACATCAGAAACTGATGTGAGAGTGGCTCCCGTATCAAAAAGCGTTCCAGTTTAATCACGCCCTGTGTGAGAGAGCTTTTGTGTTAATCTGTTCTGAGTTTCCTAAATGAATCAAGAAGTGCTGTCCTGCTTTACATTGTCTGGGAACACTGCCCGTGAGCGCATGCTCCTGGAAAACAGTGCTGGCAAGGTGGAAAGGGTCTTAACTTTTGAATGGTAATAAATAGATCTAACATGTTGTAGACAGGGGCTCTGACACATGCCCAAGCACTTCTGAGTGAGTATGGCTGTGATTAGATGTATTTCTTTAAGGAACTGAAATTAGAACGTTGAATACAGAAAACACCAATGTTGTTCACTGTAGAAGTGAAATGAAAAAGGAAAAAGTTGTTCACTAGGATTCAGAAATGCTGTGTGGATGGAGACAGTAATACAAATAAAAAGAAATCCATGTTCTGAGAGGAAATGTGGTAAAATAACTGAAGCATCTCTTTCTTTAGTGTTAATGTAGCTCAGTATTAAGGCAAGTTAACTTCACCTTAGTAAACTTTACCTACTGCATATGGAAAGTTAACGTTGTGAGTGTGGAAATTCTGTTGTTTGGTCTGGAGTACTCATTAGCCACAAGAATAAATTTGAAGGATGCAACATGTTCTGAAACTTTTTAAGCTTTTGAGTCATTGAGGGTTAATGGAAGTATTTTAGATCACTGGAAGAGTAAGAGAAGCAGTCACAGAAGCATAGAATGGCTTGGGTTGGAAGGGACCTAAATGATCACCTAGCTCCAACCCCCTGAAAGTCAAAAAGAAAAGGAAAAACTTGAGATCAACTGAATATTCTTTTGCCTCATCTTTCTTCTTTTCCAGCAGATGCTGGCAATAATTACAACTGCAAATGAACTCTTCCCAGGTAATAGAGGTGAGACACTTGGCTGTCAAGAAGCAGTATTCTGCGAGGCCTAAATGGATTGCACCCAAGAACTCTGGGGCAATAAAATGAAGGTCCTAGCTTTCACCTAAACAGGTGTGTGCTGTGGGGCTTTTTTAGCAACTCATTGGTATCTGATGGGATCCATCTACAGGTCCTGAGGGAACTGGCAGATGAAGTTGCCAAGACATTGTCCATCACATTTGAAAGGTCATGGCAGTCAGGTGAAGTTCCCGCTGACTGGAAAAGGAGAAACATAACCCCCATATTCAAAAAGCGAAGAAAGGAAGATCTGGCAAACTACAGGCCAGTCAGTGTCACCTCTGTGCTTGGCAAGATCATGCAGCAGATCCTCCTGAAGGCTCTACTAAGGCACACAGAAAATGAAGATGAAGTGGCTGGTGGCAACCAGCGTGGCTTCACCAAGGGCAAATCGTGCTTGACAAACCTGGTGGCCTTTTATGATGGAGTAATAGCATCAGTGGATAAGGGAAGAGCAACTGACATCATCTACCTGGACTTGTGCAAAGCATTTGATGCTGTCCTGCATGACATCCTGGTCACTAAATTGGAAAAGCACAGGTTTAATGGACAGACCACTGGCTGTATAAGGAACTGGCTTAATGGTTGTGCCCAGAGCGTCATAGTTAATGGCTCAATGTTGAAATGGAGACCAGTGACGAGTGGCGTCCCTCAGGGATAAGTAGTGGGACCAGTGCTGTTTAACTTCTTTGTTGGTGACATGGACAGTGGAATCGAGCGCACTCTCAGCATGTCTGTTGACTTGCTAGAGGGAAGGGCAAACAATGGCTGGAGAGCAGCTCTGAGGAGAAGGATTTGAGGGTGTCAGTTGATAAAAAACTCAACATGAGCCGACAATGTGCGCTTGCAGCCCAGAAGGCCAACAGCATCCTGGGCTGTATCAAGAAAAGCGTGACCAGCAGGGTGAGGGAGGTGATCCTGCCCCTCTACTCTGCTCTTGTGAGATGCCACCTGGAGAGCTGCGTCCAGTTCTGGGGCCCCCAACACAAGAAGGACATCAAGCTGTTGGGGGGGGTCCAGAGGAGGGCCATAAAGATTATAAGAGGGCTGGAGCACCTCCCCTACAGGGACAGGCTGAGAGAGCTGGGGTTGTTCAGCCTGGAGAAAGGAAGGCTCCAGGGGGACAGGATAGCAGCCTTCCAGAACCTGAAGGGGGCCTACAGGAGAGCTGGGAAAGACTCTTTATAAGGGCATGGAGCAACTGGACAAGGGGTCATGGTCAAAAACTGGAAGAGGGGAGGTATAGGCTAGGAAGGAATTCTTTCCTTTTGAGGGTGGTGAGCCACTGGTGCAGGTTGCCCAGAGAGGCTGTGGCTGCCCCCTCCCTGGCAGTGTTCAAGACCAGGCTGGATGTGGCTCTGAGCAACCTGGTCTGGTGGGAGGTGTCCCTGCCCATGGCAGGGGAGTTGGAACTAGGTGATCTTTAAGGTCCCTTCCAACCCAAACCATTCTATGGTTCTATGATTTCTAGCTCTTCGATTAATATTCCACAGTGTCATTTCTAGAAGTTATGCTGGTGTATTTTTTGTTTGTTTCCGTTTTGGGTGAACTTTTTGCAGACAAGAGGATGCAGGAGTAGGACGGCAGCCCCCTGATCAATCAGTGCCACATCTCATCTCGTAGATTACAGCCTCGTGGGCTGTATTTCAGTACCTGGTAACTAAAAGTGGCTCACTGGTCAGCCAGTCATTGATGTGTGCTTCAGAGGCAGCAGTTATTGGCAGGTGCCCAGTAAAAGGCAGAACAATCTTGTCAGCTGTCAGGGAGACAGGATGGTGTATTTCAGGGCTGCTGCCTTGTTTTATAATGTAAATGCCTGTGTCTGTTAACTCTGTTCTTAATTAGCTGTATCAGTCTGGGTTTGTTGCTCATGTTTGATGCTGTGTTTTAGCTGCAATTGACCATTTTTTACTTTTTTTTTTTTTTGGAAGGAGAAAGATGTGAGACAAGCTCTTGGAGTCAGCCTTTATTGACTGCCTGTGCAATTCCTGGTCAAGAGCTAGTGCCCAGGCAATCATTAGCCTGCCACAAGAACTCCTGTGTGAATTGTGCCCGTCACTCACATGTCCCATAGCAGCTTCCTTTGATGTTTTGAGGTGAGCAGAGAAGAGGAATGGACAGGCCTTTTCTACTCACATTTTTCTTTAATCTTTTCACAGGCCATGCAGATCTTTTCTCACTGTTTGTAAACCACAGCTTGGTGTTGCACTTCTGCTGAGATATTTTTTAGGGTTGTATGGATGTTGAGCCCCCAGCTCAAGAAAGAGCATGTGCATGAGGAATTGTTTTCCATCTGTTTTCTCCTTTTGACATCACTGCTTTCACCATGGATAGTCTTGAAGAACGTGTGGGTTAAGGTGAGAGGATCCAGCCCTTGAACCTTAGGAGCAAAAGAGAAATAACTGCCCGCTAGTACTGGCTGGCTCCCTGCCCTGCTCACACCGAGCGCTGAGAGTGAGGTGTGGTGTTCTCACCTGGTGTGTCACTAACATTTAGAGCCACAGGGTGACGCAACCTCTTGTAATGCTCAAGTCTGAGAAGATATTATCGGGACAAACTGGGATCTTGGAACTCAGGCCCCAACAGGCAGCTAGCAATCCTGATCATCTTCTGAAATGCAGTTAATTGGGCACCTGCACACACACCCTGTTAATGATTAAGTAGTCTCTAAAATTTCACCTTTTACGAATACTTGCAAATTGACCCTGAAATGTCTCTCAGCCCAATTAGAAATGACCTTGTGTCTCTGATTCATGAGCCGTTCATAGCTGGGAGTGGATCCACTGACAGATCTAGGCGTAAAAATGTCACGTCTTCAAGAAGTAATCCTGAAATACTACAAACTGTCACAAGAAATATTACTGGCTTGGGCTTTTCTCCCTTGATATTCCTACTCTATTTTTATGAATCTCACTGGATCTGTTATGAGGATCCTACTCCCAAGGAGGTCCCAGAAAGAAGGTAACCATGCTGATAGTGAGTGGTCAAGCGCTGCGCTGCCTGGGAGCCAATGGCACGGCACAGCATCTGGCCCAGCATCTGGCCCAGCTGTCTGTCTCACGTATGGAGCTGAGCCGTGTAGGTCAGGACATGTTCGGCCAGGCCTGTGACTGTCTTCCGGGTGTTCACCAGCCCTGTCTCCATCTATCCCTGTATTTCCACATTCCTTTCTCTCTTTTATGCTAAGATCTTCCTGTGTCTGTCTGTCTGTATGTCTTTCCTTCTCACCCTAGCCTCAAATGTCCATATCTGTCTGTCTATTGCAGACATCACTGTAGTGTTTGAATTACTCCTAAACACAAATGATTTTATCTTGGTAATCCTCTCTCAGAGAGAAAAAAGATTTTCCTCTGCTTTTTTATCTCCATCCCCACATCATGCTTCCTTCCCTGCTTTCCTCAATCCGCTTCTCCTTTTCCCTCTCTCTCATGACATGAGCACATTACTCCGCTAAAGCTAAAGCCTTTACCTGCTAATGGGAAAACTGCTCTCTACTGTCCTTCTCTCTTTGGCAGCCCCTGAACTTTGCTGTTTCCTATGAGGTATGATAAGTCTTGAAACTCCTTTGTCAAGAACCTGAGAAGCTGAGGGCTCCAGCCCACACTGAGTGAACAATCACAGGTCCTCTTTTGATCGTAACACCTACACGCACTCACAGTTAAGTTCTGTAAGACTTGCAGAAGTTTTACTGAACAGCTAGCTACAATGAAATTTTATGAGTGACATTACAGGCATGATGCAGCTTTTATTAGGAAAGAATGTGCCAGGAGAAACTCTGCAGGTAAGATTTTCCAGCTGTCTGATGTCACTGTAGGAATACATGCTGCATTCCATTTCCATGAATGTAAGGTGTAATTCTCACCACCCAGGCTATATTTTGTCCCCTGCTTATTGAGAAGGTTGTGTAAACTGTGGCCACCCTATCCTCAACATAGGAAGTTCTTCATTTTGTGACTGCTCCCTCTGCAGAAGGACACTGACTTGTTTTGTTCCCATCAAAGCTCTCCAGCATTTTGTCTATGGAGAACTGTTTCATGAGGGGCACATCAGGCTGGCAGGCACATCATAAAACCCACTGTAAGCAGCCCTGGTGATGTGGCATCTTTGGCATGGTTTTTCAAATGGCTTCTTCTTGTGCCAAACAGCAGAAAGCCTGGGGAAGATGTCTAAAGGTGGGGGTATGGGGGCAAAGAGGCACTGCGTGAGGACAGGACATTCCAGGGCCTGACTGCTGAGCAGCTGTAGGAAGCAGATGAGTTTTAACACGTTGTTTTACAGCACAGCCAGTAAAGAGGGTAAGGATAAGAACTAACCTGGCATTCAGAAGGTGCAGGCTCTGTCTCTGAGGAGGCCGGTAAGTGCTTCATGGGATTGTCTTTATCTTCCATACTGTGTTTTGGCTTGTTCAAGAAATCTTCAGAATGTTTGTGATTGCTTAATGTGTGCGTGTCTCTGCCTTGCAATCTTGTGTGAGGGACTTCAGGCTGTAGTTGTGTATTGATCAGACCTCTACAATAAGATGACCATGTAATTCTGAGGAAAAAAAAAAAAAAAACCTAAATGAGAGCTAATACTAGGACTATACAAAATACTAGCTAATACTGAAGTCAGGTATTCAGTCTGACTTTCAGTCCTTTTTCCTTCCCGGCAACCTTCAATTTCTTTGGATAACCTTTACAGCATGTTGGTAGCCAGCACAGGCATTTGAAGGAGGAGAAACCTACCTCATCTTGGTGCATCCCATGTTGCTGCATCTTATGAAAGCTGGACAGGTTCCACAGTTTTTGGTGCCTTCTCAAAGCAGAAGCCCTGGTGAGGCAGCTTGCACCATTGGTGGCTGATGGAAGTGGGCAGTGGCTGCTCCAGCAGCATTGGTCAGGTGGGCAGTAGGTGACCGCTGCACATTGTCCATGTTTTGGGATAACAAAGTCTCCAAGGAAGGGAAGTGTGTGTGGGGGAAGCAGCTCAGATTCCTACCTGCCTTTGATTTCAGAAGTCAGCAAAATCATTTTGTTTGTTAGAAAGATGAGAGAGGATGGTTTTAACAATGTCTCTGAATGTGAAAATATGTTTCTGTGTTGATGTATTTTTTTTAATGTGATATACTTTCATTTTTCCATGGATTTTTGGCTTACTTTATTTACATACATTACAACCTCCCTACTGAGTAAACAAGAGATGCCCAGCTAAGTAAACAAGCCTGAGGGTGATGGGAGAGGGAGAGAGAAAGGAGAAGAATAGCAAGAGGGAAAGGAAAAAAGAGGTGGCAATAGGAAAAGGGTAAACAGACAAGCACTAATTAAGGCCTTCATCACAAGCAGGGAGATGTGCGAGGCTGACAGTCAGTCAAGCAGATAAGGGGAGATGAGTTAAAATCTAGCCGCAGGTTTTGAAGGCCCCAGGGCCCTGGCAGGCAAGAGCACAGTGAACGAACAGGAAGCCACTGAAAGGTCATTTGCATGAAATGATGTTCAGGATCTTTGCTTTTGTTGTTGCCCTGATAGCTTTAACCCGTTCCTGGCCTAGGAAACACACAGAGATCAGACACTTGCGGCCAGGCTCTGTACATGGCTCCAAGGCTTCTTTGGGTGGCCTTTGAGGGAGCAGTTCTCGTGTGCTTGTGGAGGAAGAGAGAGGGCTTGCATTTCCCTCCAAAAGCAAGGGGAGCTGCAGTTCCTTGGCAAGCAGTGTGGTCACACTCCAGCAGAGCAGAAAATGGAGCAACCATTACGATAGGAGACTCTGAGCATGAAATGAGCCACAAACTTGCCAAGTTGAGGGGAGATGCAGTGACCTGCAGTGGTCAGACACCTTCAAGTGTACTGGACCTGGAATTTTGTTCATCTCACCAAAACTTAGGAGTGTACAGTCTGGAGCAGCGACAGAATCTATTGTCACTTGCCCTTGCTGCAGTGTTACAAATATGTCATGACTACTAGCAGTATTGCGCAGGTGTCTCCTGTCTGCCTCTTCAACTGGAATTGAAAATACATCCAAATTTCTAGTGCTTTTGAAAGAATGGGCGAATTGTAGTCACAGCCTCTTCTCCCTGAGCTACTTTAGGAAACAAGAACTTGCTCAGATCTCCAAGGGAATTCTGACATTATAATTATTATTATATGTTCTCAATGTGCTTAGGCATTTAGGCAGATTGTAATTCTTAGTGACATGGCAAGAGAAATGGATGCAGAAATGCTCACCATTCTGTAACAGGCAGACAGCCTAGCACACTTGTTTTTTCCCCCTATTTCTCTTTAGACATTTGATAAGTCGCAGTCGTTACTCTTCTGCTTTTCCTTCTGAAACATAAAAACTGGTTATAGTAAAGTCTAGTAGATTAAACAGGGGTCTGGGCTACTGGACTTCTGGGTTCTACTCCAAGCCACTGCCACTTCATTACTGTTTGACCTTCTCCATCTCATGTCAGCCCTTTGTGAGTAATGTACCTGTCTGCCACAGAAGGGCAATAAGCTTTACTTGCCTCCAAGAAAGGGGATGACTGTAGTTATTCAATCTGATATCGGTAGAATGCTTTCAGATCTTTGGGTAAAAATGCTGTTGAAGGTAAACAGCGGTTAATAGTAGAGTGGTGTCCTGGAGTGGGTGTTAAGTCTGGACACTGAAACTTCAGGTTTAAGGAAAAAGCACGATGGGAATCCAGTGAGGTCCTGGGAGACGTTAGCCTGTTGTGATGTAGAATCTCACAAAAAGACTCTCACTGAAGATTTCCACTGGGGTGAGCTCCATTTAAATAATTTCCGAGAAACAGCCCCCTTTCTGTTCTGTATCAGTGCTGCAACATTTGAACCTGAGGTCTACCTTATGCTGAGACTGAGCAGATCTGGGCTGTTAGGCTTGGTGAGCTCTTGTTTTTTTTTTTGTTTGTTTGTTTGTTTTTTGGTTTTTCCTGCTAAAATCAATGCTATCCAAACCAATGCATTCCCAATGCAGGTATGGAGACTCTGGCTCAAGCTCAGCTGCAGCAGATATCTTTTTTGGTGCTGTGGCTAGCCTCGGCATTCCTAGAGGTGATGGTGCTCACTGGCTTTTGGTATAACTAATCTATTTCTCTGCTTATAGGATACAAACCTTCTTGATAATAGAGACATTTTGGGTCTAAAAGACAACAAAAGTTCTTGAACTTCTCTTCTGTTTTGCTCTGCTTCTGTTAGCACTGTATTCCAAATGCAGGCTAGTATTACGGCACGCTACAATCCCATTTAGATAAATATTTTTAAAAGCTACTGTATGGAATCAATGGAGATGATAGCGTGTAGGATTACAGGTAATAGTTCTGAGTTATGAATACAGTGCCGTGACCGTGAATGGCCATTTTCTAAAGCAGCAGCTCGGAGCACATGTGAGAGTAGCAGAGTATGGATAGCCCTTGGCTAACTGCTTAGTGCGCCTGCTCTCTGTAAAATTGTAAAAGGCCACTGTCATCAAGTAATTTTTCTTTTACTTTTCTATGTGTAATAGCTTCTTTAAAAGCCTGGAAATTATTTTATTTGCCCTTTTTACTCTGGACAAATAGCTGTTTGGTTTTTTTTTTTTGGCCTAAGATTCCATTGGCAAGACAAACCAAGCCCTGTTCAGTATGTTTTTGCTTTAAATTCCTCATAATATCAGTGCTACCATCAGCCTAGGAGAAGGAGATTTCTAAAAGTGTGATTAATCTGTTCAACATATGACCTTGAAAGCTGAGCAAGTGGAAAGGAAATATCGATTATTAAAGGTGATGTCTATGGTTTGGAAAGAAGTTTTATGTTGCTGTAGTAAGAGAGATCAGCGAATTTGTATGTTGAGAGAACTCATTTGTAGGAAAGAAGAGCCCTTGTGTTCATTTACTGAGAAAGTACATTTAGCTTCATTCTGTGTTTTATGAGAACATGCTGCTGCTGAAAGACAACCCTGCAGAAGTCCCACCATGTAATACCCTAAACTCAGCTTATCCCTAGGGCCAAAATGCAATCTGGAATTGCAGCGTTCCCTTCATGCCGGTGGTGTGGATGACTAGAGCAGGGCTTGTTGCAACAGACTCTATAGAGCATGTGGAAGAAGCATTGTCCTGCATACTTTCAGCTGCTGAATTTGGTTGTCTGGAAGAGTGAGCCTGTGAGAGGAGTGCAGCCTGGTGCCAGCTTTCACCTCCCCACACATGGTGACCTCCTTCTCCAGAAACAACTTTGCTCTTGCCATAAGGAACAGCCCAGATATTCAGCACTGTTCTTGGCATGGACCGACAGGTAACTCATGGCTCCAGTCAGGTTTTAGGTAACAGTGTGAGTAGAACCGGGCAAAACATCTGCCAGTAACGGCAACAGAACTTGCAGAGATACAGGGGGTATTCTGCTGTCCTCTCTTTGAGGTTCATCTTTGGTACCAAATGTGCCTGAAAACTTGTGGTTCTAGGCCATGGAGGGGAGGCAGTCAGGTGTTTGCTCTCTCCAAAGAGTAGGGCAGACCATGGCTGTGTTAAAGAGTACCAAGAGATTTCAGGCTCCCTGCATTTTTAAATTCCAATTTTAGGACAATGCCAGCCTCTGCCATACCAGTGTGGTGTGATAAGTGCCCAGCGGTGTGGCACAGGGTCAGAGAGGTTGGCTCACTGCAGGGAGCAGCCTGTGATTTCCAAAGCCCAAGCAGGCGATATTTCTCTCTTTCTCTCCCTCTTTTTTTCCCTTTTCTGCCTGGGAAGGATGCAGCATCACAGACCTTGTCACCCGGAGCTCAGAGGACAGCAACCATATGCCTTCCGACCTCCCCTTGCTTTTCTAGGAAAGATTCAGCCTGCCGGGCATTTTCTATCAGAATCGTTAAGAGATAAGGCTGGGATGTGGCCCAGGCTGGCATTCCTGGTGCTGTGCATGGACGAGGAGAGGGGGAGGGCAGGAGGGAGTGTGGCAGTGGGAGGAGGGTGAGGAGACTGGGCTGCCAAAGAGGAGGAGGAGGAACAGGAGAGAGGCGAGATTGGCATCTTCATGTGCATGAGGCTGGCCGGCATCAGGACAGCTTGATGAGCCCGCAGGCTGCGATCTCTCGCGGTTGTTCTGATTGCAGTGATGGGCTTGTCTGGTGGCTTGGACACCAGCTTTCATTATCATGCTCTGCAACATTTGCAGCGGCGAGGAAAGAAGGGAATGGAGGAGGTAAAGAAGCCCTGGAGTTACACACACACGCGCGCGCCCACAAATCAGAGACAGGAAAGGGAGAGAAACAGCTTTGGCTCCAGGCTATTGATTTTGTTTCGTGACACTTGCTCATTTCCCACTTAGTGTGCTTCTCTGCTGTTGTACCTTCCCGGTATGGCTACAGCAGCTCTCGGCAAAAGAACAGCGAACACAGAGTGGCAGGGGCTTAGCAGCTGAAGGGCTGGCCCGCTGATCTGAAGCCATTTTGCAAACAGTCCCGCATGCTTGCAGCAGCACACAGACACTGACATGTCTCCACGCTCAGCAAGGACGTGCTATCTCTCAAAGATATGCTCATGCCTGTCTTGCATATGCATCTTCTTCATATGTCCTTGCTTCTGCTTCTTATGTGGACTTCCAAATACCTAGACTCACCTTTTCTCCCGCAGCCAGCTGTCCTTTCTTCCTGTCAAGGAACAGGAATCTGGCTGCAGAGCTATCAGAAATGTCTTCCTAGAAAATGGATTCTTTTAGGAGGCATGGCCCCAGATGTTGCAATATTACTCTAGTAAGGCAACAGCTTCAACCTCAGCTGCATTACAGGCAGAAATACTGGAACAGTAATATCGTTCAGGCAGCACCAGACTCTGTTCTTTTTTCTTCTTACCTTGTTTGTGACTTTATTCCCTGTGCATTAAGCATTGCTGTCAGAATCACAGGTGACAAGTGTGCCAACAGCAGTTTTGATCTTTGCCACATTTTTTTGTAATGTAGCAAACTGCCTGACCCCAGGGAAAGGGAAAGGAACTGCTGGTGGCTGGGACAGTTGGGTGGACCAGGGCTGTCACCAAATATTGCAGGACTGTGGAGTGAAACTGTATGGGGGACGCTGTGCTGTGGCTGCTCATATTTTTTCTCACGAGATCTCAGGGATTATCAGACAATTTCCTTCACACCAGCACCAGAAAGTTTGGAGGTGTGGAGGTGGAGGAGATCTATAGAGTCATGCTACTTTGCTGTTAGCATCATTTTCCTTTATTTAGCAGCATCTGCTAGCGTTTCTCTGCTTCCCAGCTTGGAAATTTAGTTTTGTTGTGAGAGTAAAAATGGACTTTTGAGTTAACATAATTTCTTTGATGCTTTCTCTCTTTCTGGCCTGAAAACACACAGACACATGCATGTACAAACATATGCATGCTCTCTGTCTCACACACATATGTATATATGCAGCTTTTCCTCTGCTTTGTATTAGGAGATGTTGGAATGCTGTGGCTGGCAGGAGCTGCTAACTGGATTAGCTGGTAAATCAATCTGGAGCTCCCAGTGGGAGGGATGGGCAGGTTCAAGATGAATAACGGCTTGTCTGAGGCAGTAAAATGGATTATTTTATCAAAAAGAAGGGGGAAAAATATCATTTTTCTCCTTCTGGACTTATGCCTGAAAAGAGGGAAGTGGTTTCAAGAAGGTAAGGGGAGAGAGATGATTTTGGATGAGGCAATGATTCTTATGATTCTAAACGTGTCTGTCTTTTTTCAGTGTAATTAACTGCATCTTGTCTTCCTATTGAATTGTTCCTTTATTTCCCAAATCTGTGTAATGAATCTGAGAGAATAAGGGACGAGGCAGCTCCAACCCTCCTTCGCTGGTGCAAGATGTGAGCAGCTTCCAGAAAGGCGCCTCAGTGCTGACCCTCAGGGCTGGGCCAGGAGCCGAGGCTGCAGCCAAGCGGTTTTGTGGGGCACTGTCTCTCAGTCTGAGACTCGACATTGACTGATGTGCTGCAAACAGCCACTTGTTTAATCAGAGCTGTGCTGATCCAAATGGCTCCATCAGGGATTCAGCAGCAACTGCACTTCAGATTCACCTGTGCCAGCGACATAAACCAACAGAAACAAATGCTGGTGGGAAGGAGGAGCCTCTTTAGGACAATCGACAGACCCCAGAAAAGTTGCATTTGCTGATGTATTTCTTAGCCAAGTGGCTGAGGAAATGAAAATAGCTTTTCTTCCTCCTGCCCTCCTTGTGTTGCATCATGTTTCCAATACAAACCCAAGCAAACTGGAAGGGGAAGAGAAGAGCTGCTGCTGTTCCTGGTACCCTGTCCACAGCATTGCCAGGTTCTTTTTTTTTAGCAAGTTTAGATTTTTCTTTTCTTTTCTTTTCTTTTCTTTTCTTTTCTTTTCTTTTCTTTTCTTTTCTTTTCTTTTCTTTTCTTTTCTTTTCTTTTCTTTTCTTTCCTTTTCTTTCCTTTCCTTTCCTTTCCTTTCCTTTCCTTTCCTTTCCTTTCCTTTCCTTTCCTTTCCTTTCCTTTCCTTTCCTTTCTTCTCTTCTCTTCTCTTCTCTTCTCTTCTCTTCTCTTCTCTTCTCTTCTCTTCTCTTCTCTTCTCTTTTTTCTTCTTTTCTTTTCTTCTTTTTTTAATTAAACATTTCAAAAGTAAGCTCATGTTTTTAAAGTATTTTCCCTGTAAACAGTGACAAAAGAACATCTTCAAGACAAAATTTCATAGTGTATTTCAGGTATAATGGTTCTTGAAGGTAAGTTTATGACTTCCAAGGGTCTGCCTTGGGACTAGTGCTATTGAGATGAGCACACACAGTATCAGGGTTCGAGTCCTGGTTCTGCCTCAGTTTTCTATAACCTTGGATAGAGCACTTAGCTGGCCATGTACTTCTGCCATCTGTAAAATGCAGAAAATAGTACCTGATTCAAGGAAAACACTTAAAATTATACAGATCAGCTCAATCTTGGGTTGAAGCATCATGAGCTGCTGTAACTTCAGTTTATCTTTCTTTGCTGTGAGCTTTCCTCTCATTCTATTGTTACCAATTCCAGAGGATTTTCTCCTGTGATCTTTGCTTTTCCAAGGCATGTGTACATTGCTAACTACCTAGCAGGACAGAAAAAAAAATGCATTATGTCTTTGGAAAATATTGAGGAGTGGATTCAGTAACCACTAAGTAGCTAAGGATCCCGGCAGATGGGATGGAAACAGAGAGCCCAGCTCCAAGACAGGAACAAACACAAACATTTTGTTCTTTGCTGAGTGTGTTCATTAACCCTTTGGTGCAAGTGCCAGTAGCTTCTGGCTGTTAAAGTGTGAGACTCAGTGACCCCATCAGCTCCTGCGCCTCACAGCCTTCTGCACTGCTGGGGCCTGGGCAGCAGGAAGACCACTTCTGCCTCCCAGCCACACTGGTCTTAGTACCTACTACTGGCAGCTGGGCTGGGGCAGTGGTGGGATTTCCCACTTCATCCAGTGTCCTATATTAAAAGCATGCAAGTAGTGTAGGAAAAGACAATGCTTTATATATTTGGTATGTCTCATCTCATTTCATGACTGCATCCTGCCTTGACATCCAGTCTCAGGATGCATGGGAAGCACAGTCTCCCATCCCGTCACCCCATTTTTGCTCTCATTGTGCTAATGACACAGCCTTGTGCCCAGGAGGAAGCTGTCTCTGAAAGAAAGCAGTGCAGCCTCTAGCAGCCAGGGTGGGGCTCTTGTGGTGCCAGTGGCATTGTGAGGAGGGGTTGAGGTCCAGGGGAATCCCTGCTTCCTCTGGTCCTGGGCTGAGCACACAAAGCCCGGAGAGAGCCCTGCAGAGACCTCTGACAGTGCTGTGCGTGCTCACCTGCAGCATCTAGCACAGCAGGGCCTGTCTTCATTATAGATTCTTAGGACCAACAGTAAAAACCATAATAATAGTAAAAGCAACAATAAAAACTCCGGTGCCATTAAGCTGTGACCTGAAAAAAACAGAACAACCAAAGAGAAGCCGTGGGTCTGCTCCCTCCATGCCCCCCCCACCCCCCCCCTTCCACCCACATCTCTATGCTTGTTTCTCTATATCTTATTTTTCTTTTCTTTCTGATTTTTTTTTTTTTCTGCTCTGGACATATCCTTGAATCCTGGCCATTCCCCCAGCTTATGGGATTCCCATTATACATGCTTGATATTTAACAGCTTTGGCGTCTTCCATAGCTGGGAGTGAAAAGAGAAAAAACAGCTCAGAAACATAATGGAGCAAAATCTGCATACTGAGCCCTGGCTCCATGTCCCTTTACACTGTTTACTTAGATCTTCAAAGCTACGAGCTGTGGCATCTACTCAGACTTCATCAGCCCATCCTGCCCTGATGGGGCAGGACCATCCTGCCTTGGAGACACTGCCAGCTCCAAGTTCCCATCTGCAGCCACCTCATTAGGCCAGGAGGATTCTGTGTTTCTTGTGGCCGCCCAATTCCTTTTCAAGTTTGCTTTCTTGCAGCTGGCTTTGCTGCAGACTGCTTGCTTCTGCTGCAAGGGAGCAGGAGGGGGCTGCAGGGACTGCTTGTGCATTTGGAGGAGCAGAATGCATGCTCTTTTCTTTAATGAGAAATCACTGATTTTGCCCAACAGCTCAATTAGCCCCTGTGTGAGTGTCTGCTTTACACGCTCAGTAAGCTGTGGTGTATCCTTGTCATGTGGCAGGACATTGGTGTGCTCCAAGCTGTGCTAAAGGAGTAGGAAGGTGGGGAAGTTCTGCCAGGTGATCCTAACTCCTCCGTTTATAGCTCTGCATACACATGTTTTAAAATTATCATTATGCTCTTCATATGGAAGAGAATATTATGGCATGAGTGGAATAGCCTTCAGAAGAACAAGTGAAATATCTTACCTGAAATCCAGCCTCCGTATGTGCCAGGCTATTTCTACTCCCTGAAGGAATCCCTAGAAATCCCCTCTCTTCTGTGCTGTTCTTGTGCAGCAGAAAAAGAGCTGGGGTCGGGTGGACCCCGTGAGCAAAGCAGTAGCCATCCCCATCCTTCTCTCCTGCTAAAATTCTGAAATTAATATTACTATTATTATTATTATTTAAAATCATTGTCATTTTCTTCTTTTCCCCAGTGGATGTGAGATTTTTGGACGTCGAGGGGTGAAGCACAGTATTCACAGTGACCTGCCTGTTGTGATAGAACTGGAAACATGTCTTAAGAGTATCCAAACAGTCCGTTTGTGTCACCTTCCTTTACATGTCTAAAATTCGGGAGTGAAAGTCTGAGCATTGTAGTGTCACTTTCTGTGAATCAGTGGTGACAATCAGACACCTCCAGAGGGCAGTTTGTGTGACTGGTCTTAGATGCTTATTTTGCAATGAGGCAGATGGCCCATTTGCAAAGGCTATAAAAAAAATAAAGGTGAATGAGCTATGGAATAGATGCCTCAGTTTTAGACATCTTACTTGGATCTGAGCTATCCTGTGTTTTAATCTCCAGTTTCCTTAGCAGCTCTGACAGTCTTAACGGTAACCTCTCCTTACAAAGCTGGTTCTGTTTTTCAGCTTCTTTCTTTCCCTGTTCCCAACTTGTACACCTGAGATAAGTAAGGTGTTTCTTTTCCAGTGCAAGGGCTAAAAGATTTTCATTAAAGATGTGACACATGTAAAGCTCATGAAAGCAGATATGATTATGACCCAGTACGTGGTTATTGAATGGCAACCATTGCTACCAGTTCTAAGTGAAACCTCAATTTTCATAGAATGAAAGATTTTATATGGATTGTGACAGCATCCACTGTTACATTAAACATTAACGCTGCATAAGCATCAAGATGTGAGACAGCTGTTAACCGATGGGTTTTAACAGTAAAATTCCTTTAGAATTATCCATGACTGAGCATAGAGAGGTGCTCTTGATTCTTTACGAATATCCTTTGTGGTCCTTGCTGCACTTCCACATGGAATTTTTCCATTGTCTCTGGAAGGAAATTTTCCTCTCTGATAACATTTTCTTATCTAACAGACTCCATGGAAACATCTCAAAGGTGAATGTTTTGGTATATTTTACCCAGAAGATGTTTTCGCTTTCCATTAAGAGAGAAGCTCTGGCTGAAGCCCTGTTCACCCTCAAAGAAACTTCTCTGGAGGGCTGAACTTCAGACTCCAATTTTTGGGTTTGTTTCATGCCCTGCCCGAGAGTTGCAGCCCCAAGAAAGTCTTTCTTTCCTTGTCTTGTGATTCATCTATTTGAAAAGCCATTGCAGACCATCACTGTCAAGGCTGGAAGCTCAGGATCTCTGAAGTTAACTCTCTCCTCTCTGAGGGCTCTGAGTGTGAGCCCATTAAATAACTGAGGGTGGCTTCCTGCACTCCACTAATTGAGTCTCCCATTTAATGACACCATGAGAAAGCAGCAGTGAATAAATACTTCAATTCTTTCACACGAGCTGCTGCCAGAAGCACTGTTCTCCACTGGGACTGGAGAACCCCTATGTACTCAAATAAAATCACTGCTTTCCTTACTGGAAGTAGGATGAGAACTGGGTTCACTGAGTTAACCCCCTTTCCTTGGTTGCACCTTTCACTTGGTAGATGCTCACGTATTTATAACTCTGTGTACCAGCAGGTCAGCATATTCTTCAAGGGCCATTATCTCGCAGCTCCCTTCAGCACTAGGTACACAGCAGGGAGTTACATCAAGGAAATGCATTAAGACGAATCAGCAAGAGAGAGGGTACCTCTGGGCCAGCTCCCTGCTTCTCAATTATTTATATGTCATAATTTCCAGCAAATCACTGGCTGTTTATTGGTGCTCATCTATAATTGAAGAGTTTCCTAGATCACTGGCCAGCTTTGCTTAAGATGTAGCTGGCCGTGCTTTTGAAAGCTGTTACGAAAAGCCCACAGGGAAAGGCAGGGTCTCAGGAGTGGCTGGTCATCCACTGAGGATAGACCCTTTTAATTTTTGGCTTTTGTGGGCACCTGGGACTGGTAGGTTTCCAATGTGTGGTTTACCATCTGCATTTGACCACACCACATCACGTAGGGACTGCCTGCTATGGTACCAAGATGACCCTGACTAGGAAGTATTTCAAGGATTCTGCCTTCCCAAGCCCGTGCCCATACAGTGTTCTGCTTGTTCTGCCAAAGGCGTAAGTGGAGGGTTTCCTGAAATTCTTGAAGAGGCCATGAAAAAGGAGCTACTGTTCTGAACTGAGATGAAAAGCAAAAACCTTAAAGACATTCAAGAACTTAAAATCTAAAGGGAAAAAAAAAATCAAGTACATACTTATGTGGAGGACATACTCGGCTTTGCATGCTTTGCAAAGGCTCCTTCATCAGGCCTGTCTGGTCTTTCTCAAATAACATTTTGTTTCTGTTTGACTTAACTTTTTTAATTTCAAAACAAAATTGTGTTGGCTGAAATGAACTTTTTCATTTAGAAACGTGAGAATTGGCTATTCTGATTTTTTTTTTTTTCTAGTTTTGTTTTCAAATTTAAAAAATGACTGGAATCAACAATTTCGGTGTGAACAACCTCACATTTGAGCAACTAGGAAACTGTAATGAAAAAATGTTTTGTTGAAACGTTCCCAACCAGCTCTATCCATCACTTCCTTTCACTACTACCCAATAAAAATAGCTCCCACATACCACTGTAGTCAGGAGTGCCATGTTACAGAAGAAGAAATAACTAAGCCAACAAAATGACTCACATTCCAAAGATAATATATAAGGTAGGGCCTGGCCAACTGGTTAGATCCAAATTAGAACCAGCCTCAGCCTTCCTGCCTGAAACAAAATGATCACGAAATATGATCTGTCGTTATTTTTTGATGTTTGGTCATTTTAAATTTCACACACTTCTATTCATGATCCCACTTCTGACATGGTGGAAGTGGGCATGATTTTAGTGCCATAGAGGCTGCTATTGCTATTTCTACTCATTTTTATCCTAACTAAAAGAAGGAAACACTGGGACTGTGGCAAGGCAATTTGTTCCTAAAGAGATTTTTAGCTCAGTTTTGCCAGCATGGAGTTTGGATACCCTGGTTAAACTGTGCATTAATGTCTAGACCCTTGCACAACCGCAGGTCTTCACTGATGGCTGGGTTTGGCTTTGGAGGAGATATTTTCTGAAGTAGCCACAACTGCAGACCTGACAGCAACCAGCTGATGCAACTTTGTGAGATGTTTTAGGTGTGAGCATGAAGAAGTGGACCACTGTGGTCCTGTATGCCCGTAGGGCCACACACCTCCTAAGTGTGACTATATAATTCAAAGACATAAAACTTTTATTATTATTATTGTTTTGAGGTATTGAAATAGTACCCTGAATTAGCTCCATAATTCTGTTGATCTTCACTAAAGCACTCATCCCAGCAGAACGAACACAACTTCTAAGCCAGGTTGGTAGTGCTTGTAGGAGAAGCTCGTGGTTTAGGGTGAATGCATTTTAAAGCAATCTATAAATCTTTATGGTCTTTGTTTTTCTTTCTCTTGCGTGCATACTCAGGGAGGATTTTCGGTTTACATCACTGAGAATTTGATTCACCTAAGTACAATGGGTGAGATTTGTCTACATCTGAAATGCCAACATCACCCCCTTGGCACCTTTTAAATCTTCAGAATAGGACTGAAGCAGGATTTTGTGGTTTGCCTGACCCTTGCACTGCCTTCCCTGAGCCAGGGAATGGTGGATGGCGGACGGTGGTTAGTGCTTGTCTGTCACTGAGTTGTGCTTCACCTGGACTGGGTGGTTCCTGGGGACACTCAGGGAGCTAAGGTGGGCAGGCTGGGGGCTTGACATCAACAAGGATGCTGCGAGTGCTGCAAAGAGGCCTTCTTGTTGTTGTTGCTCCCTCTTCCAGGCCACGTAGTTACACGGCAGTGCCTGTACGAGACCTGCTGCAGGGAGCAGGGTGCTTTGAGGTGCTGGCATCCCTGAAGAATCAGGGCGCACTGCCCTTTGGCCACATTCAGGGAGGCTTTTTAACGCTTGTCAAGTGTCCCAGGCAGATGTAAGCTCCCTGATTATTGAAATGATCTGTGCAAGGAAATAGATAAATAAAAGACATAAGGACAGAAAGTGCACCCTCCCAAGATAGCTTTTATGTAGCTAGAAAAGTGAGGTGGTTTCCTGTTCTAAATATTTAACGTGATGTTTATGATATGTCCTCTAGGGAAGAGATGCTTGAAAGCTAATGTTTATGAAATAAGTCTGGAGGGATGGGAATGAGAGGGAGGGCACACTAACTGGGGAAAAAAAAAAAAAAAAAAAAAAAAAAAAAGAAAAAAAGAAAAAAAAGGAAGAAAACAAAAGAAAGAACCTCAGGAGATGTCCTGATTTATGGCTTTACTTACCAGAGAAAAATCTCTGTTTTGTTAAAAAGGTAGCAACTGATGGAAACAAACTTCAGCTCAGTGCTTTTAGAAACCAGAAACCTGTTCCCTCAGTCCAGACAGGATCTGACTCCTGGCCAGCAGGAATCTTTTACTAGCTGCCGCCTTCGTGCATCTGAGCCCTGCGGAAGGCGTGCATCTCCGCATCACGTGAGGGCCGCAGTGATGCTCTCATGTTTCAGAAGCTGAGCTACATTTCAGAAAGAAGGGGTGAGTTTGGTTGCTTACTCTGCCAAAGGCTTCTGGTGTGATATTTGGGTGGCTAATCTTCCTTTGCCTCTTTTCTCTGTCTAGGAATAGCAACAATTTCCCGATTCACTGGGAAAGTGAAAATAAATCACTTTCTTGTTATATATTTAAAAACAAAAGCCTGGGTTGCCATTATTTCAGGCAGGATGACTGAACTCCTTGTGAAGCATGTTCTGAATGGATGATATGTTTCAACTGAGTTTATTAAAAGTAAACCCATGCTTGCTTTTTTGTACCTTAGTAACTCTGTATTCAGACTGCAGCAGTTCAGACCAGCTTCATGTATGGCTTTGCCATTCCTGCCCCAGGGTGTAAATCCTTTGTGGGGAAAGCTGTAAGTCAGAGAGGTGGAAATACCAAGTGTTTCTGCTAGTCCAATTTTCAATAGGGCAAGTTATCGCAATTTTATGTGCAGCTGTGCCTAAGAGAGCGTATGTAACAAAAGAGGCTGTGGTTGAAGGTTAGTGCAATTGCTGCATATTTTTCTGTGATGTTTCCTGGGTCCTCAGCAGAGTCCCTGGCAGTTCTTTTGGCATGTGCTGCAGGCCTTAGGTCTTGGGACCAAAGGAGGCTGGAAAGGAAACCTAAGAGATTTCAAACCTAATCTTGTCTAAGATGGAACTCCACATGGCTTTAGGGTTGGACACTGAAGTTTTCAAAGACATCAGGAGCCAGGTAGAAAAATCCCATGTCTTAATCAATACGTTGGGTTTCTTCAGTGCACTGTGCTCTGCCTGGCTGAAAGTCAGACCATTTGTTTCAATTATTAAATGTGGATTTATGGCCCCTATTTTTCCTTGGAAATAGAACCATGCCTGGGACCAGTTTTCTTCTTGCGAGTAACTGTGTCTGCCTGTAGTCAGTCCATGCAGGTAGAAATGTGTCAGTCACACTTAAAACCATCCACTTTCCTACTCCGTTTTCTTGCTGTTCTCATGATTCTGACCTTTCTCATCAAAGTGTAACAGCTATACATACTTTTTCTCTGGGATCACAGTGTTTTGCACAGAGCTGCTCTGCGCTTGATGGGTTTTATTTGGCATGCTATCAGCAAGCTCTTAAATAATTTTCCTGCAGAGGAAAGCATTGCACTGTAACGGTGCACCACTGGGTAGTCCTATTTTGATGATAGACAGGTCTGATTGGTCCAGCATGGGAAGATGTCAACTGGTGTTGATAATGTTAGTGATATTAGTGCACCTTCTCACTCTGTTGGCTGGTCTGCTGCGATAACTGTATTTCTCCAGTAACAAGTACAGGTATTTCATTCACATTTCAGTGAATGACTACTTTTGAATAAGAGCATTTGGGTAACAGTTGAAACAATGGTGGTTGAAAAGGGATCTGAACTTTGGTAGACTCTAGATGTTTTGGGTAACATTTATTTAACACTGGAAGCTGATAATACACCCTCCATGTGCATCATATTTAGCTCTGGTGGGTTGTTCACATTAGAAAAGAAGTGTAGGAGGCAATAATCTGCTGCTTCTGCAAACTAATCAGTGGGGCTTATTCTTCAGGAGGAGATATGAAGAAAGTCCCTTCTTTAAACCTTGATCGTACAGGGAAAAGGCTGTTTTACATATGTGGCATTTAATTTTTTTAATACTCCCCTTTGCCCTAAAGTTGTGGATCTCTTAAATTCCAACATGAGAAATTGCTAAACATGAGAGAAACAGCCAATCTTTCCCTTCCCTGCAATCCTACCATACAGAAACCTCCAAAACTTCTCATATTATCTGAGCATCTGGAGCATTGAGCTGGGGGGAACATCGTTTTAAAAGTTTTTTTAAAACAAAAAATCCCTAACTCTAATCTACAACCCCCTTCAGACCTGCCTCTAGGGAGAAACCCACCAATTACTATTTACTTTACCAACCTAGAGTGATTTGTGGATGTATGTAAGAATTATTTACGGTTTCATGCAGGAAAAACTTTCAGCTCCCTATTTGCCCTTGTAAGTAATGAGTTGCCTCAGGGGATCAAAGGTCAGATTTTGGTTTTAATGCCAACCTCCTTTTAAAAAATAAATAAAGCAATCTATGTGAAAAGAAGAAGAAGAAAAATAACAGACTGAAAAGGCTCTGACTTCTGCTCTGCTTTGATGTTTTAGGTCTGGAAGGGATCATAAATTTGGTGGTGTGAGATAGAGTGATAATAAATGTAGCTTTTAACTGCTGGGTTTTTAGCTCACACAGCATCCATTATCACTGGCAACTGCAAAGGGAATGTACTTTTTTCCTTGTTGCTCTTTAGAAAGACAAATATTCTCCCCACTATCTGGTGATGTCCCAGAAGCTCTAACGAAGCCTCTCCTTGTGATCGTTCCCCAGCAACTTTTGTTCTCGGTCAGAATGATTCAGTGGTGCTGATAAGAGTTTGGAGGGGTGAGTTTCCCACTTGGTTCCGTGTTCACCTTCTCAGCTCTTTACTGGATGGATATTATTCAGTGTTTTGAGACATGATGAGTAGGGAATAGCCAAGGAACAGCTTGGAATAGAAAGTATGTTTGAGGGTCAAAGTTTGAGAACTGTTGAAGTCCCCAAAAGGCTTTCCATGAAACTCACACCATAGAGCACTTCCTTCTTGTTTCTTACTGACAAATAGGCCAAAGAGGTGCTCCGGCTGCGTGAGGGTTAGCACACTTCCATACCACCCCCAGGACTGCATTAAGCTCAGACAAGATGTGCAGCTGGGAATGACTTTAAAAGTCTGACAGACACTTTGTGCCTGTGGAGTTGTGCTACCAATGCAACCAGCTTAGTCATGTCGTAATGTTTTAAAACTATGTTGTTAATAAATGATTTTAACCACTTAGATGTCTATTAATGTCTTATTGCTGAATGCTAGCAACCTCATATTCCAATAATTTCCACAAGGATTTATTGACCATATATAGATTTGGAATGAATTTTGCCAAATCAGTTTATCATCCCTATATATCTCTTTCTATCTGTTTTGCTTTGTGGAGTGAAACTCTTCAGCTATTGTTTTTGCTTTCCTTAGATCAGCAATGAAGCCATCCATTATGGATCACTCCTGTTAGCACTATCATTATTATTATTACTATTTTTATTTTTAAGTTCAATCATCTCTATGTTTCTTTGGTCTACTGTAAAACTAATGATTTTCCACATATTCTTTCAAGCCTCTGATCTAAATAAGCACATCATCTCCTCTAAATTCATCACTTTGAGAGCTGTTAGAAACTACTACAAAACCTGAGGAGTAGAATGAATAGTAGACACCACTATTTAAGTAACAAAGGGTAGATTGTAGGACTTTGACTGCAACTCCTATGCAGTTAAGGTTGTGAATGTTTCTATCTATGATAGTTCTTGTTTGTATTTCTTGTAAGTGTTGTATAAAGTTTTCATTTTATGCCTTTGCTTAAATTGTGTATGTCAGAGGATATGTTTACTTACTTGGCTTTTCTATTCCAATCATGAAAATAAGCCTCTCTTCCTAGATTCATAAAATTAAAGGTCAAAGGGATGTATCATCCAGGCTGGATTCTGCAAAGCAAGCCAGCACATTTGATTCCATTTAGTTACAAATGGCAGACGCATCTTCCAGAAAAGCTTCCAAACTTTCAGAAATAGACGACATAAATTTCCTAGCAGTCTGTTGTAATAGTTTATTACCATGACTTTGAGCATTTAACTGCTAATTTGAATATGCCTGGCTGTAGCTTCTGGTCAACCTAATCCACCTGTTGTTTTACTTTGGGCTGCAGCTGCCCTCCTTTTCACGACACCAGCTTAACTTCCTGCCATCTTTGGGGCATTTGGAGTTGTTGAATACCTCATTCTGTTCTTTCTCTGAGCCTGTCTTTGAAGACATCTCAGAATTATTTTTAAATGCTGTCTGTATTCATCACAGGGACATTGGCTGCTTGTTTTGAGCGTATTTTTCTTCCTTCTAGGTCCATAGAGATGGCCATACCTGTTACTCAGAGATGGTGTCTGGTGTGTGCTGTTTAGAAGGTGAGCCATTTTGTCCCCAAAAACATATCTAGAACAGGTGAGTTGTGTCACCTCCCGGGGATACCTGTGCCACTGGTTCAGCAAAGAGCCTGGGTGACTACCTTGGCTGGATCTTGCTTTTCAACTGCTACAGCTGGCTGAGATGAATCCTGCTCAGTTGCAGTTACCCAGTCTTTATAACCCTGGAAATGTTTTCAAGGAAAATTTTCTCTTAGCCATCCTGTTTTGTTGGAAGCATCTTACTGCTTCAAACTGTCCATTTTTATCAGTTCATTCTTGGTTCTCTGTTCTCTTCTTTGATTACCTGTCCCCTCAGACTAGCCCAACTGGCTGGGATACCATGTAGAATACCAAGTAGGAGTGTCAAGTGAGAAAATGTGTCACTCATTCTGTATAAACTCACTGTAAATTCTGAGAATTCTGAGAATAAACTCACTGTAAATAGGAGACCACTGAGAAGAATGTCAGTGACCACCTGGAAATTGACTGTGGGAAAGTATCTTAGTGTAATATAAACTCGAGCTGGACTCCAATGGCCATGAAAGCTGGGCTGTAGGTAGGATTCATTCTGTGATTAAAAACGTCTGCTTCCCTGGACTGGATCTTATCCATCCTTCTTGGAAAAGAACAACTACTCACACGGAAATGTTAGCCAAGTGGATGCAGCTCCTGCAAAATCTTTTGGAGACCTGCTGCTGCTCTTCCTCTGCCTGCACAGGAGCTGAAATGCCTTGGGAAGGTCATGCACCAATCTTCACAACTGCTGCTTCAAATTCAGTGCCACGAACTGGCCATGCTTGATGTTCAGGTGGGATGAACAGATGATGACTATGTTGAAATGCAATTGGATAACTGTGATTAGTAAATTACAAAGAAGATGGGGAATTGGGTACCCCCAGCTAACCTGCAGTTGCCAGTTTTAAAGCAATTGCGTATGTGTTCATGTGTTTGGGCTAGCAGCTGGAAAACAGTCTGCTTGATACAAAACCATGCAGATAAATGCAGTGAAGTCATTTTCTCTATTGTACCCATGATGGTCTAAAATTTTAAAAAGCAAAGTTTTATGGATAATAGTTTTTTGGTTAGTGTATCTATATTATAGATAATATAATAATATTATAAAGACAATATTCTTTTTTTCCCTTTTCTTAAACCAAATGAACAATTTAGGAAAGCAGCTGAACTTCTGTGTGGATATCTCTCCAGTTATTTCCTCTTTAGGGCAGGCTAGCCAAAACTGGGTACCTGAGTGTATACATACACTTGCTAGAAAGGGTTTGGAAAAGAATTCCGAGGGTAAAAAGCAAAGAATTCCTGGCTAACGTTAAGAATGAATGTCATACAAACACACTGTTTCCTTTTTGTTATCAATGGCTAATGCCTATTCCCTCTGCGAACAAAATAATCAGTGAGGTGTGTTGGATTGTTTTAAACTAGGATAAGAAATTCTCAGCATCAAAGTAGTCATGAATGAGGGCTTATCTGTAGAGCAAAAGTTCAAGGAGCATACACCAGTGCATTTTAGAGAGTTAACCTCAGGGTCTGATAGTCTGCGTTATACCAAAATGCTGTCGGGTTTCAGCAGTCAAATAGGGACAGACAGAAAAAAAAACCTGAAACATTTAGCTAATCAGGATTACACCCAGCTAATGGAGAGCAGTTGTTTTTCCCCCCTTCCCTATCATCCCGGTCGATTCAAATTGATCCCAGTTCTGCTGAGCGAGAGCAGTCCTTCAAAGTTTATTCTGGTGTCAATTTTTATAGTTTCCCCCACTGATCAATAGAATGCATAATCATTAAGGCAAAGTTTGTGAAAGCTAATCCTTCAATACGAGTTTTATGAATGGCTCAGAGTCATGGCTCTAACCATTTGGATGTAAGTGGAACCTTTAATCAGGTGAGTGACAGGAGACAGTCAATAGGATTTGCTGAGACTGGATTCTGATTTTCTATACAGCTATGCAGAGTGTGCAGGAGAAAGGGGAATGGGGATGGCCAGAGGAACAGGCATAGGCTAAAATGGAAGTTTCTCCTCTTTTATTATTTATAAAATGTATTTCCAGTATTTTTAAAAAACACTTTGCACTTGCGTATCATTTTTCACCTAGAGAGCTCAGTTGTCTTCAGGGACATTTGCTGATTAAACACTACGTCATCTTTTTGTGAAGGTGAATAACAATTAGTGCTGCTTTATACTGGTGAGATCTTATTGTACTGAATTTTCCAGGTGCAGCAGGTTTGCAGCGTGTCAGAAAGGGGAGAGAAAGCAGAGAGTGCTGTGGTGACTTGCTTTATGTGTCACAGAGTGAGTCAGTGGCAGAAAAATAAGACACCTTGGAATTGTTTTGCCCACTAGACATGTGGATGGTGGTGTAGATTTGGTTTCTTCTTTTTTGATATATCCTCATCTCCTGAATTTGCAAGAGAAAGATCATTTGGATTGTATGTATGTACCGAGAAGAAGAGTAAGGAGCTGTTTGAAATAGGGAACTGGAAAATCGGAAGGTTACAGAGAAGATTAGCTGTTTTTCAGAACTCGTCGCTGCTGCAGCTGATCAGTATTCACCTGGTGGTAACATTCTTTCCTTCTCTCCTTTTCTTCCATTTCAAATGAAATGAGAAAAGCAAACATCCTAGCAAGAGTCTTTCTACCAGCGAGAAAATTTTTGCTGGGGCAAACAACTTCTTGCTGAAGGATCAGCAATAGAGTGCTAGGATGAGAAGAAAGCAGCAGGGAAGAACTGTACAAAGACTCCCATGTCAGTGAGGTGCTCTGAGTGTTCAGAACCAAGCTCAGCTGTCAGACTGAAGAGCACTTGAAGGCAGGAAAACAAAACTACCGAAAAGCAAAGCGGGTGTTTTCATTTGCGCTTTCCAGGAAGAACAGAATAGGAGAGGTGAATAATGTAAATAGTGGTCAGTAATTTCCTTTGCAGCTGGAAGATTGGGAGTTTGCAAATGATTTTTTATCTAAGTTTAAAGTTTCAGTGAGTTGCCTGCTACAGACCGATACAACTCCATTGGCTTCTTGCTTTGCATTAGCCGAAGAGTTGCCCTAGGGCTCAAAATGTGGCTGTTCCCTTTAATGATTTAACAATTGTTTTTAAAGCAGATTCTCATTTGGGAGATTCAACAAAGTTATCTTGAGCTTCTTCAGCTGAGGACCTGGCCACTACACCTACAAACAGGCTAATGCAGTAGGTTTGGGAGGGGTTATGTCATGGCACTCTGTACATTAAGCTTGGTGCATGTCATGCTCCTGATCTTCTGACACTGCTGCATTTAGAGGTTGGTGGAAATAGGATGTTTTTTAGCCAAGTTTATTCTCTTTGTTTATTGATATTTTGTAGTCTCCAGAGCATTTTGTCATCATGGGTGAATAGCAGTGTGAGTAGATAGATGACAGGAGACAGAGAAACTCTACTTATGGCAGCATCTTCAAAAATTCAGGAAAGGCAGGCCTATGCAGGAAATACACCACCACCGACTAAGAGGTGATCTCGGAATAGATCATGCCACGATAAACCCAAGGAGTGTGGGATATTGGCACTGTGTGCTGGCACTGACCTGGAAATACAGACCCAAGTGTCAGACCTGCAGGTGCAGCCCCAGTGCAGCCAGGATGCTGAAGGCTGGCAGCACTTCCATTCCCTGTGGTGGGGTCCTGAGGGGAAGTGTGTGAGGGGTGAGAGCCCCCTTGCCCCCAAAGAAGAATTTCTACCCAGTGACTATTAGCAGCTTCACATGTAGATCTAGGCCTGACCCCATTGCTAAGAGATGATTTGTCATCATTTTCTGTGAAATGCTCACAGGCCTCTAACCCTGAATCTCTTCTGAGTGACAAAGGAAAAGATATGAGGGCAGCTCCGAACTTGGAAATGATTAGCTGCTGAGATGCATATCACAGCTTTTGCTCTGACAAGAGTTAACCTTTGATCTGGTAAATGGGAACTTTACCCTGCAGAGGCAAGGGAAGGGGAAGAGAAAAGCAGATTGATAAAAAGGGGAAGGCTTGGGAGGGATCAGTGGGAGCTGAGAGCTGGGTTTGTTGATTCAGGTTCAGGTGCAAGGAGAGACTGGGGAAAAGAGTAATAAGTCTACAGGGCTCAGGAAAAGAGAAGTAAGTGAGCTTGTGGACTGTGAGAGTGCTCCCACTTCCATTCTTCTCCATTCCCTCCCCCACCTTCTCCTGAATGCACTAATCTGCTTTGCTAGGGCAGCTGGTTTGAGGACAGTGGCCCTTGAGCATTAGCCAGTGGGAGATGAGTCCCACTCAGGGGCTGCCTCTGATGCCCTGACCATCAGACCATGCAGTCACAGCGCAGGCATCTGTCATGCGAAGCTGTGCCTGGAGAAGTTTCTTCAGAGTGGATGGTGGTTGTGGTTAGGTGGTTGTGGTTAGGTGGCTATGGTTAGGTGGCTGTGGTTAGGTGGCTGTGGCTAGGTGTTTGGGAAGCACACCGGGCTTTGGTTTCACATCAACTTCGAACCTTGCTGTTCTGAATCTTGTGGAGCCTGTGTGAATCAAAGGGCAAAGATTCCTCGAGCTCATATTGTCTCTGGCAGCACCCAGCAGAGGGATCTTTCTCCAGGAAGGCAGGGGATTCCTAGGGTGATGGCTCTTTCATTGCGAGTTTTAGCTCACTCCAGAGCTGGAAGGCTGTGTTTACAGCACATGGATTTTTCCTTCGATTTATTTATTTATTTATTTTTGCCCGCTACCTTCCCTCTTCTCACAGCTTAATGCTGACCGAGTCATTTTCCTGGTGCACCAAGAGCTTCATTTCCTGATGGGCCCTTCCACAGGCTGACGGTGCTGTTTGCAGGTGCTGCTGGATGCCTCCCTGTGAGTGATGACCCTGTTCCTGGTCCTACACCACAGCCCTCCCCCTGCCTTCCACTATGGTAAATATTTCAGTACTCGTTGAAATCAATTGAGCCTCATCAATTGGAAATAGAGTGTAAATCACTGGGACTTTTGCATTCACCCCAGAAATCAATTTTCACACATTAGGGCTATTAGCTTATTGAGAACTGTGTGATAAATGGCTGCGGGCCATCACAGAGCCACACCTGCCAGCTGTACATTTTGCATCTCAAACAGGCTCACAAGCAGGGAGATGCCAGGGGAAGGAAGCTCTCAGGTGGAGGAGTGGTGCGGAGTCGGAGACACGAGGCCTGTGCAGCCAGACAGTTTGTGCCTGGAGATCAATAACAGCACTGAGCACTAACTCATCCTTGCAGCGGCTGGAGACAGGAGGCGGCTCTGAGCCAGCTTGTGGTTAGGCATCAAGTTTTTTTTTTTCTCTCTCAGAGATGAACATAATTTGGGGAGGAAAGGTGAAATGTAGATTATGAACATTTAATAAAACTAATGCAGTAGTTTAAAAAACAAGCTTTTCCATGAGTAAATATCTTTTGTTCAAAGTGCTGCTGAAGAAGGGGTGTGGAGATGCCTCCTCCTGTTGCCATCACAGTGCTCCGGGTAAAGTGGAGGTGGGGTTTATTGCTATAAAGAAATAACTGAGCTTCACTCTGTAATTCCTTCCTATCCTCTCGAGTTCTAATAGTGGCAGCACATCAGATTTTTGTTGAACGAGCCTTGGACGTGAGGGATCTGGTGGCCTGGCCAAGTGTACAATGCCCAGTGAGCTCTTCTGTGGCTGGCTGGAAGACTGTGGTCTATGTTTCCAAGACATGACATCACCCATTCTTCTCATTTACCAGTGTCAATCAGAAATGTGGGTGGCTCCAGGGACTTGGAGGCTGTCCATGGTGTAGTCTGTGTTTGTTTGCATTTCAGTTTGGCTTTTTGCACATGGAAGCCACCTCTGGAGCTGAGGAAGTCATGCATAGGTGGGGCAGTCTTTTTGGCTAGGGATCTTTTCTCATCGCTACACTTCTTCATAAAAATTTGTGTCAATAATATATTTCCCAATGTTGGATATTTCTCTTTACAATAGGAAAATAAAAAAGGAGGAGCCTGGAACAGTAGATCACCAGATAGACTGTGTAATGCAAATTGATTTTCTTGCTGTGAAGTGAACAGTGCGCACATACACTACTGTTGTTCTAGCAATGAAATCTGGAGCTACTTTAATAGACATAGAAGACCTGTGTCATCAATGGTTCTTTCTCAAGAAAAGTGATATGGGCTTAGGGGCAAAGCTTCTTCATGTGGGGCTCTGAAAAAGAGTGACACAGCTGCTTCTCAGTCTGTAAGTTTTGACAAGGAATCCCAGGTGTAATGGGAGAGGTTACCTTGCTTGGGCACTGCAAAGACATGCCCTGGCTTGGCTGTTTTAAGTGGCAGTGCTGTTGGCCTGGATGGCATTAGGAGAGCATCCTGAGAGCAACAGGCAGCCAGGAGAGCCAGCAGGGAGAGCAGAGATGCTCAGCAATAACGGCACTCGCAGGAAGCTTTGACCTGCCCCTGGGATCCACTGTTTTGGTCCTGGTGCTTCATCACCCCATGTGCCTGTCTCCTTCTTGCTTGCTCGCCTTGAAAGGCTGCAGTGAGGGACTGAGGGCCCTGACTTGCCTGCAGATAATCGTTCCAGCTAGCTGGAAGCAGGAAGCAGTGGCCCGCTCCCTGAGGAGTGCCAGCGTGGTTTGGCAGCCTGCGCAGCAGCAGGCAGCTGGCTTTAGAATGTTCGCACCTAGAAGCTCCTGTGCTTCATTCAGCCACACTTATGGAACATTTTCCAGTTGCTCCATCCAAAATTTTCCCTTTCCTCTTCCTTACAAGTCTCATATCTAGCAACACACCCTGTGCTCGTTGGGCCTGCTGGTTAACTTACTCCCAGTGTCTGGAGTTTCACTCTGGCCGGCTGCGATCAAGACTCTGGGCAGGGGCTGCATTACTTCTCTGACAGTCTTGGGCTCTCACCCTTAGCTAATTACTTTGATCCTTTACACTTTGTAAAAATTCTTACAACGCAAAATAAGTCCCCCCTGGCTTTAACCTTGCGACCTAACTGGCCCTTGTAAAAGGGAGGGAGAAAACACACAGTCATGCACACACCAGCACACACACGCACACACACTCATGCATATGCCTATATACACATCCCCACAAACTGCCTAAAGCCTGTTCCTTTAATAGTTTCCTCCCAGGACTCCCACAAAAAGGCAAATAAAACTCCTTTTACAAGATAGCAGGGCAGCATGAAGGATCAACTTCACCAACAACAAGTTCTTTCTTCAGTTCATTTGTTTTTAACATACTTTTCCTCCAGATTTGATCCTCTAAGTGCCTCTCCCTCCTCTTCCTTTCCCTTTTGAGGCTTCTGTCATTGTTCCCTTTGCCTGCCCTGCTGCCAGCATTTTAACGGCTTGAACAAGCAATGTGTTTTTTCAGGATCTGCTTGTTCATGGGGAATAGCATATGTACGAACACATACTTTTAAGTTCTCCTTTCATGACTAAGGAGTGTTTTTTCCTCTTCACAGGAGCCAGCTAACAAAAGAAATCCAGAGGGTGAAAAGTATTGTATTTATGCAGAGCAATTGAACAGACCAGGCATCTTCAGCAGGCGAGGTAGCTGAGGAGAGATACAGCAGAGGGCTATAAAATCATGAGTGGCCTGGAAAAAAATGAGTAAGTTGCTACTTTTTTACCTCAGTTACCAGAAAAAGCAGATTCAGAAGGAACCAAAGGTAATAGTTCTTCACACACTATGTTCCTTTTTCCTGTAATCACAGCTGGGAGAACCATTTTAGAGAATGGTGATTTGGTGAAGAGAATAAAGAAATTTAAGTTTTTACATGGTTTAGATTAAGCATGGGGGAGAAAAAAAAAAAAAAAGGATCTTGCTCCTTTATTGGCAGACTGGCATTTATGAAACTTGCAGACACTTAATAATCTTGAGACTTCTTTCTCTCTGACATACTTGGTTAAGAATGCTCAGCATTGTCTAAGGTTACTGTAAACCAAAAAGTACTGACAGATGCATACACATCATGATTCACAAGCCTTGTTTCTTTAGGAAAACACTAAAAAAATAAAAACCTTCATTTGCCAATAAAACCCACATTTGGATCCCTTTACCATTTCCTCAGTTAAGCTAAAACCAAATTGTTTGAAAGCTTTTAAGCTTTCCTTTATTTCTCCCTTCTTTCTAGTATTTTCTGTTTCCCATGCCTGACTAGAACTGATAAAGAAAGGAAGGAGTCTACACCACAGCCTAAAGTATTAGGAGAACAGAGAAAAAGAGATCATGTTAAGTAAGACCTATTAATCAGAAAAAAAATTGGAGATCAAGCGTGGATTTTCTGAGAGGTCTGTCTTTAGGAGACCAAGGCTAAGTCCAACCTCTAAAATCACATAGAGGAAGGATTCAAAACTGGGTCTCCTAGTGCCATTTAGTGCTCTGCAATTACTGTTCAACTCTGGAGTGAATTTTTTCTGTTTCTTACTCTTTTTTTTTTATGTGGGATAAGGATGGAACACGCACAGGGTAAGCCACAGCTTGTTCTGACCACTGATTGCCCCTAAGATACCAGTTTTACTACAGCTAAAGTGCATTTTTTCTGCTTGTGCTATTGCAGAGTTGGAATCCCTAGCCATGTAGGGGTGGACAGAAATTATTGGGCTAGCCATGTTAGCTAGTTGAGGTCTTTGGGTTCCCTTGAAGCACAGAGTGAGAAATTGCCCCACTACTTGCGGTGGTACTGCCATGAAATTCTCCCCCATAGCACCAGCCCTGTCTACTTGCTAACGTGGTGGAAAATGGGGGCTATTACCACTCTTCCACCTGCAAAGGTTCCTTTTAGCTCCACACTTGAAGTCCCCATACATCTGTTCCCTTTGCACCGCTCAAAGTGAGACACAGGACAGCCACAGTGTCCAGTTAGATCTGTGGAAGTCTGCTCCGCAGATAGTGACCCAGCTAGGAAATGCATGTGTTTGAAGCAAAAGTGGGTTTTGCCCGTTCCTTGGGCATCAGGGCTTTAGGATCAAAATTGTGACCAAGAGACAGTTTACTGACTGTGAAGAGCAAAGGGGAAATGTTGGTAGGATTTCCCTGCACGGCTCTCTTCCCCTTTGAAGAGGACAGTTGTTTAGACAGGGAGCTCTTTGGGTCTGGTTCTCAATTTTTAGCACAGCACCTATTAAAAGAGTGCCCTTGCTATTTGCTTACTACTAGGATTCTTTGTCATTCTTGTACTCTACTTTGGAAACACTCTGAGAATGAACTATTCGTGTAATAGAAACACCAAGAACCTTCCCAGCGCCCCTTCCCCTGCGAGAGATCCTTAGTGGTTTCTCTCATACCCTCAAGGCTTGTGAGCATGATTTTATCCCATGCCAAGTGACACTTGAATTTCCCAGTGCTGAGGTTTTTCTTCATTTTTGTCTAGGTCAACTTCCCACATGCATGAGTCTGAGTGGAGCCATTTCAAGACTCAGTCTCCATAGGGTGCTAACCATGCCAAAGCTCTGACCACATCCAAATTCTAGTGGAGGGCTCAGAGATGGCCTCTCTTTCCCCAAGTTGCCTGCTTGTACTAAATACTGGGGCAGCTCTCTAAAATACTGAAGGAACAAAGCATGCAAGGCAGTAAAATGAGGCAATTAAACCTATAAAACCAGGGTTTACAAGGAAATTTATAGTGTCAGAGGCTTTTTATAGCTTTTTTAGATTAGTTTAAATAAAAAAGGGGGAGAGAGAAAGAGAGAAAAAGAGAGAGAGAGAGAGGACCTGAAACTTGAGGAGGCTTAAAAGTTCAGAGAAAGGCTTTTAGGAAGCACAGAGAGGTAATAACTAGAGGCACATTTTCCATTTCACTGTCTTTGCAAATTGAAATTAAAGAAGGAGAAGAAGAAGCATGCACAAAACAACTGGCAGTTTACATTTCTCCCACTTCCTCCTAACCCCATTCAATTTTTCTGTTGCTGTTCTTTTGTTTTCTGGCAAGGTGAGAACATCTTGTCAGCTGGGGAAAGGAACTAAAATGGAAGAGCGATCTCAGGTAAGGAGAAATGGCATTTGA
Source organism: Alectura lathami (assembly GCA_013399715.1). Classification (NCBI taxonomy): domain Eukaryota; kingdom Metazoa; phylum Chordata; class Aves; order Galliformes; family Megapodiidae; genus Alectura; species Alectura lathami. The sequence continues at coordinate 176,964 of VXAV01000692.1, read as the reverse complement.
CTTCTTCTCCCCTTTCTGTTACGCCTGTACTCGCTTGGTTGTAAAGTTTGCTGTGTGCCTTGCAGCTCCAGGATCTCGTGTTCAAGAAGTGAAACGGAGCCAGCACCTGATGGATGCAGATTTGGTCAGGTAAGACAATAGACCCTGTGTTCTGAAGGGTATGCCACATTTCACAGTTTCTCCTGCTTCCTTTTCCACTGCACGTGCACGATGTGCGCACACTAGGCAAGTCAGCTTGAGTGCCCTGGGTGTGCCCAATTACACCCATTCCTGGCTTTTGTCTGCTTCTGTGTGGGACTAAGGAAAAGAGTTGATTCAGATTTTTCAGATCCTGCATTCTTGCCTGTGGAAGCTTCTCCTTTTCCTTTATTCAGTTCTGATTTCCTTACTAGCAGTAGAACACACACTGCTTTTAGAGCAGTGTTTTTCCTTGACTTTCCTAGCTCCGTCCCACCATGTNTATATATTTTGTCCAGAGCTCCGTGCCCATCCATTCAGGCTACCTGCTGCTTTTGCTCGTTTTACTGCTTATCAGGATGGGCCACTCTTGAGCCTGGAGTAGCTGATCCTTGCATATCAACCAGCTCTCCTAGACCTCTCCTCTCTCCAGGACTATATCCCATGCAATTTTTTCAAGTAGATCATTGAAAAGGCCAACATCTGCTGGCCTGAACTCCAGGGCTGTGATTCTGCTTTTTATCGCGCTGTTGTATTGTCATAACAATTTTGGCCTCTGTGGAAATGGCCCCAGAGCGTGTGCTCTGTGATGGCGTCGACAATAGTGTCACCTCACACACATGGTCACTTCTTTATTTAAAGGAGAACTGTCCACTGACAATCTCTTTGTCACCACAATCCTATCTGCATTTATGCCATATCTAAAATTACCCTTCCTGTGGTGTTTCCAAGATATTGCCCAGTGCTGTGCTGCAGAGAGCTTTGAGTGCTGTCTTTGTGAAATACACCATCCTCCCGTGCTTCAGAGGAAAGGAAGGTTGCTCATTATATCTTTGGCTTATCTTGATAATGCATTTATTTTATAACTGATGTATTGATAATGCCAATATCTGTGGAGCACAGTGATTGGGAGAACTTGTCAAATTCCTTTTTTATGAAGGATATTCACAGTTCCCGTTGTGGTATCATGTTACCATCTCTCTTTCTTTGCCCACCTGTATTCCATACAACAGTATTTCCAGCAGAGGAAAGGTTGCATTTCTGTTCAGGTTTTCAGGACATTTGTTTTAAAAATTGTCAGATATGTGGCATTTCATCAGCATCTTTACAAACACTCCAGAACAGGTGGTATTTTGAGGGGAAGGAGGGTGAAGTGCTCTGGGTTATGGACCTGCTGAATGGCAGGAATGAGCAGAGGTTTTGGGTGAGGCTCATTGGCATTTCTTCTGATCTCGAAGCTGTAGAGCCTTTTTTTTAAATCCCCCTTCCCTTTTTTTCTTAAGATAGCTGAAGAAACTGGAGTTGAAAAAGAAGTCAGGATGTCAACACACCTCTAAAATCACTGTTGTCGGTTGCCAGTGACTAGGAAACAGCAAGAGGAAAAATCAGCTGCAATGTTGGAAACAGTTGGGATCCCTCATAGAGAAGAGAAGGTAAAAACCAAATAGGAGAGGCAAAGCCTAAATGTGTGTATGTGTGACAAGGAGAGGTGAAGGTAGATGAGGAAGAACAAATTCAGATCTAAATACCGGCCAATGCAGCTCCAAAGAGCCATTCTGGCCAACTTGCAAAAGGTGTGGACAGTCCTGAATTGTTCATGCACACAACTTCCCATCCAAAAGAAGGTGAAAAGAGGAACACAGTGAGACAAAACTACCTGTTTCTGATCACATTTACATTGGGGTAATTGTCTTCACTGGAGACGTTATAATTTTACAATGAGATTGGGATCAAACCCAGTATTTTGAAGCTTAGCTTTAGTTTTTAAAGCCTGCAAATGTGTGCTACTACAGTCACATGATAAATAGTTCTGAAATCAATATAGAAAGCTATTAAAAATGTGGTTTTGTCTCTATGTCTGGTATGGTACATTAGGATACATGTACCATTCTACACTCTCCCCCTCTCTCTCTATATGTATGCATGGGTGGAAATTTTAAAAGTACTCAACATTGGTCTAACTGTCCCCAGTGGAAAATATAACATTGACCTCAAATAGCATCACATTTTAGGTCAATGATGAGTGATTCTTAAAATACTACCCTTACGTATATATTTAAAGAAGAATCACTACAGCAAGACTAAGTTCCCTGATCCTAAATCTCTGTTTGAGAAATAGTGATGAGAGGGAGAAAAAGCTAGATAGAATTCACCATTTCACTGGTCCCAGCCTAGTGCTGCTTGGGCACTGCTATTGCAGTTTCCAACCAGGGACTTTTTGGAGTCTGAAGATCTATTCATGTAGGAAAGAGAGCCCACAAGGATGATTCTGTGGCTTTCATGTTATTGAATGCACCAAGAAACAAATGGCTGGCTGCATCAAGTTCTCAAAAGAAGAGGAAAAAAAACCCTTCACATTTGCTAGTTGCTAAAGAAAACTTTTGGTAGTTGTCTTTGACTGAAGTCAAACAAACAACTTTTATGAGTGAGAGGATCCCTCTGCTATCACTAATCTTATAGATTCTTCTGTTTTCCAATACTTCAGTATTTTAAATAACATCTAATGGCTAGAATATACAAAGCAATCAATGTTTTTCAACCTCTACAGTCATCANNNNCCTCTACAGTCATCAGCTGCAGGTATATGCTATCCTAGCACAGTAGGCTTGGAGCCAGAGCCTTGGCTCATTTAAATTGATGTCAGCAGTTTACAACAGGCTCACTATATGGCCCCATACCCTTCTAAGAGAAAAGAAAACTCTTGGCCAGCAAATAGTCTTGGTCTGTTCTAAAAAAGAGCCTTTCTTGATACCACCGGGAGGCTGAGCCATGAGACAAACGTTACCCTGCTCCACTGGTGAGATGTGAGATTGGTCCAACACCGTAAAACATGAGTCCACCTCTCTGGGGTTCATCAGACCTTAGAAGGGGTGACTCCACTCTGTCTAACAGAACAGAAAGGAGCTAGCAAAGAAAATGAAGATCATCCTTCATCAGTGTTCATTCTCCGCTTTCTACTCCTCCCCAGTCACAGTGGAAGGCTGGTGGTGGTCAGGAGAGTACATGGCTGGTCTGGGAGCCTGATGGACCATCTCTGCCTCTCTCTCTTTCATTTTGTTGGCTCTGTGTGTGATGTCAACTATCTTTAAAGAGCACAGTTTGAATGATGGAGCTTATAATTCCATCTCAGGAGTTCTGATGACTCGAGCTTGGTTCTTGTGGTTTATGATGTCACCAGGACCCATCGATGGAGTCGTAGCCCCATAATTCACTATTGCCCTGTTATTTATTCTGTGCAATAAATGGCTGCAGTTTAATCACCAGAGTAAATTCCTGAAGCATCTTTGTGGAAGCTCTAATGTTACTGTAGCAATATCTATGGCAACAGTGACTCACGAGAAAGGCGCGGGTACCAGCCTCCAGAAGGTGACAGCCTGAGGGCCAGATATAGACATATTGAAGAAAACCCATGAGCTGCTCTACAGGTGCACACACTGGGTATCATACAGAGTCTCTGTGAAGTTAGGATGTGGATGTGGACTTTACCACCTTTACAGAAATGTGGCAATGATTTTATGCAAAAAGATTTTGCAAAAAAAAAC
>VXAV01000692.1:103269-172201 GCA_013399715.1 Alectura lathami | reverse complement strand
TATTTTCTACAAGGATCCATTGTTTTAAGCCGCACAACCAACATGTGTTTCTTGAGATATCACTTACCTTTAAAACAAGTAGCAGTTGAGTTTCAGTCATCAGACTCGGCTGTGTCTGCATTCATACGGTTATTCTGTTCTGGTAACCTGATACAGCACAACGGGGTAAGAACAGAAAGAAAAGCCTTAATTTATGGTGGGTCTCAGTTCTAACCATGTACTTGCTTAGACTTTGTCTTTATCATGAATCATTTTTAATGACAGTTTAAGAGAAAAGACCTGAAAAGCAAATGTTACCTTTCTCATTGCTGACAGCATTTCATAACTTAAATCAGACCTTTTATGGCATACCTTTGCATTATGGGTGTTATGCAAATAAAGGGCTAATCTGGAGGGCTGTCCAGCAGGAAAGCAAAAGCCTCTTCCTTCCTGCCATGAGGCATATCCTTATGGTGGGGATTTCAGAGCTGAGTTTAAGCAGAGAGCAGATTTTCAATTTATGGATTCCTAAAAATTGTCCAAGAAAGCCCTCGTAAGACACCTGCATTACTTGGTCACCTTTCACATGGGCCTTACAAGTTCTCCAGGAACCTCCCTTGTCCATGCGGACCAAAGGGTGTGAAACAAAAAGGTTGTTGTCCAAAGCCCTCGTGGACATCAGTGTAGGCAGAAAGTCACTCCTTCCTTCCAGTGTGCCTACATCTAGAGAGAGCACAGTCAGTGGGACTGTGGTCTCAGGTTGGTCTTTGCTTTGGGATACATGCTGTTGGTACAGTTGACAAGGAAGATTAACTGAGAAAATTGCTGGTTTGAGAACAGCTTGAGAGACCTTCGGGGTCATCCTTCTTCAGCAGAGCCCATGCCTGTGCCTTCAACAACCAAAAGCAGAAGCTTAATGCTGGTCAGCTGAGTGTGAGCAGGAGATGGTGTCAGGACCTCTGACGTGGTGCCCAGTGGAGTTAATGGAAAAGATTATGTCGTTAAAACCAGAACTTAGCTGGGTTCTGGCAGTACCAGGTGATGTGTCCGCCTGCAGATCTCCCATCAGCACTCATGTTACTTTGAAAAAACAAATCTCTCATCCTGGTGTGGCTGCTCTTCTCCCTGTTGCCGTTGTAAACTCCCCCATGGTTGTGTGCTTGGCCTGTCAAGTCTTTGAGTTGCCACATTTGCAGTGTGTTTGTACTTGCTGTGGCAAGACTTGAGCAGTTTTAAGCTTTTCAATGCTGCTTTGAAACCCGAAACATACACTTCTTGAAGCCTAAGGGAGCAGTGAGAGTCCTTGCATAGCATGCTTCCCACATTACCATAGACTTCACTTGGCTTCAGTCTTCCTTGCATTTCCTCCAACTTTTTCCAGTTTGGAGACATGTTTCCATCTAGATTGGCTAAATATATGTTCCTTCTGACACATTTTTAGTTTAATTTTACCCCAGGGGTCTTTCTAGACTTAATTTTGTTATTGTGGAAGGTCAAAAGTGTAGTGCTACTTGAATGCTGAATTGTGTCACTTTTACTCATGAGCTAGTTCTCTCCTCCTTGAAGCCTTCCATTGACTGTAGTGGAATCACATGGAGTAAACGGCATCTGTGGTAAGCAGAGGCACATGAGCCTGCCTCACTCATCTCAGTGGCACTACTCAGTGAGTAACCATCCTTGTCCGCCTTGATTGTACATCCCCTTTGATTCAAAGTGGCTTTCTGGCCCCCTCTAGTGACTGGACACATGGAGTTGTATGAGTGAGATGCAGCCTTTCAGCAAATTGAAGCAGCCATTTTCACATGGCTTAACATTTAGGAGCACGACTTAAAATGCTGAGGTACTGAGCTTGTTTCCATTGCTCACAACATGCTCAGGAGCATTAAGGGCATGCTGGGACTTCCTGCAGTCACAAGCTATTCACAGTGATTAAGGGTGGAATGCTCTATAGTGATCATAATAGGGCAGCACGTGGCCCCACTTATGGTCCCTTTAGCCTAAGGGTTCATGTTCATTAAGGGAAACTTGATGGTTTTGGTGCTACAGCTACATCACCAGAGGAACAGCTGTGGGCTGGAGGGGTATTGAGAAGGACCAACGTGTGAGGCAAGACCTAGAACCTTCTGCTGAGTTACAGTGAAACCTGGAGTAAGAATTTGAGTTGATATTGAGAAGGCATTTTCAAAAACCTTTCTTTTTCTTTTTTCTTTTCATACTCTTGAAACAGCAATATGGGATCTTATTAAAATATGATTCGGAAATTTTATCCTTCTTACTGGCTGTGTGTTCTTAAGAGGCAGATATTTATCACATGCCTGTTTTCTTGGGGGAGTGTGCAAGCAGTTTTTGGAACAGGTTTTCTACTACTTGGCTAATGGGGAACAGGACAAATTACTTATTCCAAGAAGCCAGAGCAAGGCTGACAGCCTGAGGGTAGACCTAAAAGTGCCATAACACTTTAGGCTTTAGGTGCTCTGAGATCCTTTTGAAATAAGTGCCTTGATCTTTTAGTGCCCTGGTAAATCATTTATTCTGATCACCTACTTACGAGTCTCCCTATCTGATGAAATGAGCTCGGTATACGGCTCCCTGGCTTGCATACATAGCTCACTGCTCACAGCCCAGCACATGAACTGCAACAACCCAGAACTTCCAAAGGGCTCCCTGGGCAGCCTGGTAATGTTCCTCAGTCAGCAGCAGCCCCAGTCAAATCAGAGCTGAAATCCAAATTCCTCTGACAAACAAGGTGTCTGGAGCTGGAGCTTTTGGATGGGATTTTTCCTCTCACGTTACTGCAGGTCACAGACTGCAGCAGGATGTGTGTTGTTGAATGTGCTGTGACCCCCTCTGCTTCTCCATCCTCCCACAGTGTGCCTTTCTGCTCCTTGGTAATCTGTTTCAATTCTCCTTCACCTCAGCATGACCAGGGTCCCCCGGGTTACCCAGTGATTCATCTCTGTGGAATTTGGGAGTTCTGCCTCTCTGCTCCTGCCCAGGTTGGCAGGAGGGTTATTAAAGCATTGGAGATTAACCAGCACCTCCTTAGGTGAACATTTAGGCTAAGGGCACTTGATACCAAGCGTTATTTTACACATGCATTTTGACCCCACACTTTAATACTGCACTTCACATTTCTCTTTAAGCATGGTTTTGAACAACTTTTCCAACTGTGATGATATTAGAGGATCCCTGACGCTTTGGCACTGCACGTGGGGATTGATTTCAAGTGGATGTGTGTTTGGGTTGTCCTGTTTCTATTTCTGAAGCCCTCTCAAGGAAGCTCGCTCGCTCTTCTCACCCCATCGCTTCCGATGGGACTGAGTCATTGCATTCAGAGCACGCACAATGACACCTCAGAGAGACTTGGACTGTTCTCTTGTCTCACTTCCACTCTCTCCCAGGCTGGATGCACACCCTGGAGGTATGTGGTTTGTCTTAAGATATAAGACTTCCCTCCTCAAAAACTGCATTACTTCAACAAGCTGCAATGGGCTGGCAAGAGGGAGAGGGGTGCTCTGTCAGTTTTCCACAGAGATCTATTCTGTGCACTCCATGAAGCTGGAAACATACTCTGCCTCTCCTGAGCTCACGTGTGTGCACACACACATTCTTTCCTGCAACATTTTCACTGATGTGCAAGTACACTGACACACTTGCTTACACATGCACAAATGCCTTCCCTTTATGGCACTTACGCGTACATGCAGGTAGAAGTTCTCTTATTTGTGCACTCACAATCACACTCATGCAAACTCCAAACAACAGCGCTTGTTGTTGTGCACGTTAATGCCACCAGTGTGCATGCACCCTCTGTCGTGCAAGTATTCATGTAGGGACACAGGCACATTTACACACCCTGGAAAGGTGTTGCAGAGTGTGGAGGAAGCGATGAATAAATCAGGCATGAAGGGACCTCTTAAGATTTAGTGCAACCTCCTGGCACGCTAAACAGTGTATTTAGAACAGGTTGCTCAGGGCTTTGTCCAGTCAGATGTTTAAAACATCCTGCAGTTTTGATAATGCAATTTTTTGTCCTTATATCCAGGCAGGATGTTCACTCCTTCAGCTTATGACCTTTATTTTGACTGGTAATTTATGTCTTTTGCTTCCCTGACACAGACACAAGCAAAGGTATTGGCAGGCTGTTCCTAGGTGTCCCCTAAGCCTTCTGCAGGTTGGACAAGCTTCCCTCATCTTCCCTGCAGGACCTGTGCTCCAGCCCCCTCACCAGCTTGGTGGCTGTCTGCTGGATTTGTTCAGGTTCATCAGCATATTCCTTGTACTTGTGAGCCCACAACGGGATGCAGACCAGATGGGGTCTAACAATTTACAGAGGATTAATCATTTCCCTCGATCTGCTGGCTGTGCTTCTGTTAGTATAGCGCAGGATGCTGTTAGCTTCCATTGCTGCCAGGTACCTCTCAGCAGGGCTTGTGGGTGGAATTGAACTGCTAACAGAATAGTAAGTAAGTAGACCAAACAGTGAGCTTTGTGTCTTACCAATCTGTGCTAAAATTTAATGGATCTGAGATCTCAGAGAACTCCAGGACCCTATTCAGATCGCAGTGATCCAGCTATCAGGGAACAGAGTGGGTAAGATGACCTCCAGATCTCTTCCATAATTCCGTGATCACAACCTGCTTTGCTATTCCTTCTGGCCTTGAAGTTCCACTGAGCATTTTACCTTCCCCATATTCGGAGAGGTTCAGCCAGGATCCTCCTCTTCAGCCATTATCTATTCTGGCCACAGGCTCCTGTCCGAGTCCTGTCTTTCAGAGGGAGCATGAGATAGACATCCATGATCACTGGCACTAGGAACAGCGCTAGGACAGTTGGTGGACTCAGTGCCGGTGCTCCCACACTGGCACAGTCTCCAGTGCAGATGAGAGCTGTGCACTGAGAGCTCGTTCAGTGTGACTCATCCACATCATCAAAAATCAAAAACAAGTTTGAAACCTTACAGAGCCTAGAGTGTGGAAAAACTTCAAGGTCTGTAGAGAATCCTACCAACCTTTTATCTTTTAAGGCTTGCACTGAAGGGAAAGGGTTTTTTTTTTTTTAGCTTCCTTTCAGACCCCAGTTAGGAGAATCCCTGTTTGCACACTTTTCAGCTTCATGCAGAGGGAAGTCCTGAGCAGAAGTGCTCAGGTGAATGGGAAGATGCAACAAACATCTTAAGAAAAAATGCAGCAGAAACTTTGAATTTTTTTTAGCTTTTTCCCATTTTTGCAGCCAAGGGCCAAATTCTACAAATGCTGTGGGCTTACCCAAGGCTGGATAATACAATGTCCTAGTATCAAAAACATTAAGCTAAAAATTTACTCCGTGTCAGGTTCTGTTCTGATTCTGATGATGATTTCATCCAACACTATGATAAGACCAGAACACCTGCAAGGTGTGCATTAAGCAATGTGGCTTTGTGGCTGTCACATTCAGTTTGGCTTCCAGCCAGGAGAAATTCTGGAGCAGAGCATAGGTTTTGGTGTGGGAGTTCTTAGAGAAATTCTTTTTTATGTAGTTCTTGCTTTCCAGATGGGGATAAGCACTGTGGCTCCCAGGCCAGGCCACTCTTCTTAGTCAGGTCTTTGTGATTCTTTTCCTTTGGCCACAGGTCTGCCTGCCTGGGAGATGAGCTTCCCCTGAGGATCGCCACTGCTGCTGAAGGAGCTCAAGGTTTAAGACTCTCATCTGCCCCACAGGAATGCAGTTGACATGGATGAGGTAAGCACAGCAGGCTGAAGTGGCTTTGATTTTTTCACTCAGTACGAGGGCCACCTGTGTGTAGGAGCACATGTGACAGTGGTGGTTAACCAGAGGTTCATGGAATGGTGACCTGTGAAAGCCTTCAGACGTGAATGTGTGTGGCTATGTGTTTATACACATCTTTCTTGTAGCTACCTGTGGCTCAGTGTCAGGGAGGCTCAGCTCTAGTTCCAATTGTAGATCTGCTGAAGTGCAAAATTCATTCGAATGATGTAAGACTGGTGATACCTTAATTAAAAATAGCAGTTGACCTCTATTATATGCTTCCACATATCTTTACTTTTAAGATATTAATAATGATTATTTGTGGGAAATCTTCAAATAAACAAGAAAGTGAACATCTATCTCTATATGTTCATGTGTGCACCCTGAATGGGCATGTGTATGGGGCACCCACGTTCATTTGAAGACGCGTGTCTTATGTGGCGTGTACAGCCTTCCACTCACCGACTGTATGGGGGTTCAGTCCCGGTGTTCGTGCATGTCAGGATGTGCCTCGATCATTGCACAGCATCTGCAGCTTTCTGCAGACTTCTCTATGTGCACATTTTAGGACAGAATGAACATTGGTTGGTTTGAGAATGGACACATGCTTTACATCCAGGAGCCAAATCCTGACTGTCTGGGTGAAGCCAGAAGTGTCAGCAGCACAATTCCTGCTTAGCATATCACCTCTGACTGACGGCTTGGGTGTGGGGGGAATGTCTGGGTTTGGCCTGGCTCTCATTTGCTCTGAAGAAGAGCAATTCTTGCCCCTGACTAGCAAGTGATGCGGAGCCCTGCATGTGTGCTGGTGGCTACAGGCCTGCTCCCTGATTTCAGCCAACCATCTGTGGGCTTGTTCCTGGCCGTTGTCAATCAGAGACAAGCTTAGACATGGAATTCGTAGTGCTGCTTTATGGAGACCTGAAGCTTCAAGTCTGTCTATGATAAAGCGTGGGGTGAACTGTCATCCTGAGGTCATCTGCAAGCTCACATGCTGTGTTTGTGTGTGTGGATCTGAGTGCACAGTGAGGATGGTTTATGCGTACCCTGCGTGTCGGTGTGGGTGTACAGCTGGGAGGGCTGAGTGTGTGCTGTGGTGCCCCTGTGCATGCAGCAGTGTTTGTTCCAAGGCTGGGGATGAGGCAGTGGGCAGGCAGTGCTGCAGAGGTGTTTGCTTTTCTCACATCCTTGCTAGCAGCAAACAATGTCACGTCTCTACCTGGACTGCAACATGACACATGCTGTAAAAACAGCAGCACCAACAAGCTGCAGAGCCATGGGAGAAGGCAGAGCTGCTCTTTTTGTTCATCAGTTAGGGAATGCTGCCAACCTCAGCAAAGCATGTCGGGAACCAAACTGGCTTTTGGATTGGGACTCAGAGAGTGAAAGAGAAGCAGTAATTTGTTTGCCATTGCCCTCAAGCCAGGAAATCCAAACCCCAAGCATTTCCCAGACCACAGCACATTCAAGTCGAAGGAGAGTGTCAGTGGCGCGCTCACACATACCGACAGACGCGCGCACCCGCACGCAGGCACACACGCGTGCACACACACAGGGAGAACATTCGGGGAAGAGAATTGTTCCAGCACCACTGCGGTTAAGATGCAGAGACAATCTCGAGTTTTCAGGCCATAGCTGTCAGGATGCTTTGGTATATTCATCACCCCCCACTCCATGGTGATAAAAATTTACACAGCCAACGAAACGAAGATTAATTTCATGTGAAAAGCTGACAGAATGGCCCATGTCATTGCTTTATTTGTGCCAGCACTCAGTAACTCGGTGCAAGTTCCATTGAGGTGGCAGACACCCCGTCCCCTTGAGCCATCTCTTCTCCTCTCTAATGATGCCACCGTTTTGACAAAACCAAGCAACACAGCCGGTATGTGCGAATTTGGAATTAATTTTCTTCAGAAAGGTCAAGTATGTTAATGAGCTTTTGGCTGCCTGTGTTTTGTGTCTTGTGTTTTTCCCCTATGAATGGGGGAAGAGAGGGGGAAAGGAAAGGGGAGAAATAATTACAGAAATAAAAATGAAGAAAAAGGAAAAGAAGGAAGCTGTGAGCATTGGAAGAGGCAGGATTCAGTGCATTTTTTCATGGATTCTCCTTTTCCAAGGCTGAGGCAAACTAATTGTATCAGTGCAAGTCTGTGCAGTTTGCTTGAAGCTGTTGAGCGAGGCCAGAGATGTCACAGATAGCAGAGTTGGTGTAACCTGGCACAGAGGAGGTGAATTGCACCTCCCTGGTGCTCGGAACTTGATGGAAGCCCTGCATGCTGGCAGCTGCCTTCGTTTTCCATCCCCAAATTGCTGAGATCTGCTCACTGTGCGTGCACTGGGGGTGCAGAGAGTGTGTGAAGGTTGGGAAGAGACAGGGTTCAAGAGCCCAAGCTCTTGTGCCCAGTAGCGAGAGGAAGCTGGGAAGAAAGCCTTTGGAGAATCGCCAGGGCCCGATAATTCATCCAGCTTAGAAATATGTCAGATAGGCTGGTCAAAGAGAAATTGTTCCCATCTCATCCCTGTATTCCCCAAACTCCTGCCTTTATTCCTGCAGGTTAGACTTTGCCACTTACGGGCAGCCTGGTGTCAGGGACTGGCTTGATTTCTCATGACACTGGGTGTTGATCAGCATGAGAAAAGGTGGCAGAAATAGAAGACGGTGTGCCAGGGCATGGGGAGGTGATGCTGCATTCTGGGTTCTCTTTGTTGTTCTTGCCTGGATAGGACATTTAGAGCAGGATTCACCTCACCTAATTTTGGTCTTAAGCAAAGTATTCAGACTGAACTGGTATTCTAGCTNTTTTTTTTTTTTTTTTTTTTTTTTTTTTTTTTTTAACAGGGGATGGTGGGGAGGGACATGTATCCCACGCAATTCAAGATGAGAGAAATTCCATTCTGGCAATGAGTTTGTTTCTCCATTAAATATAAACTTCATCAATTAGCTAGGACTGAATCCCTACCTTTTCAGTGCTTAACATCATGGGGTGTGATTTCCCTCTCATGCTCTTCTTCCTGGCTCTCATTTCCATATACAGTCTAATCCAACAGGCAGAGGAAATTCAGTGTTGTTCACAGTATTTGTATGGCTTCTATAAAATCAGTGCCTTTCACTCCAGCTTGCCCAGGCTGGCTCCATACTTCTGCACTGTTGTGGCAATATAGCTTTTGGCTGTGATCTGGTCATTTCTCCCTAGTTTTGCTGGAGTAAACCCAACATGTGGATTCCTGGGCACTGCCCAAAAGGTCTTTGTTCACTTCTGAGGGTGCGTGTTTTGCCATACTGGCTATAGTGCAAGAAAAATAGATGCGGAACGTAACAGTGCCATTGTCACTCATGACATATGTAAGGGTGACCTTAATTAGAATTTTTTTTGTTTCACTCCTTACACAGCTGATTCTGTTGTATGGGCCCTCCTGCATGTATGATCCTCATGTGCTCCCCACATGAGTCACTCTGCGGCAGGGCTGCCTCAGACTCATGTCTGGGGCATGGATTTCAAAAGCACTCGAGTGACCAAGCTTAATGACTTTCAGCTGACTTCTAGTATTGTCCTAAACATGGAATTCTTACCCATAAACCACTGTGCTGCCCACGCTCTCCCCTCTCTTTCCCAGGCTCCATGGTGTGCATGGAGGCACGTTCTTCTCTGCTGACCCTGCCACAAGGTACAGTGCTCCACAGACAGGTGGGTGGGTAGCTGGGGGCAGTGGGATCCACCAGAGGAGCATCTGGGCTCTGCTGCATGTGCTTGCACACGTTGTCTCAGAACATTCATGGGCATCATCAACACTTGTATGTATTTTTCCACTGTTGAGGTTGTTGTTAAGCAGATATTCTATTCCTCCTTAGAGGTGGCTGCATATCTGTGATGAAAGGAAATGATTTGCTGAACTGCTAAACTTTTTGTATAAATTTCATTACATGGGAAAAAGGGGGAAAAAGAAATATGTAAAATATTTCAGGAACGAGTTACATTTTGTCTGCTCAATTCAAGTAACAGAAAGAATACATGAATACATGAAGTATCCAAAGAGGTTGGCTTACTCACGGGCATGGTAAAGTAGAGCATCCCTGTTGTCTCTGTCCTATTGTTGCCTGGGTTGTCAGAAGAGGACAAGAATTATAAGAACTGGAGATCTTAGGGGAGCTTCTCACCCAGTAACTCCCTGGGGCTTTAGCTAAACTGTGGGATATTCATTGTTTCCCAACTCTCGTGTCGAAGACTGTCTCCTCTCTTCCCAGATGTGAGATGTGGCCGTGCACCATTTCTGTTATCTCTCCTCCCACGCTCTGGTTTCTGTAGGAAGGAATCCTGGGCATGTGAGTCAGGGAGCTGCAGCATACTCTGGTTGTGTCACCAGGCTGAGTGATTCAGGGGTGAGACTGCACAACACACCTTCCCCACGATTTACATATTGCCCTAGGGACACTCAAAGCCACATTTTCTCAACATGCCGAGCTCTTCAGAAAATCCAACCACTTGTTTTGGTGCATAAATATAAACTTAACCCTTAACAGAAATCCAATCTATGAGGTGCACCAGGGAAGAGAATCTGCTGTCCCCCTTCATGGTGTTCCCCCATATTTGAAGATTTTAATATCTACCTGGAGCATGGTGTGCCTTTCACCTACAGACGCTGCACGGATTGCTTGCACCACGTTCTTTCAGCTTCTGTTTTTTTCTTTCCTTCGTTTTTTTTTTTTTTTTTTTTTTTCCCCCCAGTGTGAGAGCTCTGGCGCCTATGATGGAAGGTCATCAGTGAGGTTAGTCAACTGGCTCCAAGCATTGAGACTTCCTGCCCTGCTGCGCCGGGCTGCCAATTCCCCCTCCCCACTGCTTACCACAAAACCCAGTGTCTGCTTGTCTCCCTCTCCACCCTTTTCATCCCTCCTCCCTACCAGTTCCGAATTCAGCTGTCTGTACAGCAGACAGAGTGGAAGGGGGAGGCACCCAAGCTACATTCAGATTTGTTTGCTTGAGTACCAAAAGTAGTTTGGCCATAGGGTGATGTTGTGGTGTTGTTTATCAGTGTGCTTACCCATATTGCCAGAAAGTGAGCCATCCCCAAACGCAGGGCAGATGCCCCTCCAGAGTCTGCAGCAGGTTCCCATGGGGATCTGGCCCTGTAGCTGAGCTGACAAAAGGCTTTTATTCCCATTGGAAAATTTCATCAAGTTTTTCAATCAGCAGGCTGATCCTGGCATGCATAACTGGGAAAGGGTTTATGTAAAGTAGCAAACAAAAGCATTATTTTTGTCAGTAGATGTAAATTGGCTGCACAAGGACCTATAACTTCCTTAGGGAAACGCTAGGGTGTTAGGGATTTAAAAGAATTTAAAACCTCTGCCCTAGCCATGAATCTGGGGAAAGCAAGAAACCCCCATCCCAACAGGAGCAGGATGTCCCAAAGGACAATGTGGTGATGGGCGAGCAGCTGCAGAGCAAGGAGAGGTAAGCAGCATCCAGGGAACTGCCTCTAGTGTAGGAGCAGGAGACAAGAAGAGCTTTATTTACAGGAGTGGAACATGAAGAGGAAGAAATAGAACAGGATCCTGTGAGATAAGTATGGTAGGGAGCGGGGCAGATGGATGAGTGGAAGCTATTTGTGTAAAATCCAAGGGTAGGGCAGTACTGCTCCAAAAAACACCACAGAGATTAACCACATTGAAGTGAAAACACAATTTTCTTTAAGGATAATATGAAAGTCCTGCACACTAATAGTTCAACAGGTTGAGGAAAAGCTATTTGCTCCACCCTAAAGTGAGCTGAGGTGAGGTTAAAATCACAGCTCCCCAGCAGTAGGGCTGCCAGCATTGCACTCACAGCTTCATGCTCCCCCAGTGTGAGCAGCACACCAGCACGTGTCCCTGTGTCCCCCATTCCTGTGGGCACGTGGGGACTCAGGTCTGCAAGGATCCTGCTCTCAAACCAAAACAGAATCTTTAGCTAGCCATGGCAGCATCTGTTTAATTCTACCTCTTTGCTCACGACTCCCTTTCTTAAAGATCACATAGGAGACCTTCTCCTCTTGTGCAGGACTGCTGGGGACACCGGCCAGGAGCTCGTTATCTTCTTCTGTGGCCCTTAAGGCTGCAGTAAACACACCTTGAGGAGCTCTTCAGGAACCCCACATCTGTATCTCATTTGCTGCCATGTTATGCTAAACTAAGACCACAGAGACCTCATTTCGTTACTGCATTTGTGTAGGTGTAAAATATTTGAAGTATAAGGGTTTAAACATGGAAATTTATTCATTAGATTTGTTTTAATTTTCTTTAAAATGTATTCATTACCAATGAGAAGGCTAAAGCCCCACTATTAAAAATGCAAGTGTGTTTTGGTTTATTTTGTTTTTAAATTTATTTTAAAAATACATAAATCTTAAACTAATCACTTTCTAATTATGGTCTTGGTGCTGGTCCTTCAGGGTGCTGCCACCAGCCCATGAGCAGGTTTTTATTCTGGGGACTCACAGCCAGGCATCAACAATGAAAAGAAGATGAGAAAAGCACTGAACTAGTACAGGGTGCCAGTGGTAGGCTCTGCAGTGTCAGAGGAACAGGGGCACCTATTGCCTGAGCTCACTGCACCGTGACAGCTGCTCCTTCAGCTGTTAGGGCTCTCTCTTCTCAGGGATGCATTGCTCTGGTTAAGGGTTAAAGTGAGGCAGATGGAACGGAAGGAGGTTACAGATGTGAGCTACAACGTCCTCATTTTTATTCTGGGTAGGAAATCAGATGGAGTGTATTTGCTCTTGCTCCATAGCTATGAGCAACAAAGGGAAAGAGCAGGGGATTTATCTAGCTGCAGTCTAATATTCTGTTGGCTGCAGCAAAGGCTGCAGCACTTCCCGACTATCGGCTGGCGCTTTCCCTCACACACATCTGTGATTGATGGGCAGAGAGTATAAACACCTCATTAGTGCTATAATTCACTGGTTAGGGCTCAGACTGTGCTGTGGGAGGGAGGAAAAAAAAGAGTTGAGAAAGTTTAATAATGAAAAAAAAAAAAAAAGGAAGAAGGAGAAGAACGGATGTAAAGCCACACAAATCATTCCGGGGAGTTATCTGACCTGCTTTGAAAACTTTAATTGCTGATAATGGACAACCTGTTGGGTGGTATTTTATTAACACTAATAGATTTTTACGGGATATTTCTCACATTGCTCTCCCAGAGCCTGAGGAATACATTAAATATTAAAAGTTAATGCTCTTGGTTGCTGTTTCAAGGATGCCCTGCTGATAACGAGCTTTCCCGCAAGTTAGAAACCAGGAGAAAACATGAGCTGCTTTTGCCATTTACGGCCTCTGCAATAATGATGAGGAAAATACTTGAATCTTGTGCGCACCTTGCAGCTGAGGTTCTCAGAAGTCCATCCATAATGCTATGTAATGAAAGTGCTGAGCCCAGAGATGGTAGGTGTATCTAATTTTTAGTCGTGGATGTGCAAGGGCTGAGTTCCCGAGTCCCACGCTGAAATCAAATGCCTCTAAGCCCCCATGTGCTTCTTTACATTTCAGTTATTCAAAGCAGAGGCCTGAGCCAACAACTCATACCTGTTTCTCAGGAGAGCTAATGTCTGAAATGGATATGCTATCATATTGTTCTTTAATATGCCTAGGAGTTTTATAAAAGCATTGCTTTCACACTGTCGTTTTTAGCTGAAATGACCCAGCTACCTGGAACAGAAATATCAGTCTCAGGAAACAGCTGCAGAAGCCTCTGAGAATGTGGGCAGCAAGGGGTTTTCTGAAAGATATTCTCAGCATCCTAAAGTCCTTCACACGACAGAGAACCCTCCAAGTATGGAGAAAAAGGCCAGTTCTGTACTATGAAGAGATGGATTCGAGCAGCCAAAATAGGAAAAGAAACGAATGCCAACATACTTTCCCTCCAGCAAGCTGGAAAGTAAATTTGAAGTTAAGTGCGAACAGCAAGCAGCTCATGTAGTGAGTCAGGGTGAGGTCTTGCATTAGAATTGAAAAGTCATAGTACTCATTTCTGTTCACGGGTGGAACCTGGGCTTCCTCTTTAGTGCCTCCTAGGACATGCCAGCCCTGTCAGCACTCATGGCCCGGAGCTAGAAAGCAAACTCACTTTTGTTACGCCCTGCCTCAGGCCATTGCCGGTGGCGGCCTGTCTCTTTTGTGTCATGCCATCTTCACTTGTGGGAGCATTGGTCTTGGTTTTGGATCTCATTCTAACCACTGTTTATGCAGCCACCTTCTCGTGCCAAACCAAGCTGGACTGCACAGCCATGTCCGTGCTCTCTGGAACAGCGCTGGTAGGATCTTGGTGAGTAACACTGCTTTCCAAGCCAACTTGGCTGGAGAGCAGCTTCCCAGGCTTTTTCACGCAGGCAGCCAGCTAAGATCTTACCCAGAGCCTGATGAACTATTCCAGCTACCAGGTCTTACCGTAATCAGGGTACAAGAAGATGAATTTCTGTTCTTTCTCTATTTGTAGTCATTCCATAAATACATTGGGCTGGATTATCTTTCTTTTTCAACTCCTCACAGCATTTCTGTGCAGGTAGTAAAAACTGTTGAAACTGACAACTTTATCTTGTCAGCCTTTCCCACCCTCTGTGCTCCAACAGGGCACTTTCCCCTCTGTGTCCCACATCCTGTTCCCTCAGGTTACGCAGAGGGTTCTGTTGTGGAGTGGTGCAGACAGAAGAGCAGGGACTCCAGCTCAGTCTCCTAAGTCTGGCTTTAATGACCAGATCTCATCTTAGCAACTTGAACATGCACTACTAGTGCCACGGTTTTGTAAGGAAGTGGAAATCGACCACAGAGACTGGTTTTCTTCTCATATATAGACCTGGCTTGGGTCAGAAATGTGCATTGCAGGTTTCAGACTTGGCCAGGGAACATTTATCTAATCCTGTCTGCACCAGACAGCGTTTTCCTTCAAGGAGCAGACACAAGCTAGTTTATGTCAGTGGGTCTAGGTGCCATGATTTTTTCTCCAGAACAGTCCACAGGGAATATTATAGCTTAAATATGAATACGTAGTTTGTTACTAGTAGAAGCATTGTGTCTTAGAATAAATGACATCATTGCATCTGCAAGGTAGGTGCAAATAAAATTTCGAACTTCAGTTTCTGGGAAGCCTTACCTTTCAAGTTGGACAAGGTGCTGAAGCCATGGTGCATGGCATGGGCAGGGTCTTTATCATGCTCTCTTCATGCACAGGGACCTTAGATTGCTTGAACTGAACTCTGTCAGGGTGGTTTGGTAGTTTTCTGTATTGCTTCTCTGAAAGAAGCATTTGAAACTGGGTCGTAACTGTGCTTGAGAAGAAGTTTCTTAGAGAAAAACAGGGAAGAAGGGGCAGGAGAATTGGTAGAATATTTCTTTCCAAGCGGAGTAGATCCTTTGGCTGAGATGCTCCAGGACGTGCTTTGCTGATGGACTGCTGTTTAGCAATAAAACAGCCCTAGTTACTTAACGGGAATCGACTGCTTGGTCACTTCTCCGCCTGCCAGCCCATCCGTTCTCCCCGTCTTCCCTCCCATGCAATAATGGCAGCTTTTCCTGATTGACCCCACAGGCTTACAAAAAACCTTTTTACTTAAACGTATATTGACCTCAGTCTTGCTGCCCAGTGAGTTATGTCACAGCTGGCAACCTGAAAATCATAAATTAGGCTTCAAACCTGTGGAGCTGTCTCCTAATGATATGGATGTGAGCCGTTATTGATGAAGGTTGTACCAGGTGCCTTCATGTCTCTAACAACTGGCAGGGGGATACCCTTTTTATGTTCTTTTCTAGAATCATCCAATAGGCCCTGTGATTTTTTTTTTTCTTTCCTTTCTCATATATTTCCTTTCCCTGTCTTTCTTTGCAGTGTATAAAATTTTATTACTTGCCTTAACCTACCCTTAAAAGGGGAAGAAAGAGAAGATGTCAAACTTGACATCTTGGGTGCTCTTAACTCTTGGATACTGTAAATTTTATCAGTTTTTCCTTCCTCCCTTCCTATTGATTTTGTGTTGATTTTTTTCTTTGTTTGTTTGTTGTTTTTTTTTTTTTCCCCAACATGATTCTTATGATCTAGACAAATGCGCTATACAAATGAAAAATTTAATGACATTGGAAACATTTCTCCCTCACTCTGTAATGCAGCATAATTCCAATAGATTCTCTTAACATTCATCATCTTTTCCCCCCTGACTTGGGATGTACTTGCTTGTTGTCACTTTTGTGGATGAAGGATGGAGAATACTCCATGAAATGTGAAGCATTGCCGTAAACTAAATCAAGTCTTCTGTCTCTACGAGTATTGACCCAGCAGGAAGGAGGGAACTAACTCTAGGGCATTGTCTGTAAAACGAAGATCTGTATTGTGCTTGACTTCAACAATAATAACGCCACAAGTTTTCATTATTCACTGTTGTCTTTAGAAGGAGGAGAGGCATAGCTTGATCTTGCAAGTCTGATTTTATATCTGTGGCACCTTCCTTCAGCATGGCCCATGAATTTTTGAGTTCAGGAATGTCATGAGTTCAGGACAAGTTATCACTGTCTCTTACAAAAATCAGCTCTGTTTCTTGCCTTAATTCAGAAGATGCAGAGATATGTGTTTGGAGATAGCTGCTGTCAGTATTCAGGACACTGTGGCCAGACCTGGCAAGGCTGCCATCAGTTCAGGGTTGGTGTTCCTGGCTCCCAATTCAATCACTGACACTTGAGGGCCCTCTGCACCTCAGGGGTGTTCAGTGCTATGGATGGAGATCGTAGAATCATAGAATGGCTTGAGTTGGAAGGGACCTCAAAGATCATCTAGTTCCAGCCCCCCTTGCCATGGACAGGGCTGCCAGCCACTAGCTCACTAGATCAAACTGCCCAGGAACCCATCCAGCCTGGCCTTGAACATAGATCGGGCCCTGAGATAACAGGGTGAGGAGCAGCACTTTCAGAAGTACTAACACACAGACAGATGGATAAAACAAGATGTCATAAGAATGTGTAGAAATAAATCCCTCTCACTATGCTTTTGATCTTCTAAGTTTCTTAAATATGCATAATCAGTGAGCTTACATCCTGCATTTTTAACAGCCTCACAAAGTGTTTCTAAATTGGATGGATGAATGTATTTTAAAGACACCAGACTGGCATTGTCATTCTCGAGATTAAAATACTGCCTGCAGTATTTGTTGTTCATGGAACTGGCATCTTCAGCTCTGCCCAGAGAACAAAACCGGCTGGAAATTCCCTCATCTGCTTTTGTTACTGGAGAAGACATAAACGCAAATGACTTAAAAGTTGGACTGGTTGGAGAAAAATGATTCGATTATAGATTTTATTCCCCTTTTACTAATGTAAAATGCAGGCACTGGTGCTGACATTTGTGATTTTAATACAAGATTTTCAAGTAGATTGTGTCCCTTCAAAGAAAATACGAGCTCATAAATACTGCGAGATTAGACGTACTGAGGCCTGGATGTGGCAATGGCTCAGACTTTATGGCATTCCTCAAGGCATGCGGTATAAGATGTGCTGTGACCTGGCTTTTATGAAGATCAAAAGGCTTAAAACCGTTGAGAATAAGATTTTCAAATTATCCATGGGGAGACACCAACTTGTCAAATGGGAGGAGGCTCTTTGAAGTGCAGAGATAAGGACCTTTCTAGCCTTCAGTCATATCTGAAAGCCATTCCCAGCCCAGCAGAGGAACGTGTCGTTGAGCTGGATTGGGTTGGCCCAGGTTATTTGCAGGAATGGACGGGCTGAGTTAGTGCAGGTAAGCAGCTGGCAGTATCTCTGAGCCGAGTTACAAACAGAACCCAAACTGAATGTTTGAAGAGGGCTGGAAGGAATGGGAAAATGTAAAAACAAATGTGCTGGAGGGAGTGGGAATTACACATTTATGTGTTAGTATCTCCCTGTGCTGCAGGACCACCAGCCTGAGTCAAGCAAAGTACTTATCCCCAGGGAGCTGGAATAGCAAGTATATTGCTATCTATATATACCATCTCAACCTTCTATCTGAGCGTGGATGAGCAGGTGGGAATGCTCAAAAAGAGCTTCTGGGTGGAAAAAAGAGTGAAGAGAGACAGGGGATGGCCTCACACCTCTGCTCAGCCAAGAAGCTGAGTCAGTGTGGGGCCAGGAAGCGATTCACTGCCCTTGTATGCCAGGAATAACTTACCACTGGTAGGAAATAGCTGTGGAAGTAGTATTTTGTGGAGAAGCTCCTGCTAAGGCAGGGCAGCTGCACTGCACTGCACTGCTTTTCAAGCTGTCCCAGAGCTCAGCATCTTGCACAAACACTTCCACATTTGTTCCTTCCCTTCTCAGATTCCTCTGTCTGGTCGGTATTGGCAGCTGGATTATCAAGATGTACTTCTGCAAGTATTTTTCATGTAATCAAAGCTGTTAGCTCTGAAATATCTTCCCCAGAAAGGATTCTCCTGAGCTGGTAAGAATGATTTCTGGTCACATTTATAGAAGTTTAATTGGCATCTAGGCAGGATAAATCTGTTATGTTTTGTGTTCTTTATACTGATGAACTAGGGATACACACTATTTTTAGTCCATAAAGAGTGACCATTTACTTTCAGTCTAATGACTTTTTAAGAGAAAACAGCTAAACAAGACAGAAGGAGAACAGAGCTTTCACGGCAGATGCTATTTGATATATGTGTTTCCTCTGTAATAAGCTACATCTCTCTGCTGACAGTAAAATAGAAGTTGTACTTAGTCAACACTGAGAAAGCTCAAGGTGGAAACAATGGCAGGAACTGCATTGCCTTATATTCCATATGCCAGCACTGAATTTCCTCAGAGCCATGTGGCTTTTTGTAAATCATGTCCTAATTATTACAGCTCACATAGATGCTCTCTAGGAACTTCGTACACAGAATTAGTCAGAAACATTTTGACAGTGTGGTTTTCCATTGGAAAATGACATTCTGGCAAAAATGAAATGGTTGAGGAAATCACATTTTTTTTACTCTTTGTTTGTTTATTTGTCTTGTTTTTCATTTTGTCTGCAGAGGAACAATAAAATACTAGCTTGACTTAGTTGAAGCCATTGTTTCTATTTAGTTGTTCTTTTTCTTTCCAACTGACATTTTGCTTTTTGCTTCTTTTTCTAATAGTATTTAGTAGAGTATACACTGTTTGCAACATATTTCAGTGTGCCCAAAATAAAGTTATGGGAGGAATACTGAGATTGTTTTGGTTCTTTTCCATTGCAAAACAGAAGTATTTAATGAAAATACAAATTTCCTTATCAAATGGAACTTCATTCTTTTCCTCCTCCTAGCAGCAGTGTTATACAGACAGGCTTTACCAAATATCCTAGAAGTACTGCAGAAAGAGCTCCCTAGTTTTTTCAGCCAAGCTTTCTTTTTTCATTTCTGACTATTCAGGTTTCCTTTGCCATCCTTCTTAAAGCACCAATTTCACAAATACCAAGACAGAGAGAACTATGTTGTCAACTTTCCACGTACCAGTGTAATGAATAGGATCCTC
Source organism: Alectura lathami (assembly GCA_013399715.1). Taxonomy (NCBI): domain Eukaryota; kingdom Metazoa; phylum Chordata; class Aves; order Galliformes; family Megapodiidae; genus Alectura; species Alectura lathami. Next base: position 152,988 of record VXAV01000692.1, on the reverse strand, counting down.
TGCTAACGGGCCCACAGGTCTGATTCAGCAACGAAATTACTGTGTCCCTGTATCCTTTTAATTGTAGGTTTGAAAACCAAAGTATGGAGATGCGTATAAATTACTACATTGTCATTTAGTCTGGAGTCAGTCCAGTGTGAACCCTGAGCACCTGGAGCTGCTCCAGCTGAGTGGCAGGAACAAGGCTGAGAGTCCTAGTAAACACCACATGATTTCTGGTATTTGCAGGGCATCTGCTTTCCCTGCCCTTGCAATACCTTTGTCTGGTCTGGAGAAAATCCTGGGTGACTGGTGATTTTGTTATGGCCTGGCACATTTGAGGGCAAGCCATTCGGCTTGTCAGCTTGCTCTCAGAAGAAAAGCTTCAATGAAAAAACCTTGCTCTGGGCTTTGAAATCTGAACTGCAGCCAATTCCAGCTGAGGGATGCAACGACTGCCTTTTGCTGTGAAGTTGCCATCTGAACAATGACACTGTTGTGTGATTTGAAAAGACAACAAGCAGTGAAAATTGTGTGTCAAGTATGTGGCTGGGTAGGTACCAGTTTGAAAACAGTCCAGGCCCTCCACCTTGCCTTAAATGATGCACCTCAAAATCCACATTTTGAGCTATGCCAAGGGGACACACTCATCCTAAGTTTTCTGCTCATGGAGAATTTATGTTTTACAACTTCTGTTTTGCTAGAACATCTGGTTATGCTTCTGCTCCCTTGAAAGCTATGGCTTGTTAAATAGTCCTGGGAACTCAAGAAGGAAAGTCGCCGAGGGGAGAAGAGAGGAGGATTTCCAAGAGATACACTTTTTCTTAATACAATAAGAGTCTAAGGAGATCACAGCTTGTAACATCCAGCGAGATTCTGCTGCTAATATTCTCTCCAAAACTTCTCAGGGCTGTGTTTCACAGACCAGAACTCAGCTGCTTCGTACTGCACAGCCCTTCAAAAGTCAAATGGGCCATGGCACAGGGGTAAGTGTTATTCTGTATGCGTCCAGATCACAACTCCTCATATTTTGTTCTCGATTTGTTGAGACAAAGAGTTCCTCTCTTAGAATTTATTCATCAGACTGGAATCCCAGGGGAGTGTCTGAAGTGATGAAATCCCCTGAAGACAAACTAGGGGCTGGATAACTTCAGTTACAGATCTAGGGCAACCCTGGCTTTTGGACATTCCTCCTGAGATACAAAAAGTCTGATATTCAGGATTCCAGCATCCAGAGCTAGTTGTTTTGGATATGAGTGTTGTCAAATTAGTGTTTTTACAGTGAACCTTGTGTTGCCAACTTGTCCTGTAAAAAATGAGCCAACCTACAGACTGTAGGAATTCACTTTTGCTCTAGCTTAAAATATTCTTATGCTCAAAACAGAGATATGAAAATTAGTGATTCCAAACAAAATGTTATACAATCCTATGAATTTATCTAAGTGTTGGGCTTTACATGGACAGTGAGAAAATCCTCTGTTAGATTTGTGTTCTAATAAGGAACAGCAAAGGGGACAGGGAAGAATAATTAATGATAAGAGTTGTGTTACTTCAGAGACAGCTTAAGTTAAAACTACCAGCAAAGGGTAGCTTATGTTTCCCTGTGGAAAGAGATTTTGGATGAAGTGAACCAGAACCTTGATCTGGGTGGCAGCTTGGTGTAGCCCACTGGTGTCCACAAGGTAGAAATAGAATAGAGCAAAAGCAGTCCATGTTATCCCAAAAAAATACACACCTTTGGGTAAACAATGTGTAACCCTAGACACCAGCTTTTGTTCTTCACTCTACTGTCCCTTTATTGGGTGGATGTGGAAAGCCACTTTACTGATCTTGTCTGTGATGGACTACAGATATTTTCATCTGTCCAGCAGTGCAGTGTTGTAAGAAGTAATACAAATGCTATTTGCTATTTACTGCTAGAACATGCAACGAAAAAGGTAGTGTTGCAAGATGAAGCATCCCTGTCAAGGCTGCACCTTGTTCCAAGAGGCTGTCCATACCCATTTCCCATGGGTTAGGAGCATGCTGTTGCAATTCTTCATGAGATCTTTCTTACACAAGCTACAAACCTTGTAACATCTTTCATTCCCTTTGTCCAGACTAAGAGCAGATGTTGGGAGAGGATCCAGGCCTGTGTATTGCACTTAGAAGAGGCCACATGTATATATCCCCTGTCTTTCTACAGCTGTGATATACAGCGAACACACCTTATTATCAGAGAGGGATCCAAAGTACAGGGCAAAGTGTAGGGAAACCAGCATAATGCAGGGCCTTGGGAGATTTCTCACTGTTTAGAAAAGCTGGAAGAATTTTATGTGGAAAGACAACTTTGGGAGGAAAAGGACAGGGGTGAGGAAGGAGGAACGACTTTACGTATGAAAACGTCTGAAGGGAATAGGGAAGTGAGAGATTTCAAGGCTATATGAGCTAGTGTCATATGCAGGGATAAGAGAGCCTTGATTCAGGCTAGAGACGAGCCAGCAAGCAAGGAATGTGCTCCAGACAGAATCTTCATAGATCCAGCATGCTACTATAGCTAACAATCATGTCAATAGGGTTTAAAAGGTGCTTCAGAGTTGGGAAGCAAAGACAAATAAGGTGGGTGGCTGAGGGAGGAATGGAAAGTCCAGTGGTTACTGAGTGAGGCTTGAGTGTGATGAAAATCCTGGCTGAGCTCCAGTACAAGATTTCCTATCACATTAATTATATTGCAACAGGCTCCAGGGCTTTCTGTGGTACAGACTTGGTGTATCAAAAAATTTACACAGATATCAGGAGTAATCAGATAAGCTTATTGTGTTGTCTCCAGGCCTTCCTCTAGGATGCCTTAAAAGATGAAGCCTGAGACTCCTTGGTGCTGTTCTCTTCGTGCATGTGGGCAGTAAGTGAATAATTTGTGGGGAAGGAGGAATAATCTGGTCTGGGGGATGTCATGTTTCTCTCAAAATTTAAGTTATTCCACCATCTTTTTGTTAAACTACATGTGCTCTTGGATGGCATTTTTGTGGCACCAAAAAGCCCTATTTTAAAAAGCTGTACGCTTTTTAAACAATGTTTAAAAAAAGACCATTTAAAAAACGTGTAAAGAACACATTCTGTGTTCTGGGAAAGGGACTGAAGTGAAGACTGTCTTTCCCCCCACTAACAAAGAAGTGCTCCAGCTGCGTGCACTGGGTGAGCAGGACAGAAATGTGGTCCAGCAAACAGAGTTAGCAGCAGACCAAGTGCCATCCTGAAAAACAGCGAAGCAAAAACAAAACCCAGAAAATATTGACCAAAGGAAGAGGAAGAGGAAGAGGAAGAGGATGCGGAAGCAGAAGCGGAAGAGGGAAAGGAAAAGGAAAAGGAAAAGGAAAAGGAAAAGGAAAAGGAAAAGGAAAAGGAAAAGGAAAAGGAAAAAAGAGCTGCCACAGCATGGCCATGTAGCACAGGAGGGTCAGATGCTGTGCTCTCTAGTCCTGGCTGTGCTGCAGCTGCTTTCTGTCACCCAGATAAAGTGCCTCCATCTCTTCTCCCCTTTGCAAAACAAGGCCTGAAAACTTCATTGCTGCAGGAACAGTGCACCTGCAGGCACTCAGGTGAGTGCCTAACTCACCCTCGCAGCAGGTGTGATGGACTGTCTCCAAACAAGGCCCATGTAACCTTGCTGGCTTTCTGTAACAGGGGACGATCTGACTGCAACACCCGTCTTTCTCTGGACAAGGTTGTAACGTGACATATGTGAGCCAGGGCTGCCTTAGACCTGGGACATGAAGACCGTAAGGCCTGATTCTTACTAGGACAGCTGAAGTAGGAGGGAGTTTGGGTTTAAGCCTCCTTTATCATGGGGATGTGGAGGTGTAAGCTGAGAAGGCCAGAAAACCACCGGAGCCCTGTTCACTGCCCCCATGCCATTACCCTTCCTTTGTGCTGAAGACTGAGACCAAAGCTTCCTGCTGGCCGAGGATGTCCATAAAGCAGGAAATAATCCTTGGAGGATGACCAAAGTGAACAGAAGACCAAAGTGAATAGAAGAACAGAAAGTGGGGTCTGTTCTGGAGCATCCCCCTGCCCCTCCCAGCCTAGTGGTACTCTCACTCCTTCTGCCTCCTCTGGTATGGCCAAAGCAGAGTTAAGCCTCCTTCTCCCTAAAAGTGCATTATGGGATTCTCTTTTCTGCCGCTCCCTCCTCTCTCCAGAGCTGTGTGTTTGAAATGATATCTATTTCTCTTTGTGACAGCACACCGTGACTGCTGCCTTGACATTCTCCCAAGCTGACATCCCGACCGGTATGACACTGATGCCTTTGGGCAGAAATCAGAGCCGGTTTGCTACATGCCTCTGTGTAGCCACGATGCCTGTAGCGCCTCTGAGAGCCCCCAGTGCCCTGGTGGGGAAATGGAGCGAGCACGTGGGCCCCAGATGAACTCCAGGAAGAGAACAGGCATTATCCACGGTGATCCTGCTACCCATTTTCAGTTGTAAGTGTTCACATTGACATTGTTTTTTCCTGTTTTATTTTTTCTCTTTTCTTTCTTTCTTTTCTTGCCCTTCTTCCCTTGCCTGTGAGAGGGTTGGTTTTGTGTTTCTTCCCTGGTGGCAGAGTCCTTGGGGGAGCTGGGCTTTTGTGAGCTGGAAAAGGAGCACACAAGCATCTGGTCAGCCCTTATTAGTGTTGAGAAGGATCTAATAGTTCCTGGCTTCTGGGACCACCACCTGTCATTTAGTTTTATTAAGCTGGTGATGAGAAAGTTTAAAATTAAAGGCTTTGTAAATTGGATTCCAGTTTGAAAGGGAGGCACCTATCAGGAAGTTAGCACTGGAGCTTGCAGATAGGCCACTGGGAACACCACCAGACAAGCATTTCTCTTCAGCTTCTTTGACAATGACCTCGTGCCGGGGCAGGGAGGGCGTGGTTTGTGGCAAAGCCTTGGGATATCCAGAAATTTTCAGCTATGTGAAAAATACATCCCCTTCTTTGCCAGACTGCTCCTGTTCAGACCTTCAGCTCCTGTTCAAGAGGAAGCGTGGTCTTCTGGCTGCGTCATTACCCAGGGCTGTGAGTTCTGATGTAGCCAGAATGATATCAGGCAAGTCATTTCAGTTCCTCGTGGTTTTTTCCTGATTTATAAAGAGTAGGAACAAGTCTTAGGACTGATATCTCTTTTTCTTCCCAGTTACCTTTTCTAGATAGTCAGCTTTTTGGGACAGGTAATATCCTTGACTCTTGAGTATAATGAAAACCCCAACTGATTTGAGTCTTCAAATCAGAAATAAAGGCCATGAGTCCCAAATGAAATATCCCAGTTGCCATAAAGCAATTGAGCTAACTAATTATGCAGTGACAAGGGAAGCTTAGAGGCCAATCACAACAAAGAGGTGCTGTCACTTCTGTTTTCTCTGTTGCATAAAAGTCTTATGGTGACATTACTCTGATGAGAAGCAGCATGAACTAGTGGTTGCAAGAACAGTCTGGAAATCAGCATTCTTGGCTATTATGTCTCAATTTGTCTTTGGCTTTCTGACATCAGAGAAGTCACCTGAGGTCAGAATTTGAAGGTGATTCCCGCCCATCCTTCCATTGTTTACAAATTCTGCTTACCTGGCATTACTTGAAGACTGAAGGTTCACAAAGGCAGATTACAGTACCCACCAAAGCACAGGGCTTATCCTGCAAATAACAGATTGTGAAAGTGTTTTTCTCCTGAAGGCAGAATATGCAAGGATGAGACAGAGATTCCCTTTAAAGTAATGGTTTCTTGGAAAAGTTTACCTCAGGTTTTCCCTGCGTAGCTTAGCATTTTTCATCTCCCTGTTTTCTCTGCCATTTTTGTCCAGGTTTAACAGGCCAGAAGAGAAGCCCTCTGACCATCTGCTCTAGTTCACCTGTATACCCAAGCTTCAGACTTGAGTCCTCACTTCAAGGTAGGTTAACCTCTGTTTGTAGAACCAGGACTCACACTACAAACTCATGGTGAAAGATGGATCTTTTCACCTTCTTTTGCCATGGAGCTTCCAAACCACACAGACAGGAGGTGGGACAACATGCCCAGAAGAAACTGAGACACAGAGGGTATGAGCAGTACTAGTGTAGAGAGGAACTGCTAGCAACCCTGGACCCAAAAATCCTGCAAAGTCAGGAGCAGCACCTGTAACTTCAGGCTGTTCTCCTTGTCTCTCCATATGCACTGCAGTTCCTTGACTTTAGCTAATTACCATGCTCCCTCGAAGGAAGAGTGATGCCTCTCCCGAGCTTCTGTGCTGGCATCATGAGAGAACTGATCTATGGGCTGTGCAGTGGTTACTTACATCGTTCTTGTACTTCCAACCACGTGTCCTGACCGCAGGCTTTCAGAAGGTAATCTGGGGAGATTTTATCAAATGTAAAAATGTTCCTAGACATTACTGGAGCCATGATGTAATGAACCAAGGTTTTCTTCTTTAAATTCCTCTTTGCTGAAAACCACAGGCCCCAAAAAATTGTTCCAGAGAAGCTGTGGAGTTGTAAGAGGGAGGCTGAGATCTTTGCTGGGGTGAGCCACTCTGTGTTGCAGTGCTAGGGGGAAGGGGTTTCCAACTGAGCCCTGTGTTACTGGTGTGGGGAGGTCTGGTCTGGACCTCTGATCCAGAAAATAACTCTTCACAGGAAGCACTCTGTTGTTCCTAATGTTGGGCTGGGAGGTGTTGCCAAAGAAAAAATGAGTGTGACCAGGTCTGCAGCATTCCTCACTACTCCTAGCTTGTTGCTTGTTTAGAGCTTTGGTATTTGTTGTAACTGTGGCTATTGCCATTTTTGTGAAGACAGTTCCAGTCCACAGTGTTACCTCAAGACACCAAAAAGGTGATTCCCCCTCATGTAACACTCCTTTTTTTGTATCATCTGTGCTGGTGCTGAGCATCTAGTTTGCAGTAGCTTGTAGCTTTGAAACACCTTTACACCCCTTTGCAGATGGACAATGATTCCCATGTCACACATCTGTGAAAGTCTTCCTGGCATATTTTTATCTACCCAGGCTGGGATGAGGCAATGTCCATGCTTTGATGCTTTGGATTTTAGTACCTATTGAAATCCCCTGAACAAATGATGCTATTAATTACGGGGCATGGCTTTGATGAATGATGTATAGGGGACAACATTTCATTTTGTCTAAAGGGAAGTAAGGGGGATGAGGATCTTCTGAGTGTTCAGTGATGCAGGAGAGGTCCTGGGTGTTGCCTGATCAAGGGGAAGTTGCTTCCTCTCTGTAGAGTGCTGTAAAGTCAGTGTCAAGTCAAAGTGGCATCTGGGTTATGTCACCTGGTAGAGCAACCACTTCATACGTCGGATTTTCTCAGACAGAGACCAATTCAGCACTTCACCTAAAAAGTTTATAGAATGACTCTAAGGATTACAGCTTAGTCCTAACTAGTTTCAGGTCTGCCTGCCTGAGGACCTGCCTCATCCTCAGGCCATTTTAACACCAGAGTAATGAGTTAGGGATTCAGATTCTTTTTCAGATACGTGAGGTGGCAGAAGGCCATGGGGGCATTCTCAGGGAGGGCACCAGGATCCTACAACTGTGTCTTTCCCTACATCCTTTTGAACTGCCCCAGAACAGCCCAGCCTTTCTACATACATTGACATGCAGGATATGACAGCAATGGGACTGGGTTTGAGTGGTCAGACACCATGTCTACATACAAGTAAGATTAAGGGGACATTACCCTTGTATTGTGTGTTTGCAGGACATGCCATGGCCCCAGACAGCCAGTCTTGCTTCTGTTAGTGCTTCCCAGGCTAAAAGAATCTTTTCCTTCCAAAAATTAGGCATAAAACTCCAGAAACGTTTTCAAAATAGCCTACAAAGCTGAGAATTAACAATGAGCTTGAACCCTCCTCCAGCTCATTCTGTCATTTGGGCATTCTCATGCTATGTGTCAGGACAAACCATTGAGACATCTGGCTGGGTTCCTGTGAGTCCGTGGGCTTTGAATCACTTTGCGTGGGAAATCCCGCAGCACTGTGCTCATTTCACTGACAAGTAGCTCATGCCTCCGCATGGCAAAACAGAGACAGACCCTTTGCAATGCATAATAGAGGAGGATGTTCTGATTGTGATCCAGAATTGCTCTCACAGTAACATCATCTGACTCCTTTAGCCCTTCAGACGGGGCAAGCTCTTGCATCTAGCACAGAGATGCAAAGTGGAAATGTTTTTTGTTTGTTTGTTTGTTTGTTTTTGCTGGTTCTGGACAAAACCTGCTCCCACCCTCCTTGGTTTTATACGTGTTTAATCCCAGTGATCCAGTTTCTGTGTGGTTTAACATCACCACTCATGAGTCTGCCCAGCTGAGGGTCTAGTCCCTTCAGCTGAAGGACTCCTGACTTGCATCAGTACACACCTGCAGTATCGAGCTGAGCAGAGCATTTAAACATATTCTTGGCTGAAACTAGGCCTAAGAGTGGGCGAAACTTGGCACTGAGGGGAGTACATGAAGTGAATGCCCCATTAAAAACATTTAAAATGTAGGTAGGGCATAAACTTGGAGCCAATGTTTACTACATTTTAACATGGTTATAGGGCAGCTGTCTGACCTCCTCACCTAATTTGCAAATAATCTTGTCAGGACAAATTAGTCCATGCTGAGCCTGTGCTATTGAGACTAGATGGTTATCGAAACCTGTACGAGCTGATTTTAAGGTAGTTCTGGTATCTCTACAGTACACTGGAGTCACAGTGGCAGTGACTGCACTGCAGGGCTATGCTTGTGTTAAACACATCATGCACACAAAAAAACTCATCTACAGAAACCTGTGATTAATGGTCTTCCTATCTGGTTTCTTTCAGGCCACTTCTGCTTCAGGGCAGAGTGTTGAAAATAAAGATTTTAACTACATTTGAAAGTGCAGCTCTGAACACTTTGAAGTGCTTAATTCATCTTAATAGAGGTGTTCACTCTGAGCCCAAAAAGCTCTTAGTTGAGGTTTAGCCTGTGGTTTGACATCACAAATTGCTTGGTGCTAACACTGGTCTGAGATGTTGATGTCTCCTGGCCTCTTGTTCATGCTGCTCTGCTAGCACAAGGACTCATGGTTGGGAACCAGATGGGAGGAGTGAGCCAACATGGCCAAAAATAAGTTTAGTGTGTTTGTTTGTTTGTTTAAAGCAGGAAAAGTTCCTCAGCCTGGTTCAGCGCCTGGTCATGCAGATAGTTTTGCTGGCACAAATGATTGGAAAGAGCACTTTGGCATGGAGGGGAAATGAGCAACAGAGGGTGAAAGGTGAGCAGCAATTACTGATTCTTGTAATGCCCCTGTGTACTTTATAATATCAGACCGTGATCTGGCACTGATCTCAACATGCAAAAAATGCTCAAATACCTTTAAAATTGTTGGTCTTAATCTTCACTGTTAGGATCTTGGCAGACACTTGCAGTTTGTGGCCTTATCTCACAGTTTGCAGCCACCTTCAAAGACTTTTCCAGCTTCTTGTGTTTTGCAAGTTCAAAAACCTGCAGCATACTGGTGTTGAAAATGTGGGAACGAACAAAATAATTGGAGACAAATGACAGTGTAAGTATCAGTTGTCACTGCAAGGAATGTATCCTTATTTTCAATAATGAGTTTGTTGAGAAAGATCCCATTTTAATATAAACAAAAGCAGAATTTCACAGTGACTTTCCCAAATGTACAAGATCTTGTCATTTAAATGCAGTTTCCCATGGAATATAAAGATCCTATATATCACATCAAATCATCTAAATCCATAAGTACCCTGAAGAGTATGGTGAGGTGCCTGAAAAATTGTATATACATATATAAAGAACAAACTTTCAAGGCACTAGAAAATGGGAAACTAATCTCCTTGAAAGTTTGCCACCACATTCCCAGAAATGGAGTTGACTGATAAATAAATAAAATCCCTGCAGACTTAAAAGAATATAAAATAAAAACAGAAGAGTGGAATATCCAAATCATTTACTTAAAGAAACCTTTGCTTAGTTTAATAAATCCTGGGGGCTCTGAAGAAATTTCTGTTTGCAGATTTGAGTTGTACTTGACAGGAGAAAATTTGTATCTCCGAAGTCTGTGAACAAATGCCTTGTCTGCCTTCTTCCATCTGTCTCTCCATCAACAGAACAGAATTCAAATAGTTTCCAAACAGCATCTGGCATGTGTGCTGAAAGTGAAACTTAAAATGTCTTCAGCTATCTACATGTGTATACCCAAATACCATTGTGCTCTAAACAGCCCAGATTCTCCAATATGCCTCCTGATTAACGTATCTGATTAATGAAACTGCTTGGTCCTGAAGTGTGGAGTTTGACACTGCGTTCACTAGGAAGCTCCTTACGTTTCCGACCTGCCCCATGCTCCTGCTCACAGCCTGCCACTCTGGGTGACGAACCGGGGACCCTGCTCCTTCTCCATCACTTCACTGCATCGCCCTGTACAGGGAAAGAGAGAGAGAGAGGCACTGCTGCCTGTATTTCTTTGCAGCAGCATGCAGACAAAAGCAGCTCAAGGGAATCCTGCACAGCAGAGGTTAATGTGACCCACATATAATTGTGTGAAAAGATGCCACTCTGCGCCTTTGTCAAAGAGGCTTCTTGTTACAGCCCAAGCTATCTAGTCCCCAGCCCCTTCAGCAAAGCGCAGTTTTCTTACATTAAATCACCACTGCCCTCTTGCCAGCTGCTTAGAGTTTGCACATTATACAGAGATGTATAATATATATTTATATATTTTTAAAATGTGACAGATTGTCTTGTAACATATGTGGTACTGCCTTGAAATGAACTGCGTGCATGTGATGGCCGAGCCAGCAGACCTAGGGTATGTGTGTGCGCGTGCCTGTGTGCGTGTGGTTTGTATTTTTTTCTGTCTGTTGGAAATCTGAGAGGCTGGGACACTCGAGCTTTTCATGTTGCTTCTCTCTGAAATATTCATGACGAGTTGACGACCTTGATTCTTTGATACCTGCCATTTATTTATGTGCCACTGACGATAACTGCTGCTAAGTACATATGTCAGTGACATGGTTGAGTGAGTTGGATGATAAGGAGAAGGAGGGCATCTGAGGGATGTGTGTGCTGGAATAAGATTACTTTATAAACTCTGAGGGCATTTTAGGAGCCTACCATACCATCTTACTCACCCCCTTTTGTTTTTCTGACTAAAGCCTGTTTTCTTTGCTTCTTCTCCAGCTTTTTCCTCTGACTTGGAAGTCTGCTAGTTGGTGGATGCTTTTCTTAAGGATGGTCACTGGCTCATTAATCAAGTGAACTGCTAATGAACTAGTTGATTACTCTTACATTAAAAAAATAATAATAATAAAAAGAGAGAGAGACACGAGTCTGGGGAGACCAAAGGAATTCCTCTCAAGTGAGAAACAGATCCTTGTTGAAACGGATTCTGGGGAGCTGATCAGGAGCATTTTGGTAGTCTGTAAAGGCAGGGAAGGATGAACACAGAGCAAAGAAAGGTAAAACGAAGCATAGGTGAGTAGGTAAGCACTAGTATCACATTAACCATGTAAATATGAAATTTGAGCGGTCAAATTTAATTACTTTCGAGTGATTTCCTTTTTTTTTTTTTTTTTTTGGAAGGTTTATAACCTGAAAAGCAGTGGGTATAAGGTTTTGAGAGTGGAAGGAAATGTATTGACAGAAAAGGTTTCGAAAGTGGTGAAATAATAAAATATACGGGGAAAGAGTTCCTGAGTGCAAATCAAATGCAGTCCAACATGAACCAGTCATCACTGTGGTTGGCAAAGTGTAAAGACAGAGAGAATTACAGAGAGATTGCTGGATCAAGGGGTAAATGTGGTTCATGCTGGCTGCATGGTGTCAGGACCTGGATTCATCCTGCTTAGCTTGGGCTGTTCAGCTGAAGGACGTGAGCAGGAGCCCAGCTGTGCTGAGCTCTCTGTGGTCAGTAGGTGGTTCCAGGCTGACTTCATTTCTGCCAGTGCCTGCACTTTCTGCATTGGTGGTCCAGGGAGTGATGCACTGCTGCTTCAGATGGCCTAGTTCAAGGCAAGCCTTGGCTGGTAAATGGGACAGTCAGATGGGTACGGTCGGTCCCCTGCTTCTGGGTGCTGAAGAAGGCACTCTGATGGGTGGATACATTGGCAAGCTTTCTCTCCCCCAAACCATGAAGTGAGGAAAGCCAGAGGAAGGGAGACAGAACAGAACCTGTCCTACAGATTCTCTTCTCACCGTATCTCCTATGGAAAATTCCAGCTCTGTCTCTTTCTGGGGCTTTCATTTTTTCCCTTTCCAAGTACTGATGAGTACACATTTGCATTGCAGTTTACATTCTCCTGAACATAATTTTCTCCTCTGTAAGAAAAAAAAAATGGGGAAAGGAAAGAGGACGCTAGGGGACAATTGAAATTATAAAGGCTTAAGAGCCTTCTGCATATGCTTCATGAACTGCAGCCTTTCTAGAGAGGCAGGAGATAAGGTGGCGTAGGGAATGCAGCTGAGACCAGAGAGGCATTTATTTAAGATTGATATCGAACCTTGGAATTGTGAGTGGGAGGTTTTTGTGAGGAGGGAACAGGATGTTGCCAGGAGAGAGGGAGGCTGGCTAGGATGATTTATTCAAAGAGGTCAGTAGCAGGAAATCACTGGAGATACGTGATGGTCTAAAACGCAGGCCAAGGAACCCGGGTGAGGACACCCTTTTGTGCTCTGAAATTCTGGCTTCTCAGAACAGGGCCAACAAAGTGACTGGGTGGTCTAATTTAGGGTCATCCTTGGTGGTCCTGTGTACATGTGTTCTGGTCAGCTTCCTTGTCTGCATGTCTGTGCACAACGACCCGTCCTGCTCCTGGGTCTGTTACAGAGGCTTGTACCATTAAAAAATACAACAAAAACCACTGCACTTGGAAGAGAGATTTCAGGCCCTTCTTAGGGCAGAAAGTCATTGGTGCCTGTACAGATATTGTGCACATGGCGGCTACGGAGAACACAGAGTAGTCGTGTTTATCATGATGCCCCCCTCCCTTGTGATAGGAAAATTCCCTGTGAAAGGAGAAATGAGAAGGCTGGCAAGAGAAGAGGTGTCACGCCTGGGAGTGACTTTCCAGGCCAAAACCAGGATCTGAAGGTTGAGCTGGATGTAAAGCTGTAACTAGTTGTCAGTCTGAAATCTGCAGCTCCACATCAATGTAATGGCCCATTTAGCTCAAGCAGAACTGCTGCAGGAATCTGTGCTTCTTGATCTATAAATAAATTATTGAATATTAGGCACAGCCACCTTCTTTCTAGCCTCCCTCAGAGCGTCACTTGCGTATCTTCTGCTGTTCTCTGTCAAACCTGAATTCCTCTTGTGTCAGGAGCAGCTGTCCTTTCGGAGAACCCTCCGTTCAAACACGCAGGGGTGTAGGAGAAGGGATTTTCCTTCCCTGGGCAACGAAGCATGGCTGAGAAAGCAGCTGGCGAGCAGTGGTTGGAGTGAATGGGAGGATGCCCTTTGACTTCAGAGGACCTTAAATTACTTGTCAAAGGACATACAGAGAAGCTGGTACAGGACTAAGATCGTGTCCTGTTTATAAGGTGAATATCTAGCCAAATTTACAATATTCATGTCCAATTTCCAGTTATTGCAAACTCTGCTCTTTTACAGGTTTTCTAGTGCATTCAAACCCCTCTGCTGTACTTTTGTTTCTTTCTGCAGCTATTCTGGCTGTGCCTGCTGATAATAGCTCAGATTAGACCTACATGAGGGGTAACATCTGAGCATTTAGTGCTGTCCTTTTATCTCATGTCCTCCAGCTCGTGGTCCTGTTGTCCCTGTGCAGCTTGGTATGTGGTGATGTTCACTCTCCTGCTTGCACTCAGTGAATGATTTATCATGTGTTATCAGTAGGACTCTGTACAGTGTCCAGGGACAATGTTTTCTTCCATCTGGTTCCAAGCTGGTGGAACACCCTTCCATATGGTTTTCATATGTGGTTCTCCTGGTACCTCCTTCTATTTTTTTTCCCTGTGAATTCATTGTGACGTTTGTATATCAAGTACACGTTATAAATTAATCACATACATGAATTAAAACTTCATCAAATGTGGCTATTTTTTAAATGACAGAGGAAACCTTCACAGCTGGGTGAATCTAACTTCTGGAAGAAAGATCCAGTACCATACCATACTGAAAATTGACTGCTGCAGTATTTCACACCACCCTTCAGTAAGGTATTAGGCTATGGCTTGTTCTGAAGCAATCATATCTTATAATGTGTGGGAAAGCCTTATATTGCTGCTCTGTGTTATGAAGATGCTTGTTGCAGGTACAGGTTCATGGCATGAGCAGGACAAAGACTAAAAAGATCTTTTCATGTAAATCATCATGAGACAGAGTGATTCACAATACCCTGGTACTGGGTTCTCCAAGAGACAAAATGTTTTTTATCACAGTCATTTGAGTGATCCAACCTGCAAAAGGGCTCCTCTGTTAAAATCAGTTGCTCCTGGGTTTGCTGGTCTTTGCAGATAACTTTTTTCTGTGGTCCTTGTTGATTTTATGTTGTTAGACCTGGTAATATGCTTTTATCTTATCTGGCTTTTTCTCTTCTTTGCTCTCCACATTGTTTGCTTTTCCAGAATAAATAAGCAGACAGCCTGCCCCTGGCGGCCAGTGCACTGTGTTCCTCCCAGAGCGCAGCAAATATTTGCACCACGCCGGGCTCAAAGCCACGAGACGTGAGCAGCCACACAAGGACGTGCAGGGTGGGAAGCCACAGGGTGCGAAACCAGGACGCGGCAGCTGGGGCAGTTGGCTTGGAGCACTTAGCAGGGGACTGCCTGGCCTTCAGGGCAAAAATGGGGCAACAAGGATGAGGGGACCTGGCGCTGGGGGTGTATGCATTAATGTACACGCCTGTGTGAGTTTGTGGTGAGTTCTGCCTGTATGTCTGTGGTGGACTTCATCTAGGCAATGTGTGTGTGCAGCAGGTTCTCATGAACAGCAATGGTACTCTTAGCCAAGTGCTGCTTTCTGGCATTATCCATCTGGCTTCCAGGCTCCTGCATTTCAAAATAGCTCATCATGTGTGTACGCTTCTGTGTTTCTATGGGTTGGAAATGTGAGCGAGCATGTTGCTGTGCAGGGGTGTGTGTACTGCCTGTGTGATACATACCGACGTGAGACACTTTGTCTTGAGTTTTCTACCCTTGCAGATGCACCTTGAATCTGTTGAGGATTCAGGCCTTACTACTTCACAGCAAACCAAGTCCTGACAGAGCCAGAAAAATGCTCGAGAAGGACGGTGTCTTCAGGCCTTTCTATGCCATTTAGTTTCTTGTTGGAAGGAAGTAGTCTTTCCTCAGGTTTGCAGGAGGGAATCCCTTTCCCCAGTGCCTGTGGTTGGTCATGTGTTTCAGACAAACACCTAAAAATCCGGCTCCTGAAATGACTGACATCTGAGAGCTGCTTCTGCTTGCAGAGTTATGTGGAATAACAGCCCTACTTTACATCCCATCCCTAAGCAAAGAATTTTAAGTAGATGCAGTGATGGTGACTCTCCAGAATGCAGCCATCAAATTGAGGGAGTATGGTAAGCAGGAATTTCACAAACTCTTGCTTTCTCCTTCCTTGCTAGCACAGGCATCCTTATAGCTCCATGGTGCAGTCCCATGAAATCTCCAACAGGAGTTATGGTTGATTTTACCTTAGAACTATTCCCTGATTTGCTTCACTGTGGAATGAATGAGGGTGAGAACAGAGGAAGGCATATTTGTGCAACTGTAGCATTGGTTTGTGGTGGTGTCACTCCTTCCCACCTGTGGGGACAGGAAGAGAAGCACAGGGCAGGAGATATTAACCATGACGTCTGCTGTATCCTCACTGCCTCACTTGTTGACTCCCTGCACGTCCACCCGTCTCTCTCACCTTACCGAGCTGCTTTGATTTGGAAACGCCCCTGGGTTGGCTGAGAGGGTTGCTTTTTGTTGGTTTGGAGGTTCTGCTGTTTGCTCACCATTGCCTTTTTCCAGTTTGAAGTTTGCCGCCTTCTGGCCTCTGGGCCAGTGACCCTGGTGCAAGCTGTCGGGCCTTGCACTGCACACCGTGTTATCATCAGGAGGCTGCTGCTTTTCCAGCTGGGTCTTTGGGTCTGGGTTGGATCCATCATGCCAGCAGCTCTGATGGATGGCCTTATTGACAATCAGGTTGACCCTTGTTCGGCAGGCTGACATGCTCCGTATTTCACGGGCAGGCATTTGATGTGTATCAAAGAGGTGGTCAGGTCATCAGAACAGCCAATTAAAACGATAAAGAGGGAGGAGTGGAAGATGAGGCTTTAACTCTTTCCAGCCCATCGTAAACGGCTTTGCAAAGTGGGGGTATTGCTTTCTCTCAAAAAGGAGGGCAGGGAGTGAGGCAGAAACAAAGATCCACTTATATAAAATTTATCTGTGAGAACTCTTTAAAAATTGAATAAGCAGGGATCAGGAAGCAATTAGCTGTCTATGTAGTGGTCCGTTATTTAGAGTCTGAGATGAGACTGGATCAATTTGTGAATCTTTCTTTCAATTATTATTTTTTATTCTGAACACAACATTATAAAGGAGATCATGAAATTCAGCATGCGTTCGTGAATATATCCGTCTCAAACTCAAACACTTCTCGGAATACAAGAATTTTGTACCATCGCTGTTGTTACTTGAAAAGGAGAAAGACTGCCGTTAGAGATGCTGGTAGCCGACAGCCAGCAGAAAGTAATAAAATTAGGAATTATTTAGCATCAGCTTCTGAATAATTGTATCAGAAAAACATGCTCTTCACATGAGGAGCCTAATGAGGGAGAAGTGCTAGAGCGGGGGTTTAAGGGCACCACTGGGATCATGGGTAATAAAAACTCTATAATCTGTCAATGGCTGATGTTCATACCAGCTCAGGGTCAGTCACAGTTGCTTTCGTTTCAAGGCTGTCTTTCAAGATAATGCAGTCTTTCCTAAGATGCCAGCAAAAATGCACTAGATCCTGGGCTTTCTGGCCTCCTGAGCTTTAATCCACACTTACACTCAAGTTTTCTGGTGTCAGTTCCAGTGAAAATGCTAACAAAACACAGCTTGAATCAGTTTTAAACATAGAATGGTTACTGTGTTGAATGGTTCACCACATCCAGGTTCAATTCCAGGCTCAGACACAAATTTTCAAGATGGCATCATCAGTGTTGTACTTGAGTTTCCATCATATAAAAGGAGGAAAAACTTCCTCATTTTCGCAAGAAAGGTAAAATCTGTATATGCTGTATATGTATGCTAAAAACTTCATTGATATCTGAATAAGGGAAAAAAAATGTCCTCCTATCCCCTGCAAAAGAAACCATGCTGTAGTGCTGCAGGCAGTCCTCAAAGATCTTCCTTCACCTGCTTGTACTTATTCAGTTTTTGCTTTAATATCATAATCTAACTAATGTGAAGGCATTGAATCCATTTTCTGACTGTTGGGTAAATGATGGTTAAGTGTCAGGAGACTTATTTAATCATCTTGCTATCAAAAAAAAAAAAAAAAAAAAAAAAGCAGGTCTGCTGAGCGAAAGCTTTTATGCTTTTAAATGAGATATTGTTGTGATTGGGGTTTAAACAGCAATGATTTCCTCAAAAATGCATCGGCAATAATCACTGGCTTGTTTGATTGTCCACATAACTGTACCACCCTCACTGCCAAGAAACTCATCGGAACCACCAATGGTAATAATAGCTATTTTTTTCCATTAAGTGTGTAGCAGATATAATATTCAGCGACAGGAACATCTTCATTAGGCAGTACGGAAAGTGAACATGTTCACAAATCAGCCTCAAGAATAATGGACTAAAGAGACTGCAGAGGTGACAGATGGAGGCTGTAGGGGCAAGAAAGGGGCTGGGAGCTTCACAAACCATGTACAGAAAGGATTTTAGTGGGTTATGGGCAATTGATTCCCCTAAGTGTCTTTGAAGAGGCTGGTCTAGAGGCAGAGAAACTCCAGATGACTCATTTTAATACTGGATAGTCTGGTCACAGTGTCTCAATGATCATTTTACTCTTTTATATTTCTTTAATTTGAAAAAAAAAAAAAAAAAAAAGCCAAGATACAAAGGTAATTCATCTGGCTTAATCAAAAACAACAGCACGATGATGACAGGATTCTGAAGTGCGCTGGTGACCTGGAGATGAGAAACCTGCTGCTTGTACCCGGGTGTCTCAGATACTGCTGAACATCCTAGACATCTGCAAAATGCACACAAGCCAAATTATTTTTTTCAGAATTTTTCCATGGGAAATCCATTTCCCAAGTGAATTTCACATCCTTCCTAGCTTCTATCCCAGAAATCTGCCATGTGCCAGAAGCATAGCTCAGGGCTGGTCTTTGCCAGAGCACTTGCTGTGTGGGGGGCAAAGAGCCTGGCTCCCACTGGGCACAGGTGTTCTGTCTGTCTGTCCTGCTTGACGTCCTTCCTCTCTTAATTCCACATCAACTAAAACATTTTGGCACTAAGAGCTACAGGTGTTCATGTAGGATTAAGGCTGACACTTGCCCTGAGACTTAAGCAACAATATCATTTTCCCATTTCTCTTTGCCACCTCCTGCCTGGGAAATCACAGGCAGGGCCAGCAAGGAGGTCCAGTTTGTCCCTCTGTCAACACACTACAACAGCAAGAGAGGGGCTGCGATGCTCCTTTTTTCCTCCTCTTTGCCCTCATCAGTCCTAAGTGCCATTTAGCAGCAGTAGCTGGTGACTCCTCTCAGTTGGACACCGATTACTCCCTGTTGGAGAGCTGTCAGTGAGGGAAAAGACATACATCGTGGTGGGAAGTGATCTCACCCAGCAGGGGGGCACCTCTTACAGCCAAAACAACGTGGCTCTGACAGGCTTGATGTATTTATTATCTCCTTGGTGCAGGAACACTGCCGCAGCAGGCAGCAGGGTTGGGGGGAGGATGCTACCGGGTACTTGGAAGAGAAAGCGCGGAGATGTACAAGTGCCAAGGAGCTGTCTGGAGACAGCTGATGGTGGGGCTCAGGGAGAGGGCGAGGAGAGCATGAAGGAAAGGAAAAGATTACCTTAAGAAAGCAATTTCTAGTAGTTGTACTTAACTCATCTCTTGAACTCCAGGGAGTCTTGTGCTGGTGGGCTGCCTTGTCCCTAGACACCCAGCTGGGGCTCCCAGGTTTCCGCTTCCCTGGAGAGCCTCAGAGCCCTCACATCTGTGCTGTGTTACTGAAGAGCCTTATGGCCACTCCCAAGGGCTCTACAGCTGCAGGCGTGGGTGCCTGGTGGCTTAATGCACTGTTGAGCATGATGCTGTGGGTGCTGCAAAGCTGTTGTGTGTGGGAATCCCACCAGTAGAGGATGAGGGTGAACTGGGAGATGATCTAGCATGGGGACGGAGAGGCTGGCAAGAGGATCCTCCCCTGATGGCTTATTTTCTGCCCTAAAGAGGGCAGAGAAGCAGCAAAAGCAAACAGCAAGTGAAAGAAAAGGCCTGGCTGGAGTGCGATAGCCCAGACAGGCCAAGCCAGCTGAGGGTGGCCTTAGAGATCTGTCACCTTGGTGAGGAGCCCAGACTGTGGGCTCCTGTGCTCCTTGTCCTCCTGGGTTTGGCTCTCTTTGGGCTTTATGCCGTGCTTTGGGAGGGTTTCACACAAGGGCCTTCTCTCAGGCTATTTTGCCAACCCCTGTTTGAGACCATTTTGCCTTGCAGCAGCATTAAGGCCAGAAGTCCAAAGGACACTTTGACTGTAAGGAAGAACAGTCAGAATCTTACAGGGGCAGAAGTGCGTTATGCCTGGAGCAGCTATGCCAGGTCATACGCATCATGGAAAACAAGCCTGGTTACCTGGGCAGCAATTAGGCCTGTGCTTTTGAAAGGCTGGGTTTGAAGCCTTGAGTGACTGAAATCCACTTATTTCACCCTGATGTCCTGGCCATTCCCTTACAGAAACCTAGAACTATCTTTAGGTAGGAGTTCCAAGAACATGCACAGCCATCTTCTGTGAGCACAAATTAAGTAAAAATTACCATGGTTCTGAGTGCACCAATGAGGCCTTAACTGCCCTGATGAGCCTCACCTGGCCCTGCCAGCAGTGCTTCTTGCTCCAGGAGCTCCAGTGAGGCCTAGTCCTTCACCTTGCTCCCTTCTTTGAGTCCAGGTCTATGTATGGGCCTTCCCTTTGTGCCTCACCTGGAGGATTCAGGTTTAGTAGTTTACACTAGGACTTAACTCCTGTCCTTTTGCAAGTGAGGTGTTCTGTCTGGTGTCCGTGCTCTTTTGAGAAGAGGAAAAAAGCCAACTTGTGCTGATATATATGTATATGTGTAAAACTTTATATGTATATATATATAAATCACTTTTCTTGGGGCCTGAATCCCAGAGCTCTAGTCTGGCTTTTTGTTGATACAATTGTGGTGAAGCCAAATGTCAAGGATCAGCAAGGAAGAGCTTTCATTTGGTCACATTTTACAGATGATTTTCCATTAAAAAAAAAAAAAAAACTAAAATTTTGTTCATTTTTATAATGAGAGACAATAAAACAATAGCTTAAAAGAAGATTTCTCTATTTTCTTCTTTACAACATGAAAAGCTTCATTTCCACTCTAAACTCACTCAAAATGTTTCAGCACCAAATTACTTTGAAATCCACAACAATGGAAAAAGAGTGTAGAAGAAATGGAAAAAATAACTGAAACACTGAGTAGATGGAAGGTTTCATGCAGCGAATGAAAGCAATTTAGTGAAAGTCAACAAAATCTCCAAAACAGAAATAGAAAATGCTAATGGTCAGATAGCAAATATTTTTGGACAAGAAGACCAATTTCACTCCGAAAAGGCTATCAGTTGCTGTCTGGCTGTTGAGAACCTTTTGTTCCTTGTGGATGTGTCTGATTCAGAACTCTCTGGCTGCCAGTTACCAGACTTTTGAGAAGCTGTTTCTGCCACGTGGCTCTTTCTCATCTGCCCCTCCTGACATGAGGCATCAGAAGCAGGAGGAGAAGCTATTCAATTACAGTGACAGAGCCCTTTTTTTGGATGGTAAAATGTTCTGTTGATTTTGTGTATCTAATCTCATGTTTGTCTCTATGCTTGCATCCAGTGGATTTGACGAAATAGAGCACGAAGTGTTGTTCTGTGAGATCCCTGCCCTGTTCTGCAGGGCTTGAAGAAAAGGATCCAAAACCTTCTGTCTGGTGAGCAAGGAAAGAATATGAAGCTTATTGGGAGATGCTAGAGGTTGTCCTGAATTCTGGTCTGTTTGTTATCGCTAGAAAAGCTATACAGACCACTACAACACAGTAGTGAACTCATTGGGTAGATGACTGAGAAATCTAGTTGCTGATCTCTACCAAAGGATTTTGTTGACCCTCCACCACATGTATCTTCCCAGTTGCATTGTGAGTTAGTGTTATGAACATAACGTGGCCCTGGGTGGTAGCATAGAGGACCTGGATTCTACCTCCCAGAGGTACTGGCCTCCAAAGTGGCCTGAACCAAGTCACTTTGCTGCTTTTTGCCTCGTACCCCAGCTGCAAATGGGGCTGATAACCAGCTGGGCTGGTGACAAGTGTGAAAGGAGAAATAAGTGTTCTCATCTGACGTTTGTCAAGATGCAGGATGCTGACCTAGATCTGCACAATCAAACTACATATAGGCTGCACGCTGTAGTTTTGTAGGACAACATCTATGATGGATTAGACTGGCTGGCAATTCACTGCCATCCACGAAGGCTGTGAGCATTAATGTAAAGCAAACACCATTTGATCGTTTCTATTTAAAAGGGAAGATGCATGTCTTTTAAGGCAGCAAATTCCCTGGACAAATAAAACAAACCTTATAAGGCCCAAATCTATTGGCATCACGTGTGTCTTCATTTCCACTTGTTGTCGTGATGCAATTGATTTTTATCTCAATTGGTACCATTTAAATATCTTGTACCATATTGGCTAAGGATCATGGCAGTAGAGAGTTGAAATACTGATACACATGTAAAGTCCGATGCACTTTTATGTACTGTTTCCTAGAAATCCTGTAAAATCAGTGATCCTATGGACCAGCTTGATTCGTGTCCTGGTTCAACTCGGAACAAGGTGATTCTGTCTGGTTTGGAGGATTACAGAGTTCTCACTCCCTTTACTTCCTCCCTGGGGTTTCCCCATTCTCCCTTTGTCCCATGTTAAGAGTACCCCTCCCTGAACCTTGCACAGGAACCTCAGAAGTGTCTTTCATTAGGACCCACCCACTCCAACTGCACTGCTGTGCTGTGCCTGCGCTGTGCAGGCCAGCCCTCTGGCTGCTGGCAACCAAGTCCTCCAGAGGCGGATGAAATCCAAGTGGCAGGGCAGGCACCTCTGAGGAGATAGTTCCTAACTGTTCCCACAGAGCTTGAAGAAAAAGGTTTGACGGATTTACAGAGGAAAATGGCTGAGAAGGGATTGATAAACACACAGAGAGATCTAACTAGTGTGTCCCTTCACTCCGAATAGCTGATCATAGCGAAAGTGCTTCAGGGCAGTGTCGGGAAGAATTTGTTGATGTGAACTCGTGTCTCCCTGAGAGAATCATGCTGTTTCGGGGAAGGGACAGTCCAGAAAGGGTTGTCATGAAGAAGAATGCAACAGTGGGGTGGGCATCTGTCAGGAGGAGTTGACGAGATGATCACCAGTGCTTTCTGAAGCCAGAGCTGTGAGGATGCCAGCTAGGACTTGATAGCTGAGCTTCCTCACAGCCAAAACGTCAATGTGAACTTCCTTCCCCTCTGTGCAAGCATTTGCAACAATAAGCTCTCGATGCCAGCTTGGATCTCAGGCAGGAGAAGTTCCTCACTTCAGCTGGGAATCTCTTGCATCTCCCGTGCTTAGGGCTACGAGATTGTGACCATCCACACAGCAGTCAGCAATGTTAACAGGCTCAACTGATGGGATCTGAACTGTTATGAACCACCTGCTATAGTCCCCTCGGTGCCAGTAACAGCTCAAGAAGTGAGAGCACACGTGCCTTCTTCAGTGACCTCTGTAGAGGCCTATCTGCTGTAGTCACAAGTAGTCAGAGTGGCTTGGGCCACTCTTCCTCAATTATTGCTATTACTAATAATTCAAGAAGAAACAGGTATCACAAAACTCCTCTAAGTCTGGGAGACAGTCTGAAGCTAGAGTATGAGATAGAGAATTTTGGATGTATTGGGTGTACTCTGCCTGTGTGAATGAGTGTGCAGAATTGCATTAGATACCCCCTTAAAATGCCTCTTTGGCTTACTGCAGTTCACATAAAGCATTGTGCACATCACTGAGGTCACTGAGGAAGCTTTTTGCCAGGGCTAACTTGGGAGGAAAATAACCAAAGTGGCTGTGCATGCAGTTGTGTGAAGTCTTCCTTTACATGCGAAATGCCAGTGCTGAGGGAGTTGTATCATTGTTTAATGTTTAGTTCAGTTTTGCCTTGATGTTTGCTTGGGCACATAATGTGTTGAAAATGTATGTAGTGGTGCTCTGTTGTTGTGAAGTCATGTTTCCCAGGAGGGCATAGTGTTTAGAGGGATGTTTCAAACAAATTTTGTTACTAGATTTCTTGTACCTTCTGCTTTTCTGACATTCCAACTTTGCACGTGATGGTAATGATCGGATTTAGTATTTTCTCGTTGTCAGTAAGGGAAAAGATCTAAAGCTGTAGTGCATCCAGACAAGTATTTGTATTGTACTTTGAAGCTCAAAACCAGAAAATTATACCTAAATGTGAGAGGAAATATGGTATATGCTAACAGTTTGTTTTCTGAAGCTTTGAGATTCGAACATCTGCTTTACGTTCCATTTAGGAGTAAGATACTTAGCTCTTCAAAAGCTTTTACCTAAAACACAGCTGCACTGAATGCAGGACTGGCAGTGATATTTGTATGTGCTGAAGTTCTCTGTCTAGAAGTTGCCACAGACAGGATGGCAGGTAGCATGGTCAGTGCATCCTTCAGCTTGGTACGGCTTCAGCCTTCACTGAGTCAGTTTTTTTGAACAATGTTTTCAAAAGCTCTTGTAAACAAGCTGTATTTCTGTGTCTCTTACACTTTAAGTAAGGCTAACAAATTGAGATGAGCTGCAGCAGCTCTGTGAAGGCTGGGCACGCATACACAAGGGCCTGAGTTGATTTATCTTGATGTTTAGTTGAATTCTTCGCATTTTGGGTCCCTCCTGTAACCTTTTCACCTCGTTCTTTTTTAAGGTGGCTGCCTGGCTGTTACAATTTATCATGAACGCATCTCACTTCACTTTTGGCTCCTCTGACAGAAGGAACAGCCGGTCTCTGGGAGGTCAAAGACATTATTTTCCCTTCGTCTTTCTCAGTTTCCAGCACATATTTGTCACTTTGAAAAAGCATGAATTCTGGATTTGATGCACTTTAATTGATTTCACCCTCAACAAGTCCAACTGTCCATCAACCTTCCCTTTTTCTTTCCTCCCCTCCCCCTTTTTCATTTCTTTCCTCTGTCCCTTTACTTTGTGAGTGATGTTTTCACCCGCCTCCATGTTGAAGCTGTTGCAAAGCCCATGACCCCATCAAGGCTTACTGTCACTAGCCATTTCTCTCATTTTCCTCATCCTCCAAGCTGAACTTTGGATGCTGAATGAGGATGAAGCCTTCTTGTAGGAGCACTGGTCTGGTAGTTTCTTAGCAATGTGCTCTTTGTCAGAGTGACTGCTGACAGCTAGTTAAACTTGGCTGATAGTCTGCTTATTTTTAGTCTGCTGTATAGATTTGGAAATGAAGCAATTAATAATTAGTCCTCGATAAACTGATGTTGGTATTCAACATCATTTGCACTTTTTCTTGCTTGTTTTGTGAATTCACAAGACCTAAGTGGAGATATGGAGAAATAGAGTATGTGGGTGTGTAACAACTTGGCTTTGCACAGAATTTCTTTGTGTGTCTTGGAAGCCAGGGGCCACATAACAGTGGAAGCTGAGAGAGGCTCCTAGATGTTCCACTAGATGCTGCATTGCATCCTAGTTATCAGCCTGGGGAAAAGGCTTTTGTTTACAAAGGAGCAGAGGCATTTAAAGTTCTCTGCACTGTCCTGACCAAGGTGTTCCCCAGAGACTTTGTTTCTGCTCAGCAGTGACAATAACAGAATCACAGGATGGCTTGGGATGGAAGGGACCTTAAAGCCCATCCAGTTCCAACCCCTGCCGTGGGCTGGCTGCCACCCCCCAGATCAGGCTGCCCAGGGCCCACCCAGCCTGGCCTTGAGCACCTTCAGGGATGGGGCACCCACTGCTGCTCTGGGCAGCCTGGGCCAGTGCCTCACCACCCTCTGAGTAAAAAATTTCTTCCTAACATCCAAACTAAATCTCCCTTCTTATAATTTAAAACCATTCCTCCTTTTCCTATCACTATCAGACCATGTGAAAAGTCAGTCTTCGCCTGTTTTTGAATCTCCACTTAATGGTATTCCTTGGACTAATGTGTGCTCACTGGAGGGCTGCAGCACCTCAGGATGAGCAGAATTGGTTCCAGATACTTTATGCAAGTGACTTCATCTTCTAGCCCACTGTAATTAAAAAANCTGCCGGCCCGCAGCTGCCGGGCGCCGAGCCCCGCGCCACGCCGCGGCACTGCTGTCCATGGTCCTGCGTGGTGCGCGGCGCGGGGCTGGCGAACGGGCGGCTTCGTGGGCAAAGGAGGGCGAGTCACTTCTGCCGATCGCGGGCAGTGCTTGCCAGCATGGAAATGAGCGCTCTGCAAGGAGCTGCAAGGGACCTCCGCTAGTACTAGCGTGCCTAGTGATTTTGGTGATTTGCTGCTGAGAGGGCTGTTGATCCAGTTTTGTGAAGACTCGTCCAGTGAAACTGGATTGTTGTATGTTGGATCCTTTTCTGAATGTTATCTCAGTCTTTGGAGGAGAAAGCCCCAGACATGGTTATCAGTGACAGGCAGGATTCCTCACTGGGAAGATTTCTGGTGTCCAGAAAGGAGCTAAACAAGATGTTCTGTGCTTGTATAAGCTGCTATCAGTAGCTCCTTGTGATATCACCCTTACTTTACCTCTTTGTGGGACCTCCTCTGGAAGTTATCCTGCTGAAGAACAAATTGGAGTCTCTTCTCACTGATGGATAATATAATTTTTATTGTGGCTAGAAAAATTCTAGAGGGAAGTGAAGAAATTTTCAGGTTACTTGGCTGCAACATTCTCGTCTCTCTTTTAGCAGAAGAACTGGGAAGGAGATCTGGTGATCCTGTTGTGGAGTAAGGTAGAAAGATATACCAAGAGTGGTATACAGGACCAATCAGATTCCCTTCTTCTCTTTTTTTGTAGCTATAGCAAGACAGGCAGTGGTACGCAGAGCTAACTACATCAGTCAAACCCTGTGTCTGTGCACAGTGCAAGAACTAATAAAAAAATTCATGGCCAAGTCAGATCCATCACACACAGGTGCACATGATATTGGCTGTCTGCAGAGCTGGGCTCAGAAAATGGAAGAGCTGACACCGTGGTAGGTTTTTCACACTTTTCTTGTAACAACATCAAAAGGATTTTAGCAGTTTTTTTTGTTGTTGCTGTGGCAGGCTAGAGGCAGGTTCTTTTATTAGGGGTGGAAGGGCCATTGTTTACTGGTAACAAGAATTTAGTTCTGTGCAGTCACAAAAGTGACCAAGACTTCTGCTTGGTTTTACCTTCTAATACTGGCATATAACTTAGCCAAGCTATCCAGTACCTTGTAGGACTTCAGGTTCAATTAGCAGCCCATTTATGGAGTATTTTATTCTCTTGGGTAAAGCATGCTTTATTCGCAAGTGCCTAGAACTAATTGCTGTCTTACTTTCAGTGTGCTCTGAATGTTACCTGTCTTACCATTTTAAAGAGAGGGACTCAGAAGTGAAGTGTCTTCATCGAAATCATCCAGCAGCTGCAGATGCAGGATCGGGAGTCCAATCTCACATACTGTAATACCTAGTTTGTACACTCAGCCTAGGCATTATGGCACATTGAGTAGATGCTTGTCCAAAGACAATGGCATGCAGGTGCCCAGGCAGTCTGGAGAGTTAACTGAGAGCTGGACACATCCAAGAGCATCCTGGTGTGGTCCACTGCTGAGCTGGGAAACTTGTAAGAGCACTTTAGCTGGTTAGGCCACAGGAGGTGTGGGTGGCTTTCTGAATCTGGATTGTGGCAGAAAAAGGGATGATGTCTGTAGCTTGCCCACCCAGAGGGGCTTCTGCACAGGTGCAGGGGAGGGTACTGCAGTCTGAAGAAGGGATTGATGAGATCTGGGCCCCTTCTGGACTAGGCAACATTTGAGAGTAGATGTTCTGGGTGCTTGAACAAAGTCATTGTTTAGGTACCAGATCAGGTGATTTGAATCCTGCTGCAAGTCTCCCAGATCCCAGGCCAAGGCTTTCTCCAGTAGGCTATCCTGCCCAGGAGTAAGTTTTATTTTACAGCCAGTGAGTTGGGCAATGACATGATGTGAAGCCAAAAACTACACAGCCTACATCTTTTCGGAGGATTAAATCACTTAACAGAGCTCTGCTAAACTAGTTGGAAACTTTCCAAACCATGCACAAAGTCACTCGCTTGTCTTTTCTGTCAGGAAGAGTACAAGCTGGGGAAACTATTGTACTAAGTTCAGGTTACTCAGCATGGCAATACTGGAGTTGGGAACACCATAAACACAGGTTTTTCTGTCTCTGGGTGTGCATAAGGAAAGTGGCAAACAATAGCACTCCATTGAGGTTTTTACAGAATCCTTTGAGTAATCTCAGAGGAATGGGAATGTTCAGCTAACACAAGTTTAATTTTAAGATTCAGGCCCAGGTTTAATGCTTGGATCGAGATTTAAACTAAAATTTGAACATTTTTTAAAGTCAGTCTAGTTCAAGTTTAGTGTCAGAGCGCTTTTCGTCCTGAAGAATCACTTTACATGCTGGGAGGCTTGGAGTTTTTAAACAGTTTCTGTGAGTTGCCATCCATTGTGTAAGAGGTATGAAGTATCACTTGTTGCTTATTTCTTGAACAGAGACACCTTCCTTTTCCCGGCCCAAATCCAGAAGGCAAAAATGTGTTGTGGATTTACCCAAGTGACTTCAGGAGAGGCTGCACAAGCCATGGTTTGGCAAAGATGTGGAAACATTCATACTGCCTATTTTAATAGATAGTCAAATGGAGAAGAAGAGGTCTTGAAAAAGAGAAGCAGAACAATTGCATTAGGCACTTGATGATAATTTCAGTCTGAAGAGCTCTGAACTCCCCTCTGAAATCTTACTCTCTTGGGAGTCTTAGTCCTTAAGTTAAATGGCTAATTAGTGTGTGTTCACACCACAAATCAGCCCAGCAAGTCAAACTCTGAAGAGCTAATGCAGCTCACTTTCTCCCAATGGAAGCTGAAGATCTCAGGATCTTGCAGAGGCATTTGAATCCCCAGGAAGTTTGGGGATTAAGGAGATGTTATTAGGACACTAGAGAATTTACAGTGGGGAGGGAGGGGAAAAACACAGAAAAATTCTCCTTCACTAATCAGGGCCTGTGTCAGCATCTTTCTAAAGATAATTTCTTTGCCTTGTTATTTCCCTGTTCCAACTAACATCTTGCTTAGTGGGGAAAAAAATGACACGAAGTGCCCCAAGCTGAGAGGTGTTCGGCACCCAGCAGGACCCTGACCTGCCTTGTAAGTGACAAATTGGATAGCATGTATGCTGGAGGTGGCAAATGAGAAAGGGAGGGGGGTGGCTTACAGGGGGTTAGAGTTACAGAGACAGCATCTGTTGCTGAGGGTGCTGGTTGCAATGCTCTGCCACTGCACCTGCAAGCAGGGCTGGCTTCAGGCAAGCACAGGGGAATGGCCTTGGGTCATCAGGGCCATAAGTGTGTAAATATATAGATCTTGAGGTGGTGCTGGAGAATGAGTCTTACAGAGGAATGAAATTAATCTGTGTGAATTTGGCTTATCTCAGGGCCCCCACAGGAATTTGCCACCTCTGAGTAATGGAGAAGAATTGCTAAAAGTCCCTCTTCTGATAATTTCCGATGTCCCATTCCTATCCTGTCCTATCTGCCTCAAACTTTATACTTCTTTCTATTCAGCATCATGAGCCATTGCAAAACATTAGGACCAGCAGTCCCCAGTCCTCTGGAGAGATGTTGGGCCCCAGCTTTTGTGGAGGAGCAATGGCATCTCTCCTGTGTTCAGCTGTGAGCCTTTGCCCCAAATACCTTCTGTCATCTCAGCAGACCCCATCCTTTTTGCTTTAATTGATTCTGTCTGGCTTTAATTTGATGTGAGAATAGACCTCCCACTGTGAGCTCTCAAGAGTGCTTTGTGCAAGAGGACTTGCAGGCTGGATGTAGCTGTGATCATTGGCAGGATTATTTTATTGGGATAGGTAGACAAGGGCATTTTGGTGAGGACCATTGAATTCTTTAAATCCTTTACCAACTGAAATGAGGCTTTTCACTTCCATAGTGGGTTGTGGGAAGTGCTTGTACAACAACTTGAAAGCAAACCACTAAAATAATAATTTATTGTTAAAGCCATGTGGAGGGTTTCCCAAAGAAATCCAGAGTCCTGTTGCCTTAGCTCCATGTAAGCAAGCAGTGGGAGATGATTCAGAGGAACTGGGCCTCTGAAGGGACAAGGAAGGAATTTGGAGGCAAGGAGAGGGGAATAGATTTGGCTGCCACTACCAAACTGCATGGTGGCAGGAATGAGGATAAACAGGGGAAGCTGAAAAGGAAACCTCCATTGCGAGTCTGGTCAGCCAAAGTCTAAACAGCTGTTGAGTTTGTTTTATCAAATCAAAATATTTTGGTTCAGTGGTGTGTTGGCTTGAGTCAGTGTTTGTCTAGGCTGACAGTGTTGTAGAAACACCCAGGTTGGAGGGTGCTGCATCCCCTGCCACTGGGGTCGGGATCTCTGCTGTCTCTGCTAATGCCTAGGAGAGGTGCACATAGCTTTCTGGGGCAAGGAGAGGCTGGATAAGAGCAATCTTATTTCATATAGCTTGGTTTCAGATTCTTCAGATGCTTTAAGGCATCTTTGGAGCTGCTCTGCAGCTCTGTTCATCATGATTAAGTGTGTTTCTGCTTGGACCACAAATAAGGGTTTTAAGTCAAATGGGAAGATTTTCAGGGAAAACAGATGAAAAATTATTCAGAGTTAATTATCTGAAAATTCTTGAAGTGGCTTGAGTAATAAAATATAGATATGTACTCACTTACTCATCTCATGCTATTAGTGGTCTGTGCTTCACCATCAGGTGATAGTGGGCTGTGAAAGGTTGCAGTGCATAGGAGATCCTCCACAACACAAAATCACTGCCTGTAGAGAGCCTAACATCACTGAAGGCCCTGGTCTTTGAAGGTGCAACCTGACTGAGGTGATCTTCCAAAATTATCTTGCACAAAGACATTGAGGGTTGGGCAAGGTGCTAAGCACAAAACAAGTGGAAAAAGTACAGGTTAGGCTAGAATAGGACCCTGTATAGTTCCCAGCCTCACCCACCTCTCTTACAGACACAATTCCTAATGGTAGCTGAGACCTTATTGTTCCTTTGCAAACAGTTTTGTTCCTATCTGCTAATTTTTTCATCACTTTATAGAAATTGTATAAAAGAATACCTTGTAGTTGCTTTCACTTGAAATATTTCCTTCTTTATTTCCCTCCCTGTGTCAGAAATCTTGTATTTTTTAACTTATTCTTAAGCCATTCCACCTGATCACTCAATATTGCCATGTTTCAAGGAGATTTATCCAAATGGCATGTTTCCATGGCTGATATGCAGCAATAATGCAGGGTTAATGCCTAATTAGTTCCTAGGGACATTGAGCTTTTCACGGGTATTCAGTAACAAAAGAAACAACAAACAAGCTGAATTCCTAGGTCTTAATTCATTGGGGAGGAGGAAATAGGAACCTAAAAATGCAGGAATTATTCAGCGCAGTATGAAAGCTTGGCCCATTCTCTCATGAAGCTCAGAGGATGCTATAGCAGCTGACAGGGAAAATATAACCTCCCACCCTTCAGGAACTGTGTGTGTGTCTGTGTTTGCAGCCCTGACATCTCCAAAGAGGAGCATTCCCAGTTCTGCCACATGCTTTAAATAGCTCCTTGCCCAATACCCTGCCCGCCACAGCCCCCAGCCAACCTGACCCCATTTCCTGACATTCAGCCATACCTGATCAATTGTATCCCGAGCAGCTGGAGATGATCAGAGCTGGCCTTCCACCTCGCAGGATGGCGAGCATATGGGCCCGCAGGCTTCAGCCATTACGTTCCTGAGCACTGAGCTTGTCTGCCTGTGGCTACAGAGGGTTTTTTCCCCTCTCAAGCAATCGCAAATAAGCCTTTCTGATAACTAACAGGAAAACAAACAGGCCCTTTGGCTCTCTAGGCAGTGAGAAGGAGGGGAAAAAAAAAAAAAAAAAAAAAAAATCCTTGCCATGCTTAGGCAGCGTGCAGCTTCAGAGCGCCTTTGGGAAGAAGGAGCTGTCTGCCCTCAGCCAGAGACAGGGCAGAAAGGGCTTGTGTCAGGAGGGTTAGCCCTCGGTGCTGTACTGCAAGGCTGTGGAGTGGGAGAGGGAAGGAGAAGGTTTGGCTCAAAGAGGGTCCTGGCCATCATCTAGAACAACAGAATGGAGCTGCAGGCAGTCTGGTGTTAGCCTTGAAGTTGTAGGGGTGCAAAGGCTGAAGTGAGCTGTTGTGAGGGTAATTAGCCCTTGGACACTGGCAGCAAGGGAAGAGCAGAGCAGGATGGTGGAGAGCAAAGCTTCAGGGCAGCTGTGGAAGAGGCAGTGGAGAATCCCAGATAAGCTTTTTGTGTCCTTTACCATTTCCGGAAAGTGTCTTGACTTCTGGAAGGAGCCATAGGAGGCCTCTGGCACATCGAATTGTGTGTGAAGGAAACCAAGCAGAGTGTAACAGGCTGAAGCTAACCCCATCTCTCGCCATTTGCTGGAGAGCTCAGAGAGCCATGGCACACAAGTTAGCCCTATCATGTGTGCGTATGGTACATATGCATGCTAAGGCCACAAAAAACTTTAAACATACCATCTGAAAAGGAAATGCTTGCTCTGTTCAATTGTCCAGGATGTAAGGTGGAAGCTGCTGGGTTTTGCTGCCCCTGCAGGCTGGCGCACATCTGCCAACACCACAGAGGCGTGCTGCCATGCCAAGAGGACTGAAAAGCTGCCTGCTAATGCAGCACCTCTTAGAACAGGAGTCTGCATTCTGGGTAGATTTACAGTTTCTCAGGGTTACTCATCTCAAGTGCACTCCCAGATGGCAACAAAGATCTTTCCCTAAGTCAATAAACGATGGGCTTTTTCAGCTTGGAAGTCAAACCCATGAGGAGCCTTTGAAACCTTTGTCTCAGCAGATATGGCCAAGGTTATCATCTTGGCATGTCCACAGTGAACTCGGACGCTATCTTGAAGTGCTGCCAGAGTGGTGCAGAAACACTGAAACCGCATGAAGGGACCCCTGGCCCTGCCACCCCACCCTCCTCCTGCCTCCGAGGAGCCAGAGCACTAACGTCACCGCGAAGGTACAACAGATGATACCAGGTACAAGCTGTATCAGTGCCAAAGCATCTTCTCTGATGTCTTCAGTGGGAATCACTCCTGTAGAGTGACGTAGTTCTGCGGACCTAAACCTTTGAACTGTGGAAATGAGTAGGAAATCCATGTGGGAAATTTAGAGAGGGAAAATGAGAGCATAAGCTGTGGGATCAGCACCCACTGGGCTAAGCAGTGCTGTCAATGCTTCCCAAGGAACTCCACTGAAGCAAGCAGTATTAATTGCCGGTTTATGCCAGCGTTTATTTCCAAGAGTCACTCTTGGGACAGAGCCAGTTCTGGTAGGGGATTAATCTTGCTGGAGAACTCCCTCTTGTCCATTTCTCAGTCTCTGACACACTCGCACATGCAGACAAACAAATGCCAGTGACCCTCCGACAACCCAGTTAGCTAGCAGGGAATTAAAGGACGTGAAACCCTAGCTTCCCCTTCAGCACAGCCCTGCATCTGCCACAGCTGACTCGGAAGGCAGGACCAGCCACCTGCTAGTTGTTTTGCTCAGAGAGCAAAATGTCTATTGGACACATAGGAAACAACTAATCCAGTCCCACGGGAGGGACTAGCCATTTGTCATTCCCACTGTCTCCAGCACAGGTACTCAGCACCTTCCAGGACTGGGGCACTGTGGGTTCTTTTCTGGTTATTTTTGCACCTGGCAGTAGTTCTGTATTTTGCTTTTGTCTAATGTAGCATTTCTCAACTATTGACATTTGACCATCAACTTCTGGACAATGAAGAATATGTTGTGCCCCATTCCTACACAGACATCCCTTCATCTCAGTTTAAAAACAAATTAATAGAGAAAAATGTGTATTGCATAAGCTGGAAAGTGCAGTTTCCTCTACTAGAGCACACATACTTTTGTACAGTATCAGACCTTTGAGAAACACGGATCCTCTGTAGTTGCTGTTTCTGTATCTCTGTCCTTCAAGGACAGGTCAGTGGCATCCTCTCCCCACTACTTCCCTAGTGCCACTGCACCTGGTAGGCCACTGCAGTGTGATGTGACCCAAATTTGCCAGAGTACTCAGGGTGCCACAGGTGCTTCTCTGGAGTCAGTTTCAATAGCAGAGGAGATAGTTTAATGGCCTTGAGCAGCAGGCTAGGAAGATTCCTTGGGAACAGCAGGCTCAGCTCCGCAGCCTGCTCAGCCTTTCCCACTTCTGAGGGCAGTAAACTGAGTAACGTGAAGTTTACTGCCTGCCCACAGGAGACTTTGTGGGGGGTAACCCAAGGCCAGCCACTCAGTGGGTGCAAATCAGTATGCCTTTGCTAGCTTACACCAGCTGTAGAGCTGGCCCCAAGGTTTTTGTGCTCACATTATCCTGGGGCTCATATTGCAAGAATGCGGGACTGGCCAGATGTGCTGGCTGCAGGACTCCCTCCCCTCTGCAACTGACAGGGTATCAGCTGCCACTCCCTGCCCTTGAAGCACCCAGGTTGGTGCAGTCTGGAAGTTGCTTTTGGATCTTTGGGAATGGCTACAGCACATAACTGCTGTTATAGGATGTACCAGCAATAGGCTAGGAGTAGGAGAGGAAGTTTCCCCCTTGGAAATGGTGTTCATCTCCTCCCCCAAGCCAGCATATGGAATTCTGGATCACATTTCTCTCTCTTGCCAATAAATATTGCAGATTTATTGCTCTATACCTGGTGGGTAGTAAATTGCATTCCACCTCTGTTATAAGGCTCTTTGCTATGACACAGCCTTGCAGCTCCATTAAACCTTAATTACAGCAACACTTCATTGGGTTGCTGCGATGGACAGAGTGCCATTGCAGTAGAGAGGATGTATGGTCAAAACAGGCTGATGCAGAGAGGCTTTGTTGTGTTTTGTTTCCTCCCTTTTTAAAGATTATGGAGAGTTGAGCCCAGCAAAGGGAATAGATGGAGTCCAAACCCCTTGTGCTCTGCTCATTTTCCACGACAGCTGGCTTCACCTGCCGCAGCCCCTGCAGCTCCTCGCTCCCAGACCAAGTGCTCAGCAGTGTTCAAATTTGCCTCCTTTCAATGCCTTTTTTGTGTTTGTTCTTCTGATCTGCATCCCAGGTTGGTGTGATCTGTGTCTGATAGCACAAGGAGCGCGGGGCTCAGTCAAACAGCCTGCTGGGAGCAGAGAGCCTGCATTTCTACAGCGTGTCACGACTAATTTAAGAGCAATGGCACTGGTATACAGGGACTGAGATCACTCCTAGTAGGCACATCACTTCTGTGTCAGCCAGAGGCACTATTTCTTGTGCCACCCCTGCCTACCTGCCAATATCCATCTCTGCAGCCTGTGGTTTTGGAGATCACACCTGGTCTTTGTGACCCCCAGCACCTCGTGCAGACTTGTGCTCAGTGAAGCGCACACTGCTCAGGCAGCCCTCCTTGGCCCGGCGTTCATGTCTTCCTGCTCGGTGATGAGCTAACCAGAATGCGCTGATTGCTCCACCAGGCCCTTGGATCCACTGCAGCGCCTCACAGGTGAACGCTGTCAGAAGATCCATCCAGGAGAAAGGCCGCCTTGTTCCCACTTGGAAATGATTCGCCACCTCAGTCGTACTGGTGCGTCGTCAAGTGTTACGGTTGGTGCAGAGATGACCAGAGCTGAAGGGGCTGTGCATTAGCATCCGGATTATTTTCTGTTAGCATAACGCCTTCTCTTTAGTAATGGTTTTGGCTGTTGTGGTCATTTTAATGCTCATCAGCCTTGTTAGCCCACTCATATGAGTGAGATGTTTCCGTTACTGTATTTTACCACAGCTATAACTTTATCTACCCAAAGATCCACATGCCATGCATATTCAGGTACCCACAGGTATCTGAGGCAGGCAGCATAGAGACCTTCTACCCCACTGCTATAGCAAAAAGCAACTACAAAAAGCAACTATAATCTTTCTACAAATTCAATTGCTTTACTCTTTACAGGGTAACTAACACATGGGGAATACTTTTCTTTGGAGAGCCTGTCAGGGAGCCTTGTTTGTCCTTATTCTCCCCTCCTGCAGCAACCTTGAGATGTCAGACGTAGGAAATGTGGCCACAGCTGTTTATGTGCTTAGGAGGTTTTTTCCAAGGCCACATCCTTCTGTTCTCCTGTAGATTACTTGAAAAGATGCTACAGGGACTCCAGAAAGCCAAGGTCTATGTGCCATGTGCAGTTGTTGCCAGGAGATTGACATTCTGAGCATTTGAAAACTATCAGAGAACTAATTTGGTGTAGATTTTTTTTCCTCTCCTCCCTCCTTCCCACTTTAAACTGCGTATTAGAAGACTCCTGCTGTAGACTGATATTCCTAGCAGATCCACATTATTTAAGGAACAGTCAAACATGATAGCACATACTAAGAGGAACTTAGGTACCTTGTCACTTGCTGCTAGGAAAGCGTTCAGCTTCTCTGGATCCTGGGCTGGGATAAACTGGCACTCACCAGAGCCCTGTCCAGCCCTTGACTCTATCTTCCTCTACGAAGTAATTAAGTTTCTCCAATCACAAGTGATTTGGAAAATGCCACTGTATCAGTTTCTTCTACAAAAGCTCATCAGCTTGGTTGAAAACTGATTATTTTTGTATGTGCAAAGAGATACATTTTCAGGAATTCTTGTTTTAAATAATACAAGGGAAAATAATGTCAAAGCTCTGACTACAATACTTCCAAACTAACGGAGTTTATTCTTTCTCCTTGGTGGGGGGGGGGGTGGAATTTTAATTTTTAAAATGTAGTTTACATTTAGACAAATTAAAGATGTGTAAAATTAAATTGGAATGTTTTGAAGGGACTGAAAAAATATATTTTGATTAACTCAAATGAATTTAAATATAAATCATGGGGAAAGTGAAATGTTGGTGGTGTTTTCTTGGTTCTTGTTTGAAATAAAAATAATTTGCAATCTTGACACTTTTCATGGAATGAAAAGTCCATTTGCTGATTAAGGCCCAGCTTCATCCTGGCTAATTTCAGGCACTATTGAACTGCTTAGTGCCGAAGGGCACTTCAATCCTCCTGAGATTTAAATTGCCCAATGGAGATGCCTGTTTTTCTCACAGATAAGACGGGGCAACATGATTTAAAATACAGGTGTCTGAATTTGGGTGACATGCAACAAGGTGCAGTGCTCTCCATTTCCTCATCCCTACAGTGTGTGTGCCCTTTCCTCTCCACTCAGAAAGTTGGGGGAGTTCTCTTTTGTGAAGTGGGAAGAGATATCCACAAAAATATAATATTTTATCTATTTGTTCCCCATTTGAAGAAAATATTCTTGCTATGAGAAGCAAGGAGACAAGATTTGGACTGATATTGAAGGGGTCTTTGGTCAGGTTGTTTGTTCTTTGTTAATCCCATGTGCCATGACTTCCAGCTCGCACATCTGGTTGGCAGAAGGCAGGTCCTTCAACAGCTTCTCCACAATGTGCTGAACACTCTGCTCCATCCTCAGTACTCCTTGACCCAGAACAAAAGTGAAAATATTTGGCATGCCAGAAAAGGTTAAAAAATAAAGTGATGCGCAGCCGTCTCCTCCCCATGACATCAGTTCAGTGGGAGGAGAATGATCTTCCCTGCGACACATCTGACAGTCTGATGACAGCAAAGGGACCAGTGTCTGCTGCGAGTCACTTCTCACGCCTTCATCCCACAGAGCTGTCCTGTCTGGATGGGTTTTCCACAGTCCTTCAGGTGGAGAACATAGTGTCCAGAGGCCAGACCTGGCCTGCTTTGTGCAACAGCCTGAGCCGATGGCATTCTGACATACCTGTGAGTGCTTGGTCATCTGTCCAGCCAGACAGATGGATTTGCTTTAGGTAGCTGGACATTTGGGAAGTATTATTTCTTCTGAATATGTAGCCAGTGCTGCTCTTATTTGGGGCTCATAAAACATAATGAGATATGGGTCAACATTTTAAGTTCTGTGGAAAATTACATCCTGGAAGACTTTGTGGAGCCAAAAGCTTAGCTGGTATTAGCTCTAATTATACTCCACTGTGCAGCAGCAACTGTGGCCTTTGACTAAGACCGTGAGTGTTGTTCTCCTTGCTAGAGGGCTCACCACTCCTGTTACATCTGAGTGCTGAGATGCTCCAGCATCCCATCTGCTGGGAATGGAGCATCTCGACACATTGTGCACCTTGCTTGTCCACCATGGAGCGTTTTACTCACCTTTCGAGTTTCCAGCAACCGTTTAAGCTCCTTGCAGCAGCTACTTGGCAGAGTGTGTAGGATGTGTCTGAGCTCTTCACTAAGAGGGTTGTTTGAATATCGTGAGCGGGCTTTTGGAGGCAAGCAGGCAGAATGGGAGGGTGGGAGAAAGAGATTAAAATGCAGTTGTTGGCTGATATAAAAAAAAAAAAGCTTCAACCACAGATTACAAAAAAAAAAAAAAAAAAAAAAAAAAAAAAAAAAAAAACTTTGGGAAAAAAAAAAAAAAAAAAAAAAGAAAAAAAAAGAAAAAAAACTTGTGAGAAAGAAAGAAAGTAACAAGTCTGTGGAGGATGGATGTTTGGAACTGTTCAGCCTAATGCATGCCAGATTTCTCCTCTCTCCTCTCCCCCCGCCCCCTCCCGCCCCTCGCTGCCTTCCCTTTACCAAATGTTGTCTGCTAAACTTCTGAAACACCCTTTGCCTTTTTGACCCTTCAACTCATCTTGAACTTAGGAAAAATTGGGGGGGCGGGAAGGAGCGGCCAGCCACGGAGCGCATGTGGCTGCGCGGCGTGGGGGGGGAGCGCCAGGGTCTGTGATCAGGAGGGGACTGACACGGCTCTGTGTGGTTGATGCTCCCCTGAAAACAATTTGTATCCTGTTAATAGAATTAGTAAATATTTGTAGCTCACTTTGAAGCCTGTGTCCCCAGGGGATGTATGGGGGGGGGCAGAGAAATTAAAGAGACAAGTTACTCATTTAGTCATCCCATCCCCTTCCCCCAGCCTTTCTTTCATTTTCTACCTCGTTTATGAAGACACTAAACAGACAAATTGGA
This sequence comes from Alectura lathami, assembly GCA_013399715.1. Taxonomy (NCBI): domain Eukaryota; kingdom Metazoa; phylum Chordata; class Aves; order Galliformes; family Megapodiidae; genus Alectura; species Alectura lathami. The sequence goes on along the minus strand of VXAV01000692.1, from coordinate 114,548 downwards.
GGGTTGAAGCCAGGCTTGTGCTGCTGCTTGCAGGAAGTGACAGGGGTGGTACATGGGGTGCTGGGGCGGCCAGGGGGTGGAGGAACAGACCTGATATCTGGTAATGCAAAAGCCATTCACATCTCATGAAAGGGCTGGTGAGCCAAGTTCCAGAGCCAGAGAGGTGGCTCCAGCCCTAGTCTGCCACATGTGATGGCTTTCTGGGGTCTTTCAGCACTCTGAAATGCCATAAAGGAAGATATGAATGCATGCATGTAACTTCATTCCTGCACGGCCCTCCCTTCTCATCTGAATGAAGTCACACGAAGTGGTGAAGGAAGAAAGTGAGCTCAGACTGGAAAACTGAGTCACACTGGACTGAGACTTTTCATTTCCCTGTTATTTCTGATTCCCTTCACAGATGCATGAGCTGAGGTTAGATCACCTGCAAGTTTTTAGGCAGTGGGCACATCCTTAATCTTTGCCTCCAACAGTTGGCAGGCTGAGAGAGTTGGGGCTGTTCAGTCTGGAGGAGGCTCTGGAGAGACCTGATAGTGGCGTTTCAGTATCATAAGGGGGGGCTACAAGAAAGAAGGTGACAGACTCTTTAGCAGGTACTGTTGTGATGGGACATGGAGAAATGGTTTCAAACTGAGAGAAGGGAGATTTAGCCTGGATATAAGGAAAAAGTTTTTTAGAATAGGGGTGGAAACACTGGCACAGGTTGCACAAAGATGTGGTGGATGCCCCGTCCCTAGAAACCTTCAAGGTCAGGCTGGACAGGGCTCTGAGCACCCTGATGCAGCTGTAGGTGTCCCTGTGCACTGCAGGGGGGTTGGACTAAATGGCCTTTAAAGGTCCATTCCAACCCAAACGATTCAATGATTCTAAATACACAAGTGACAAGAGTAGAAGGAGGGTCAAATCTGAAACAGGAAATTCAAAGGTGATCTGTTAGCATCTACAGGCATGACACTGGGAATTGGAAATCATTTTGGCAGGCACTGAGGAGGAAACCTGTAGGAGTTATGTTGCTTTCTAGCAAGGAAGGAGTCTACATTTTGCCTGTTGATTTTTAGAAATGTGCTTTCATTGGCTTGCCAGGTCTGCCTGGCCCTTTACTGAACAGAAGGATCCAATCCTGATCATGCAAAGCTCTTAGCAAAACAGCTGAGCTCTTACAGGTGATCTTCCAAAATGGATTCTAAAAATGCACATCTGAGATGTGCTTTTAGATTATTCATAAACACCATGATCTATAGGTGCAGGGGTGCTGGAGAGGAGGCACAATGTTTCCTGTCAACCATTGGGCCAGGTGAGTGAAGCCAAGCTCCTGCATTAGGAGTATAGTGCTTCAGATGTAGTAGGATCTGATAACCTTCACCTTCTTGATTCTTTTCCAAATTAAACCGGTTGGACTTGCATGCCCATATTTTGTGGATTCATTGCTGGTAATAGTAATGCTTTCCAAGAAGCCTAGTTAATCCTGGCTTAGAGTGAAGGCACCAGGAGAAAGTACAGCTCTGCTGCTGTAGCAGCCAGCTCATACTGGGGAGGAGGGACAGAAAGGAAAGGATATGAGCTGGTTATTAAAAATGAAATTAAAATGAAAATTAACCATCCATCACTCACCCTCACTGCATACTCTGGAGGCTCAATTTATTCCTTGGAAACAGAGCAGCAAGCAATCCTAAATGGTGGCGTGGCTGCCCGCTGGCTGGCTCTAGGCTGGGTGAGACCAGGCTATGATGTAATCTCATGATGTGGCAGATAACACGGGAGATTAGGGAGTGACTCCCAAAGTCTGGGTTACGAGGCTAGAAATTTGCCTTCTGATTGTTTTGGGGTTGTGGAGAGCAATGAGGAAACCTCAGGTGGCTAATTTCTGTCTTGAGGAAAGGAAGGACAAGGCAAGCTCTTTAATCATTGAATATTGGGTTGTCTGCATGCCAGGAGCATTTAACGGGACTGACAGGCTTGGCTTCTCTGGTAGTAGGCAGCCATGTGTCACCCAGTCAGCGTGGACTCCAGTGCTTGCTCTAACTAAGGTAGGGTAGCTGCATCCTTTTTTCAGCTGAGGGTTTGGTGTCTTGGAAGACTGCAGCCCAGACAGATCAAAAAGTTTCATTCATTCATATTTGGTTGGAAGTTGGCGTTAGAAGTTTGTCCACCTAAAGAATGAAAACCTTTAAAAGGCTCTGCCCTTCTCCTGAAACAAAAGCCTGCGTAAGAAAGTAAACCATGAGTTGCTCTAAGTTTTTGAGTTTTCTTTGCTTAAGAAAAGGTTTATAAAGAGAAATAAAGTGCAAAAATTCTCTAAAGAATTGTTGGTAATTTTTTATGCAAAGGAAACATTCAAGAGTCTTTACAAAACAAAACTTTAAGGAAAGTAGTTGCAAAACACATGTAGTATGTTTCAACCAGCTGGATTTTCTGGCAGCTCCAGTGAAATCTAAACAAGGAAAATGATTGTCCTTGTTTTGTTTTGCAATACTTTTTACCCATGCAGGACAGTACAAAGCACATCCTCTGTGGGAAGGTGTTGCAGACAGCAGATGAGAGAGTTCCCTGTGATTATATGGAGTGTTTTCCAGTTGAGAGTCAGCCCATGTGGAGGTTCAGTCCTTTTAGGCACTCATACAGGGAAAAGAGAGGAAGTTGAGTCCATTAAGGAGAATAGTAAAACCAGGAGTCAAGCAATGAATGAGCGACTGATCCAGTAAAGTCATGCAAGCACCTCTAACTCCCACTCGTTGCAGGAGGTATTTGACAGTTTTGCAGGGCTGAGCCCCAGATCGTGTGAGCAAGGGCCTCTTTTGCAATTCTATATGTCTGCTCTGCCTTTTCCAGACATGCATCTCTGGTTTTATTAAGCACACGGCCTGCCATGGTCCTTAAGTTCCCAGCACCTCTTTCCACCCTGGTTCCCACCCAGAGCTGAGAGACCAATTACCAGGTAATGATGTGTCAAGCAATAGGCAAGGTACAGAAAAATCACCTAAGGAAAATGCTGATGTAGCATTAGAATCATCTATATTTTTATTCGCCTTCATGACCTGGTTTCCTATACCCAAAGCCTTTAACTTGCTGATGTTTCTACTTAGATGAATGGGTGGATTTGGGGGCTGATGGGATGGCAGCAGGTCTTGTCTAAAATGTGTCATAATGTTTCTCCTGCTACCTTATGGTGAATTACCTTTTCAAATCCCAAGTGTTGAAAATGTTGCCTGAAAGTGCTGTGTTTTAGCGTTGCTTCGGCCTATATTATGACAGAAACAGTTGAATTACCTGTAGTTTTATGTTCATCTGAAAACCATGGTGAAAACTGGCTTTTGTTCTCCGAGGTGTTCCAGCTCTCTGAAAATGTCACCCCATTTCTTCCAAATTTGAGTCCTCTTAAATTCAAAACTCACCCTAATTTGTTTGAATCAAACTTGCCAGAGTCCAGGCCAGCAATAGTGACTTCTCTACATTTGCTCAGGGTGTTGACAAGAGTACTAACAGCCTGACCAGTGACGAGAACCAGCCTAAGCCTCTTAAGTAGTGGTGGTGGAGAAAGCCCTGCAGAACCTGCCTGCAGGTAGGCAGTGTCTCTGGGGGGCATCATCCGTCTGCAGCATGGGCTCTACAAGAGCCGAAGCACTGTGGGATCCACTGCACGTTGTAATAGTCCTGTAATAGTCCTCAGCCTGAACCAAGGTTAAAGCCTGCCCAGGTTCTTGCTTCATCATGAAGCATTTTAATGGTTTCCTATATGTTAAATATTTTGTCAGTAAGTGGAAATCCAATGTTTTTAGTTTTTAGAACTTGATATATAATAAAACCATTTTTAAGTGATTTCTGGATGACAGAGTCTGCAAATGTTCAGGAAATATTTTTTCTTTACATCTAATGCTCAATGTTACGTTCTGAGATTCCCTATAAAGACTTGAACCCAGATTGTATAATGTACCTTGAAATTTAGTTTCCATCCATTTTAACGTGGAAAAGATTAAAATGTGCTACTCCACAAGGAGAAAGATCTTGGTAGAAAAACAAGTTTCCAGTTAGCGCTGGTGACAGATTTTATCAAAAATATTTTAAAAGATGTGGCTTCAGATTGATTCTAATTTACAAGGTTTGAAGTGCTCTAGAAGCTAGATCCTTCCTTAATTTTCTTTAGCAAACTAATTTTAGTAATCAGCTTCTGTATCTCTGATTATGGTGAACTTCATTTTCTGAAAACAGCCGCTGTGGCAAGGAGTTAAAGTACATTCTTGTTATGCCAACTGTTTTGATAAGTTCAGATAAGATAATTATACCAAAAGAATCCAGCAGACTTTGGAAAATGCCGACAGTAAAGAAAAATTTTGGCTAAAAATTTTGTTTTTGAAAACTGGAAAGGACTGGTTTCAACATAAAACACTTCTCATGCCAAGAATTTAAGCCAGCTGTCATTGTCTTTTGTATCCATAAACAAATGCTTTGGTCTCCCTAACAAATCTCTAATGAACAAAATCAGAATGAGAACAGTAAGGGCTGCTTGTCTCAGTGCGTATGCCATCCAGCCATCAGCAAGTCTGATGTAGATTTGGGCTACTTCTGTGAAATTCTTAGCACATACTGAAAGCTGCCAGAGCATTTCCATTCCTGCACCTCTGGCGAGAGTGCCTGGAAGCAAAAGTCAAACCCCATGAATCAAATCCAGGAGGAGAGGAGATGCAGCGTTGTGTTCGGTGCTTCAGACCTGAGGAGCACAAGCCAGGCTGTCAGGTGCGTTACCGCACCCAGCCACCAACTCTCTTTTCAATGACTGTGCCACGGCATCAGCCAGGATGGAGACCGGGCAGTGCAATGAGCAGAGCTGTGGATGTCTGGTTGGAACATCTCAGCAGCTGGAAACCAGGAGAAGCTTGCGCCTCCAGCTCTTTGGTCCCAGCTTCTTTTTCCTTTTTATTTATTTTTTGCTCTTTGTCCTAGAAGCCTTCCCCAGCTGATGGTATCCCTGGGATTAGGGGACTGTAAGCTCCCTGGATCCTCTTCCTCATGGTGCTGAAACCAAAGCCTGTAAAGGTTAATGAGGATTTTGAGTCGTGCTTGCACGGCTTGCTTCTTACTCTGAGCTCTAGTGCCCAGATAAAGATGTCTGTCAGATTGCTCTTTATTCTGTCTAACAAATAATTTGTGGATCTCCTTCAATCTGTTTGTCACTAGTGCTGTGTTTCACAGATAGAAAGTGTTCTTTATTTCAGTGATCATAAACAGAAATTTGAGCTGACGTCATGCAGCCTGTTTGCACTTCTTGTGATGGCCGAAGTTCTGCAGAAAGCAAGCTTCTGTATGAGATTTCTCAGAAGATTTTCTTCCCCGTCATGCTAGAATTTCAAAGGCAATAATCATCTTTGTGATAAGTTTGGCTGCTCTCATCTAAGTTATAGGTTAGACTTGCAGAGAAAGGAAGAGCTTTCTAAAAGGAATTATTCAATGAGCAAAGTAACAAAGCCTGGCTTGCTGTGGATTTCTTCCTTGTAGGACTCTCTGGTGACTGCTAAGGGTTTCGTTTTCCTCTCTTCTGGACCACTGTGGGAACTCTTTTCCACCTGCCTCCCTGTATGTACAATACTCAACAGAACTACATTACTCCGTGTTCTCTACCCTTCTGAAAAGTTGAGTATTCCAACTAAGTAAAGATCTGTGGTCTCAGAGATGATGAGGTAACTGTGGGCGGACAGTCTCTGATCACACTGGTCTAGTATCCGTAGGAATCCAGAAAAAAAAAANCCAAAAAAAAAAAAAAAAAAAAAAAAAGAAAAAAGAAGAAGGAAAGGCTTACATCATTGCTGAGTCTTGTCTCTGTTTAGCTTCAAGCTGTTGGTGAAGGTTAAGCAGAGATGTTCACCACATGGTTCATCTTCCCAAGTCTCTCCTTTCAGAAGGGTATTTCTGTTTCTTTTGCTCCCTCTTCCACACTCAGCTGTGTAGTATTTAATCAACAGAAACTGTTTTATTTTTTTCTTTCACTCTGAATATATCCCTGTGGCTCTGTGTGGGTCAGGGAATCATTGGACATACCTGCTATAGTGAGGTCTGATACGTAGACAGAGTTCATTTCTGACTACAGAGTGTCAGCTGTGTACAAATACATATGCTGAACATTGAACATAAACAGTATGCTCTACCCTTTCCTTTGGAGCCAAGCTCAAGGTCAGGAGAACATAAGGTGCTCAGCTGCATTTTGTTCATAGCAGGGCAGATCTGCAGGAGGCGTTGTCTCCAAGACACTTCGGACACACCCGCAGCTGGGAAGGCTCAGGTACAGATGGACTGTCCTGTTTGTCCTGCGGTGCAGAAGCCCTGCAGACCTCTCTCCTGCCATGTCTGAGAGCTGATACTGCATTTGCCTTTGTGCCGAGAAGACGCCGCTAAAACACACCACAGTGTTGCTGAGTTAAAGATCGAAGCTGGGCAGAGTAAAAAACCTCCCAGTGTAATTAATCCAGTCGTATTACTCCAGCTTTTGGCTTTGTTTTTTTTTTCAAAAGCTGGCCTGGCCTGCAAAACCCAGGTCTCAATTAATACTATTATCCTGGGGATGACATTTCCTCAGTCTGTCGTCGGTTATTTTTTAATTCTCTAATTTGTTCTAATATGCGCATTGCCTGCACATCAAGTCAGCCATGAAGACGCTGCATTTCCAGGTTCCTTCCTTTCCATCCTCCCAAAGAAATTAAAGCAAGGAGGCTGCGGGACCACAAGTGCAGGAAATAGAATTAAGGAACATATTAATTGGGGCATCAAGTAGGATTTTGTTCCAGGCGGTTTCCTTCCGTGAGCCACTTTGATGCTTCCCCTTCGCAGCTCTGTTTCTCATTAAAAGTATCCCTTAATGGCAAATGTTGTTTATGCATGTTGCAATTATGTCATGCTGTAACCCCTGCGCTGGCAGGCTCGGCTGATTGGTGGGGAGGGCAGGAGGAGAAGGTCAGTGGCGGGGAAGAATTGGGAAGAAAAGGGGGGGGATATGGAGTGGAGAGGTAAACAACAGACAAACAGTTTCAGCTTCTCGGCCGAACATGATGGCTGCTCTGACCCCCTCCCTGCATGCAGACAGGCTGGACGCCTGCTTGAGATCCAAGGCTTGTCACTCCCTTTTACAGTTGGTTCTTGTTCTTTGTGCTATTTACTGGCTTTTGGGTTTGCATTGCTGCCAGAAAAATGGCTGGGTGATTTTAAAGCTCTGCTTTTCCAAGTGAAACCTGGGTTGCCTTTTGCTGTTTTAGCTACCGTTTGATTTAAGAGAAGTGGGATTTGGGATTGGCTTGTGGGTTTGTGATTTTGGGGGGAAAGGTGTGTGTGCTTTTTCTTCATCATCATACTTTTCCCTCTCCTCGTCTCTTGCGCATCTTGACTTCTGCGCACCACTTGTGAGCAGGGATCTTCTTCAAGGCCCCAAGATCTGCCCTGATCTTTTCAGACCCATTGCCCTCATTGAAGCAGCTCCTTGGTGGCTTTTGCCAGCACTAATCGAAGGCTGTGAGTAGCTCATTTGTGGGAGGGGATTTGTTTTTCCATCCAGGCAGCCAAAACCTCCGGCTTCCCCTCTCCCTCGTGCACTGACATGGAGTGCAGAAGTTTCATCCTACCCTTGGTCTCCAAGCCTGTGTGATCAGCTAACAAACATGGGGGGGAACTCAGCTTTTTCCTCCTGATTTCAATTGCTCCTGCTGTAGAATGGATTTGTCCCATGTCTAGACCTCAGAAGTGAACCATAAGAGCCATAATGAAAGAAAACAGCTCATGTGTACCGGGAGAGCAAGCCAAGCCACGTCCATGCCCAAGCAGGTTCAGCAGCCAACACAAATACTACTGCTGTGTTTTGGAAACTCTGCTGGCCACTCTGGATTTTGGGAGCCAACACAGTGACTCAAGCCGATGGCGAAAGCAGTGAGCAAAAACCTCAAAGCTGTGAAAACCAGCATGTAAATCAAATCTAACAGCTAAATAAATAAATAAATAAACAAGCCACCCTGCTTCCTTCCCACCTAATATCCTCTCTGAAGTGAGTGGAGCCTAAGCAGGCAAACAGGCTGAGGAAACCACAGGAGCTGGGGATGACAGGGACGGAGCTGGTGAATGAGGGGAAGCAGACAAGTGTAGGAGTCACCAAGGAGAAGTCACTTGGTGCCTAGAGCCAGAGCGGCTGTGAAATGACTCATTTTCACTTTGCATGTATGATATTTGCATGCAAAACATATTCTGCGAGCAGTCACATGGGTATTCTGCTCATGGGTTTTGATCCAGGATGAAATTTCACCCTTTCCTCCAGCAAAGTCGTTTATCTTTCTTTCAGGGAGGAGGGAGGAAGTGGGAGGGAACTGTGGGGAGAGGGAAAGGAATAGTCCTTCAGGCATAAAAATCAGGGATTTATCCCTCAGAAGGGTCACCCAGTTGTTTCCTAGCATGAGGTTCAATCCTGCTGGTGGCTTGGAGACCGAAGGGGGAAACAGTCTGAAGAGCACAAGGCCAAGGCAGCGCCAGGCCTGCGCAGCCCCCAGCCCTCTGCGTGGCCAAGATGGGCCAGCTGGGGAAGGGGCTTGGAGCCTCTGTACTGCTCTGAGTGAAAGTCTGCTCTGCAACGAAGTAGTAACACCACAACCAGGCCAATGGTATGTCTCTGGAAGTCTTCAGAGATCCGGGAGTGTCCCCCAGCCAGGATAGAGCCCCATCACTGTTGGGTATTTCTGGTGTTGAACTTTGCTTATGAGAGCAGCCTGTCAGATAGCATATTCCCAAGCCAGCCTGCTCTTGGGCAGGTTCTAGGTCAGTCCTGAAGACTCCTCTGTGAGAACAAGTACGCTGGACCATGCCTTGGGCACTGCTAGGTCCAGGGCAGTCGTGTGTCTCAGATTTTGGGATGGTTTTTTGTGTGTTTGCACCTCTTCATCTATGCCCCATTTGCAGAAGGGAGAGAGGAAATGCACTTTAATGCACAGATACAGACAGATCATAGTGCAAGGATACAGGCTAATGGTGTGCAAGCTGAGTGCCAGCGTACACGTGGGCCTGGGCCCTTGCTGTCCTTGTTGGGCTGAGAACTGCAGGGATCCCTGGGCTGGGAGGAGCAACTGGAGAAACTCAAAGTGTGAGAAATGACATCCACAAAGATGCCTTGCAGAAGGCTATCAGACCCATTCTGCACTACCTTGGTGCTGTTCTTGGGCATTTTGTTCCTTCAGAGCTTGGGCAGGCCTTGGTGACCCAGGAGAACCATGTCTGCGGCAGTCTGTCAGCTTCCACTCCCTCTGTGCTGAAGGGGCAGAGCTTCCCAAGAAAAGGATTGTTGCAGTCTATTAAGCTTCCCCTGCCACTTTTCCTTTGTCACTGCTTCTTTCCAAAGCCTATAAGGCAATATATGCCCTCATGGGAAAGGGAAACTTTTGGTGTACTGGTGCTGTGTGCTAGCAAGCCAGGTTTGGTAGCTGTTTGCCCTTCCTAAGCAAAAGGAGTAAGTCCAGAAGGCCAAGCTTGCTGCTCCTTGTGGCAGGAGGGGTGCCGTTTTCACCAGACCTCTGACTTGAGGGCTGATATTTCACTGTACTTAGATCTTACGCATGCAAAGGAGTTTCTTTAGCGTAGCTCCAATGTGGTCCCCTGCACTTCTGTGAGAGAACCTGCTGGTTTTGGCAGGGGAGATGGAGAGGCATGGGATGAATGCAGGCAGCTTGCCACAGCGGGTTCGGGTTTCTTTGCTTTTGCTGTTGGGAGCCTTTTCATTCCAGCCAGTGGCACCGGGTGCTCAAAGTTAAGAGCTGGGGCAGGAGGACAGAGTGTTCAAGCCATGACAGGGACTGCACCTTGCTTAGGTCGATGCAGTTAGGTGAAGAGGTCCGTGGCAAGACAGACAATGGTACCAAGAGGTGATTTTTGGAGCTTGAAATGCTTTGGTTTTCAAGGCATTACTTAGTAGTGACTCAGTTGGAAGGCTCACCCAACTGAGCCTGGTCCTACGCATCAGGGGATGAGCACATAAAGAAACTGTGGGGGTGGGTAAGGATCTGCCCTGCAGGTTCTGCCTGTGTTCAGACCCTTGTGATCAGGAACGTCTCTGGGAGTATCACAGAGTTAAATCCTCCAGTCACTCGGAAGATATACCTGACCTTTATATTATATGCAGTCCCAAACCTCTGCTCTGATCCAGCTGGCTGGCTGTGCCCCAAGCACAGTTTGCCCTCCACAACGTGGAGGTGTGATGAGCTTTGGGGTGCTCCAGTAAAGGGAAAAACCTTGAGACCAACCTTCCCTTTAGCCTGAGCTCAGCCACAAGGGCAGCAAAACAGTTTATGCCCTGGCTGGGTGCTAGCAGGCAGCCTGCCTGCAGTAAGGTTGCTGGTAGTTTTTGCAATATGAAACAGCACAGGATGCACTACAGTATACACAAGCACCTGAAAAAATGTGGTGTCAAATCACTACAGTAGTCAAAAAGGCTTTGAAAGGACCTATTTTAGTGCCAAGGTAGAGGAAGGACATCCCAGAACAAGTGCATCTCAAAGAGAGGCTGAACAACTGCCTCGGGCACCTTTCTCTGAGCCTGTGATTTTCACAAGGACTTCTACCATTCGCCTGCTGTTAATGGGTGTTGAATCCTGAGCTGGATTGTTGCACTGCTGAAGGAGGGAAGTTGCAGTGCATCAGTGCATTTCTCCTCCTGTTTAAATGCAGTTTTCTCAGAAGCCAATGCAAAGGAGGAGGGAGAGTCACCTGGTAAACAAGCTTAAATGAAGGCTATTTTGCTGGAAATGTTTATACGTTGGTTCCTGAAAAATACACAAAGAGTATTGATAGCGTAGCACAGAGTTCAGCTTGTGCAATGAGGAGTATGTGTCTGCAAGTGCCGATGTGTGTTTGTTTGCAAGATAACATCTTTCCCTGAAAGTAAGTTTTGGAAAACAGCTGTCGGCAGGTGAATTCCCTTGTTAGAATCTCCTCAAATATCCTGATCCATCAGCAGTGAGTCACTGGGAACAGCAGTGATGAACCCCAGTGCCTGCAAATTTCTGCTTTTGTTTCCTGGATGGAATTATATAGGCAGATGTGTCAGAGTATAATAAATCCAACTAAGACCCACTGGCTGCAGACGTGGTCTGACAGTGTGGCACATGTGTTTTGGATCTGGCAGTCTGGCATGTGCCAAAGACTGGATCTGCTCAATGGTCATTGTGGTGTTTCCAGATATCTGGGTGCTTAGTTAGAGCTGCTGCACAAACCAATATCCTGATACTCCTTTCTTTGCTGAAATTGATTTTTCTCTCCTGGAAAAAAAA
>VXAV01000692.1:27049-103264 GCA_013399715.1 Alectura lathami | reverse complement strand
AAAAGAAAGAGGACATGTGCAAGGACATCTGTGGTGTGGTGACCTTAATTAAACTCCTGATCCAGAGCTGGAGGAGTATCAGAAGGCCAGGGCAAAGTCCCACATTTGATAGTAGAATTTTAATCAGATGATCCCAGGAACCTGTGATGACAGCTTTTGGCTCGTCTTTTTCATTGTACCATAACACCAGTGAGAAATACTGTTGGTAAATGATACCCTGGTGAACATCTGCAGGATGATCACGAAGAAGTAATGCAGAGGCAGCTCCATTCCTCTGCCTCTGTGCCAATTCCTTGGTCTTTGATGTAAAACAAATATAATTCAGGGAATCAGAAACGTAGATTGGTCTGAAATCAACACAATTGTGATCTCACTTCCCAGCAGGTGATGCAATTTTTGTGTCCTGTTCTTACTGTATGTTGCTTTTCTCCCCTTAATCTCCATAGCCTCTTGCTTACGTGTAGAGAATATCACACTTTTTATTTTATATGACTTCAAAGTCACATGTGTGCCCATATTCTGCCAATAAACAGCAAACTTAACTGTCCCTGCGGTACTGGAAATCTCTTCAAATGGAAGATTTTCATATGAAAATTCCTCTGTAATTTAGCCTGCTTATGAAAAAAAAAAAAAAAAAAAAAAAAAGGAAACGCCTAAAGTCAACAAAACAGCTAGCAACATGGGTGGCCGAGGGGTAGCAGGTGGGGTGCCATGGTAAAACAAACCCTAACTTAATTACAGAAGCCTCTGTCAAAGAGGTTTTCTTCTTTCTCATGCACGTATGTGCATGTGTGTACTTATCTCCTACAAACAGGCCTGTCTTCAGGAGCAGGCTGAGCTGCAACACACAAATTATTCTTGTTGCTGCAAACTGTTTTGCTGACTCAGTGCTAGGAATCCTTGCACAAGCAATGCAAGGCTGCACTCTGTTGTTGTTCTTGGTTTGGTTGCTGTTTGGTACAGAAATACCTGCTGTGGCACTTTTCTAGCAGGCAGCTGAGGCTGAGCCCCAGCTTTGTATCTGCTGCGGTATTTGCTTTATTAAGCGGTCAGTGCACCTGCTTGCTTTGGGAAGGCACCTTGGTGAACGCTCCCTGTGTGAGCCTCCTCTGATGAGCAGGAGTAATGCAACTGAGTCAACAGCATCACCCGAATTCCAGAGTGTGGGCGGAATAAAAGAATCGCCCTTTGTTGCCGAACCTAAAATCCCGAAGCTTTCTTCGCCATGCAATTTGTTGGTGTCAGCAGATTCTGGGTGTTTTACTGCCAGCAGTCAGCTGAACTTCCTTCAAGTTGCAACATCAGGAGGGTTAATTATGTACAAAGCGTTGGCCAGGGCTGAGGTCTGGCATGTGCAGATCCAGCTGTGCTGGAGACACGATCCAGAGGTGATTGTCACGGCCAAAGCCTGCATGTTCCCGGGGACTCAGGGCCGCTGCGCTCCTGGTATCAGCTGGGGGAAGGCAGGGGGAGCAGGCAGGCTCTGGGAGCAGCTTTCCTTCCTGCCAGAGGTCCTGCTTCAAAGGAAACCACCATCGAGATTAGAGAATTAGAGTTCCCAGGAACAAAGTTGGAACCCTCGTGGGTTTCATCTGGTTCTTTTTCAGCACTGTGCAAGGGTTGAAAATGCCATGTTCAGGAACAGAAATTTTCTTGAAGAATTAAAAAAAAGAACTCCTGGGGAAAAATAAAGGTGTTCATAGTTTATTTTTGTATGAATGGATTGTGCTTTACAACTACAGGACTTCTTCAGTGAGCAACTGATGAATGGTATCGCAGCCTGAGGGGGCAGACATTGCTCCCCAAGGCACGGAGTGCGCTCCATTTTTAGGGGTCCTCCTTCAGGACTCTAGCATTTGGTTCACCAGGTCCCCAAAAGAGAGAAGTTTTTTCTGCTCCTCCCCATCAACCTGCAGCGCTGGCAAGACATCCATCCTCACCCTTCCAGCAGCACTTAAAGTACAGTTTGTGGATTTCCCAATATTTGTAAGCTCATCAGTCAGGGCTTATCTCCCTGCTAAATAAAAGAACACAAAGCACACACGTGCCTTATCTGAGAGCTAACAGACCGCTCTTCTTGCCTCGCTGCAGGCGAAGACGTGGGGAGCGTTCTGTCAACAATTGGAACAATGCAATTAAAATATGTATCGATTCCCTTTTCACTTGCACTTGTTCCATGTCAGCTTGCTGCTGAAGCTGATTTTGACACCTGGCTCAGCCAAGATGAAGGTATGAGGGCTGAAGATGCTGATTTTCTTCTTCTACTTCCACAGCCTGGCATATGGCAGAACCAGAGGTGCCTCACAGCCGCTGCACAGCCTCTTGCTGCAGGCACTCTTCGTAACAGATTGCAGGTTAAGGTCTTTTGCCTGAATAGCAAAATATTGTTCTCACTTGCATGACAAAAGGCACTCCAGTGTGCCTATTTAATTATTTTAATCCATTTTTTACTTAATTGTGACACAATTAAGTCACAAGAAGGTGTCAGAGCAACCAAATGGCAATATTGCCGAAGAGGGGAGGGGACTTGTTTTTGGCAAACTGGCCATTTTCCTATGTGCTCCTTCCCTGAGTCCGCCATTTTCCCTGACAGAAATACCTGACAAGGGAAAGCAGGGTTGTTGGTGCTGCCTGCAGGTGATCCTGAACAACGGCAGCGTTTTGATTCAATTCCTGCTTCAGATGCATGCAGCACACCCTCCTTGTGTCTTCCTCACTCTGAAGTAAATGGCTGTTTAATCTCCACATCAAGGAAAAAAAGGAACGTGCTTGTCCCCCGAGATGGGCTCTTTAATTGCTCTAGGTTGACACTCCAACTTAGTGTCCTCATGGCCACTGATTGATTTCAATTAACATTCCCATGCTCCAGGCACTATAAATAACCCTTGTCTGGCCGGCTGCTTCTCCACTGCCAGCTCAACCTTTCTCCTTTAGCTGCTGCTGCTCATCTTGCTTCTTGGCTTGGCCTCAGTCTCAGTCTATAATTCTTTCCAAACTTCCCTGTATAAAATAATCATGTACATGAAGTAAAACAGGAGTCTCATATACACACTTAATAACTCTTGTGTACTGTATGAGTGGGAATTCCACTTTATAACCCCCAGAGCTTTCAAATGGTTCTCATTTTCGGCAGCATTCCTCCTGTGAGATCTAAAACTTCCCCATTTGATCCCAAGCCATTTCTTTTCCCTTTCAACCTTTTATTTCGCCTCTGGATTTGGGGGACAAGAGGCTGTGGCTGGGGCAGCGAGGCGTCAGGGAGCTGATAGCGTTGCTGCTCAGCTCCTCTGCCACATGCCAAGGCTTTCCTCACAGCACCACGTTTTCCGAATTAAAGATTTCGCCTAGCTTGTGATTCAGAGCAAAAGGCTGCGAGTCAAGAGTTAAATGAAGCTGATAAGATAAGCTTTACGGGGCCTATAGCTAATATGCTACATGTGTTGGTCTGTCTGCCTACCTGTTATCTCTTTCCCAGTGAAAAAGAGAAGAAAGAGAATATCGTGTGTATTTAGACACATAGTGGATGTGACAGATAGATAACATCTGTATGTATCTGGATGCTGGAGCAAGACTGATAGGCAGATAAGTGCGAGGTAGCAATCCACAGATTAGTAAGACCAGAAGGGACAGTTATATCAAAGGCGTGCAGAACTGGAGGTTTTGAACTGGAGGTATTTTTGTTGTTTTGATGATGGTTTGAAAGCCAAGGGAAAATAGGCACCTCTTTGATAAAATGCACATGTATTTCTCCCCTTTTCTGCCAGCTGTGGATATGGTTGAAGTTTCCCAATCCTGAATTTAAGCAAAAAAAAAAAAAAAAAAAAAAAAAAAAAAAAAAAAAAAAAATGATTTGTCCATTTTTTTTTTTTTTTTTTTTTTTTTTTTTTTTTTTTTTTTTTTTTTTTTTATTTTTCCCCACCCAGTAACACGTTGTCTGATGGAAGATCTCAAAGGCCTCTATCCAGTGGTGTTTAAATTAGGAGGATTTGTGTTGACTTGGAGTTAGTCCATGAGTATGACAGAATTAAAGGGAATGATGAGCTGAGCTCTCAGCAACCAAGAAGCTCTTACTTCAAAGTTTCCCAGTTCCCTTCGGGAAGGGGCAAGCCAGAGGAGCTCCAGAGGAATGCACCCCAGGATCTCTCCTGGTGACCCTGTGCAGTTGGCACCAAGCTGGTGCAGCCACACACGTGCACGTCTCCCAGTGCAGGCGTGAGCCCTAGAGGAGCAGAGGGAAGCTGCTGTCCCCTGGAGCCATGGTCATGCTCCTGGCCACGCTGCTTGCTGACTTACATCATCCTCGTGTGCCACGCTCACAGCTGCGTGCGGAGCCCATGTGCTCTGTGCATGTCACGCAGTTGCTGGTTACCAGTGCTAATTAAAACATCATTTCCAATGGTACATTCGTTGTTTCTTGTTTTGTTGTTGTTGTTCCTCTCTACTCCTGCTCTCCACATTTGGAGCCTGGCCTCCATCCCTCTGGTGTGTCACTGCCATCATTGGCTGGGCTCTGCGTCAGCACCCAGTTGCCGCATGGTCAGCGCTTGGCCCAACAAAAGGACTATGGAACTGCAGAGATGCTGCGAGGCCAGAGTCCTGCAGTTCCTCGCTGCCTGCTGTGAGCAGGCAGACCCAGGGCCAGAGGATGCAGTCTGGATATGGTCCCATTGTGCTGAGTGGAGGTGGATAGCAGTTTTCTTTGATCTGCTGGCCATGCATTTTTTGGATAATGGTTTGCCTGGGATGTGCTGAGAGCATGCTGCTTGCTCGCGCTCATCCTGGTGTCCCTGCAAGCTGGGCCTCCCGCTCAGCGTAGCTGCTCTCAGGCTGCAGGATGCACTGATTCTTGGGGTGGTTCCAGGGTGCTGGTCTCTACCTGTCACAGAAGCAATGAACCGGGTCTCAGTGCTCCCAGCTAAGCTTTCCTGTTGCTTGTGGGACTGTTTTGGTTCTGTTTGGATTGGTGCTTACAGCAGCACATTTCCAAAGGGCAGGATGCTCCCCTGTGTTCTTCATGAGCTTTCATTCTTCTGCCCATTCTTAGGCAAACTCAGCACCAATGCGTTCAGCTTCTGTCTTGTAAGTCGTGCTGGGCAGCACCAAACAAAATTAAAGCCCCAAACAAAATAAGCAATTTAAAAAAATGAGCAATAATTAATGTATAATGAGAGCTTAAAAGGTCCAAAGAGGAGTGAATTTGTGTTTGTGTGGTACAGTGGCAATAGTATTAGCATTGTAATGCTATTTAATGCAGTGAAAAAAATATATGAAGAAACCTTTTCAAACTAAAATGTTTCTGAAAATGTTGAAACTTCAATTTGATGGCTTGGGAGTTAGCAGTAAATAAAAATATAAAAAGCCTAAGTCAGAAATAACAGCAGGCATTTGTGATATACTGTAGTCCTGAAAAACTTCTATTTTCC
Source organism: Alectura lathami (assembly GCA_013399715.1). Classification (NCBI taxonomy): domain Eukaryota; kingdom Metazoa; phylum Chordata; class Aves; order Galliformes; family Megapodiidae; genus Alectura; species Alectura lathami. The sequence continues at coordinate 97,841 of VXAV01000692.1, read as the reverse complement.
ACAAAAACAGTGAGAAGAAATTACGTAGGTCTAATCACACGGTCTCCCAGAGCTATTAGTGGCTATGCTCGTAGATAAACAAGAAACAAAACATCCTGAGACCAGTGGGAGAAATAAATAGATTCTGTGGAAGGGAAAGCGAGTGTGAGAGCGAGGGGAGGAATGGGGCAGATGTGTGTGAGTTTTAAAACTGTTTTTTGCATTACAGGATGTCATTTATTTAGTTTGAAAAACATGTTTTTTATGGCAATCTGTGCCTTTCAGAGTTCTCATGTGCTGGAAGCCAGCTCTGACTTCTGTGTCGATGGGCACTGAGGGACTCCAAGCCCTGAGTTATTCGACTGTCAAGTGCTGCTACTAAGTCACTGGAAATCACTTTTTTTAACAAAATTAATTTGTTTTACTTCAAGATGCCCAAAGCAATCATTTATATTATGAAGCTACAAGTGGCAGGAGGACGTCTAAAAATAGCACATTCCAAAAGCTCTGATAAAAATGCTGGAAGAGAAATTTTTCCCTTGTTCCTGTTCTGCATCATTTTTTAACCTGGAAAAAAAAAAAAAAATAGGGAATATGTTGCACCCCAAGTAGGTGGAATACAGCTGTGCGTGCTGTGATCTTGTCATTCGTGTCCAGCTCTAATCAGATCCTGCCATGCCCTGTGTAGTGTTGTGCTGGGCCAAAGTGTGAAGTCGGAAGTCAGGCAAATTGCTGCTCAACAGGGACATCAGCATTTTAGCTGTCAAAGCCAGCAGCCTTCTCATGTGCCATGTTGGGGGCAAATCGGCTGATGGTGCACAAAGATCTGTGCTCAGGCACCTGCACCCAAGCTGATCGCTCTGGGATCCCTTTACATGTATGGGGGAAGCAGGGTCTATTTAGGGTGCTGCAGGCTGCAGCCTGCTGCAGCTGTCAAAGTGCATCACATGGATCGTTCCGCTCTGGCACTCTTTCCTCGAAGGGAGAAGCATCACGGGGCTTTTGTTTCTGAGGATTCGTAATCCCAGCTTTTCTGATGGAATTTTGAGGTGGAACATGCACAGACCTTAAAGTGAAACTTGGTCCCAAACCTCTGGTTTTGCTTGTTTTGAGGGCTTGTCCCTGATTCAGTGGGATCTCTTCCGAAGCTGTTGGGGCATGTGGCTCAACCAGATAGCTAAACCCAGGTTATGAAGAGGTGTGGAGATGTGTCTAAATCCTGGCCTGCCTGCCCCACTTTCCCCGCTCAGATGACTTCCATTACAAAATGTACACAAATCATTAGCTAATTAATTGAGCCTCTTACCACCCAGAAACCTCTTTCAGAAGAAGAAGGAATTTGCCCTCTTATCTGTAGTTCTGGACTTCCCAAGCCCTGTTCTGTGGTGAGCAGTGGGGTAAAGTTTGTGAGGTGCTCAGTACCTTCAAGAAATCCCCTTCATGGTGTGTCTGCTTCTTCCAGACAGGGAATCTGGAACAGGAGGGAGGAAAACAGACACCTGGGTTAGGAAAAACAAGCAAGGAGAATATGGAGATGCAGTACTGGAGCAGTAGCAGCTGCCTTTGGGCAATGTTACCCCCCCCCCAGCCCCAGCTGGGAGGGAATGGGGCAGACCCTGCTGTGCTGCCCGGGCTTGGCACAGGACAACCTGCTTTGTTTCCTGTGCCAGGGACTTTGACTGAGCCCACTGAGACAAGGTTATACAGGGCCATTTTCTCCTTTTAATAGTTTGATTGGCAGAGAAAAGATTTTGCATTTTATTTTGTGTAGGGCTAGAAATTGCTAGGCCATAGACATTCATGGCTTTGATATAAGGCAAAGTCCTAACCGAAAAAATAATGCAAATTCAGCCTTTGCACAAACAGTGAGCCCTTGTGTATCTGATCATTCTTCTCATAGTGGTGGTTTTGCCTTCTTAAGGAGTTTCCCCAGTTGAATGTGTCGCCCAGCCCTCCTCCAAAAGCACACAGGCTGAGACCAAGGAGCATCTCTCCATTTGCTGGCTGATGTGTCCCTAATTTCCTAGGCTAGCCACTGCCAATCATGGCCAAGTAGTCTGGTGACATGCAGGCGATCACAGAAAGAATTTTACTATTATAGCTCATGTATTTTTCCACTTTATAGAGAATGATTTTCAGTGTCTTAAAGCCTCACTTTAATTTTGTCATGAGATTGGATGGTTTCTCAGCAGATCAATTAGGATTGGTTGCTGGGATGTGCTGTGGGTTTGGCTGGCTGTGGCTGATGTGCTCGTAATGATGGAGCTGCTTGCAGGCTACAGCCGTCATCCCTGCCTGTGATGTGTGACATGGGTTTGTTCTTGTGTTTGCTGAGTCCTCGGCTGCTTGTTTGTTGTGGTCATTGCTTTCCCATGTTCTGATTTCTTGGTTATCGTGTAGCTGCACAGACCACCGCTGCTCTCTGCCTCCCATTGTCGTGGCTTCCTGTTAACCACTGTTTGTTGTGGGTGATGTGTGGTGGTGTTGTGGGGCTTGTTCCTTTGGTCTGCCTGCTTGATGTTTGCATTGCAGCCATAGGTTTCCGTGGTAAACACTTTGAGCTCAGAAAAAAGAACAAGCAAGCTTTCTCTTTCTAGCCATTTGGGAAACTCAAACATGATCTTGTTCAGCACGACCACAAAAACCTGGAGATCAAACTGGGTAAATTGAAAGTGTCCCACAACACAGAAATTCACTTCTTCTGCCTCTCCACTCTTGTCTTTCCACAAGTGGATTCCTTCTGTCAGCTCCGAGCAGAAGGGAAGTTTGCCTAACAAGAAGAAGGCTGCTTGTGCTTCCACTGAGTGGGATGGGACAGTAGTTATGGGCCATCACTGGGGAAAAACTGCATCCTCAGTAGAAAGAGTTTATCTTCTAAAATGTAAATTTCTGCTGTTGTTGGCCATATTACTTCATAAATCCAGCATTTTTGTTGTAGAGGAGTAACGTCTACGTCAGGGAAAGGAGAGGAGGGGTTGTGGGGCAGAGGTTTATGTTTTTATCAAGTTCTTCCATGCAGAGAAAAACGTCGTTTTTAAAAGGCTGTGTTTCAATGATTTGTCTACAAGGTCCATTCCTACCCCTTTGCTTTGCCCCACTCCAGTGCCAAACGTCTCCCTTTACATGTACAGATTAACATGGGTGGTGCAGAGTTTTCTGAACACAGCATTTCTCCCTAAAGATAACCCCCCAGATAATCAGAGTGAGAAGAGAGAGCTGCAAGGTATTTAAAGGGAGACGCTTGAAAGCTGCTTGTGAAAACTTCCCAAGACTTTTAACGGTTTGAAAGCCTCCCTTTTGTATTCTCCTCCCACCCCCAGTATGATCCACAGCACTGAAATTCAGACAGTTGTAATCAGCTCTAATAGGAGCAGAAAAGCCAAGTGCCACGCGTTATTATGCCTCAGCCCCTGTAGTGCCAGTATCCGGAACCTCGCTTGTGCTGGGATAACAGTAAACAGATGTGAGGGTAGTAGTTGCAATACTGAGTTCTCCTTTAAAAATCCAGCTTGTCCCACGGATTCTTACAGTTCTTGTTAAGGCCCCTTCTTAATGAACACTTTCTTTCTCTCTTTTTCTCCCTTTTTTTTTTTTTTCTTTGCAAGATTATTTTAGTTTTGCAGGATCAATTCCCTCGGCTGATTGACCATGTGGCTGGGTTGGCACAATTAAGGGGTGACCGGGATTTGAGAATTAAGTGGCTGGTGATGGAGAAAGGTGGGGGAGTGTGATGAGATAAGCTGGGCTTACCACTGCGAGCAGTGCTTGTGGAGCCTTGGCTTTTCTGTGGGGAGCCACACGTCTCAGAGAAGCAGAGAAATGCTGTGACCACTGCAGGAGTGGAGCTCTGCTCTGAGGACTGATATCATGGCTTTGGCAGTGCTTGGCTTTGGCCTCGTACACATGTCCATGCCCCAGGGCACTGAGTTTTTGATTGTGAATAGGCACGAGACTCCAGCTCGTGCTGAACAGTACTGCTCTAAGCATCTTTGCTATAAAAGCAGAGAATACTCTTGGCTGCTTTGGTACTGAGTTAGGTCTAAGGTTGTATTAAACAACTAAAATGTTACAGAATTGGGAGTTAACTCCAAAACCAAGTCTGTTGATTTTAAAGAGAAACAGCCATTCTTGTGGTGGTGGATCCATCCCTGGGTGCACACAGATGCTTAGCCTGTTGTGTGCACATGCCAGAAGAAGGTGGGTAATGAGAGGAGCAAGAGGTATAAAGCACAGATTTCAGAGAGCTTTGGCTGGTTGTGAGATGGCACCTCAAAGGTTCAGCTTCCCTTCTCCCCAGTGCCGCAGAGTGAGCTGCCTCAGTCAACCAAGGAAAAAAACGATGAGTAAAATCAGACTCCACCGAGGAAGAGCAGGGTTTCTGTGGGGTCAGATTGCTGATCTGGTCTGTTCTGCTGCTTCCTCATTGCCAGACCTGACCCTAGATAGAGCGAAGGAAAGTACACATGGCAGCAGGAAGGTGAGCAGGGAGCTTTTCCCAGAGATGAGACAGGCTGCGTGGGTGCGCCGCTGATTAGCCTGCCAGCACGCGGTTCCTGGCAGCCTCAGCTCAATGTTGTCATCAGCTCTGCCCACTTACATGCAGGCAACCCAAAATGCTGTAATTTGTCAGTGTAGTGTTCTTAACCACAACATCGGTGTCCCCAGACACACCATGACCCAAGGAGAGTTTTAAACAGAGGAATGTGGAGGAAAACAAAGGAACTATTTTGGCTGGTGAGCACTATCAAGGGGTTCCTCCCCATCAAGCCCCAAGCTGGTGTTTGCTCTGCAGGTCAGCTGGCTGCAGGTCCGCAGGGAGAAGCTGGAGGGCTGGGACACGACTGTGGACAGTGACACACCGCCAAGGCATGCACAGAATTCCCCCAAGTGACCACAGCACTTTGCTGACCAACTGTCAGCAGGCCTCAGCCTTCCTCGAGGGAGGATGCCAAAAAGCTCCCTGTGGATGAAGCAGAGCTCATCTGGCCCTGGTACAACTGCTCCTCTTCCTGTGGCTGTTTTGCTCTTCATTATCTCTCTGGGAAGAGGTTGTTCTCTTGAGCAACAATATCCTAAACTAGTTTGCAATGTCCATATTTAGTGGGGCTGTTTCTTATTTAGAAGCAGCCTTTGCATGGGTGTGAAGATGCTCCACACTATGTGAGCAATGTAAAAGGGCTTTGCCCCCTGGTCTGTAGCTGGAGAAAATGTGTGAGAGATTTCCCTGCTGCTAATAAGCATTGTGTTTGCCTTCCTTTTTGGGGGTAGCACAGATTTGGGGAAAGGATAAAAAAGGCCTTCCAGTGGGACATGAATATTTCTGCCTGTGTTCCTACATTGTTCCCAGCCTTCTGCTGGGGTCCAGCTGCATGACACAGGCCTCCAAAATGTCAGCAAGATTCCCAAATGCCTGGCACACGCAATCCTGCCTGGCTGCTTGCGTGATGGAGAGGACAGCCGTCATGTGGCACGGCGCCGTGTTGTGGGAGGGGACACGGCGCGATGTTGTGGGAAAGGGCCTGGCGCCATTTTGTGGGAAGGGCACGGTGCCATGTTATGGGAGAGGGCGCTGAGGGCAGCAGGAGCCCGAGCCCACTTCTGCAGCTGGTGGATCCGGATCCTTCTGCAGCCCTCTGTGATTGTAGAAAGGATGTGACTTCTTGAGAGCCATTTGAGAAGTGTTTCTTCCTTTAGAGATAGGTAATGGGGTCATCCTGGGCTGACAGGCACTCTGGGTATATGGAGAGGCCAGAGCGAGCACCAGGCACGGAGGAGCAGCCTCCAGCAGCAGTCATTGCTGCTATGCTTCCAGGGAGGGAATGTGAGGAAATGCTTGGATAAGAATAAGCAGAACTGGCAACAAATGTGCATTTCATTTTATGAACATTTCATGGTGAAACTTAAAACTTCCACAAAATATGGGGGACTGGATAGCTCAGAGGATTAGTAATGGGATACAGAGCCTTTCATCTCACCACTGCCTTTTCAACTGCAGCTCAAGTCAATACCAGTGACTGAAAGTTGTTGCCATCTGATGGCTTATGCGCAGCGAGTGGATGGTTTCACCTCATTTCCTGGCAGCCAGGTACCTGGACTGACGCACTCCAACACGCCGTGATGCTGGGCTGCTGGCCAGCCATGCTGGCAGCCCCTGCCAATGCCTGGAGGAGGCCATGAGATGAAATAGCAGCCCTCTAGGGGTACTTCATCAGGTGGGATCCTGACATGAGCAGCACATGAGAAATGGTAAGGTGGGAAGGCAGTGGGCTAGTTTAGAGCAATGGTTTTATGTAGACCTATTCCATCCCTGCTGAGATCCAAAAGAAATTATGTTCTGTGGCAAGGACCTACTTGTCTGATGTTCACCCATCAGCAATCAAAGCTATGATTTGTGTGAGATTTATGTTTTGCAAACAGAGCAAAGACATTATGACATGGGACATCATTTGAAATGATGTCACTGGCTTTCTGCCTCTGCCCAAAGTGGTTCAAAGTAGAACTTGGAATGCATTTTACAGGCGTTGCTGCATTAATACATCTGCAACATGACTCTCATGTAGGGCTTCACTGTCATCTCCATTTCCAGCTGGGGAAACCAAGGTACAGAAAAGACAAATGAAAGAGTACATATCCGAAGACAAAACACGCAGGAGCTCGGCCCTCAGCCAGGTCCAGTAGTGGATTTAGACCATCGGTGCTCTCCACTTCTCCCTCAGTCAGGACATGCGCCCTCACTCTTTCCATCATGGATCTGTAAAGAGCTGCTCAGAGGAAGCCTAAGAAAAATGCTGTCACTTATGGGATACATTATCTCACCATTCTGTGCTCTGGAGACCTCGTAATTAGGACACAGTCTGGAACAAGACAACTCCTAACAAAGATTTTACTAGTTGTGTTCAAAGTCACTGTGGGTGGCTGTGATGGGATGAAGAAGTGCCTAGAGATGACAGAGCAGTGGGGCTGGCTGTGATCCCCACACAGGATGGAGCATCCTTCACACCCTCTCTTTGTGGATTTCCATCCCTGTCCCTAACATGAGGATCCCCAGCCCTCTGCAGAGGGAGCAGGGGCAGCCCTATGTGAGCTGTCCCTCTGCAGGATCCGTGGAGCAGTGCAGTGGGGTGAGGCCCCATGCACAAGCAGACCGTTAGTAAACAAATGAGGTCAGCTCCCAATGACATTATTTTTAAGCACTTTGTATACATTACTTGTCTGTATGTATCTCTGGACTGCTCTTTCTCCCTTCCCACTGCCTCTCAATCACTCACAAAGCTTTTTTTTCTTCTTCTTCTATTGGTTAAACCTAACATCTGTAGATTTGTTTCTAACAAAAATAAAGCCATCCATATCCTTCAGCACGACGTTGTGTCATGTAAGCTCAGGAAAACTGGCTCGGTCAAGGTTTACAGTAGCTGTCGCAGCCTGCAGTGGGAAAGGCACTTATCTGTGGAGGTCGGTTCGCAGTTCTCAAGAATGCATCCTTCCCTCGGACTGAGGGGGTGGTTTTGTTTATCCTCTGGCACACAATGAAATGATGGGAAAACATGCTTGGATGCACTGCAGTAGTAAGGTGGGGCAGGGCAGCGGATAAAAATGGAACAGAGCCTTTGATCCCAAGCCAGGGCAGATGCCTCCCAGGGCTGAGGTTTTTGGGTGGACTTCGTGTTCTTGCTCTCCATCTCCGTGTACAGATTGAAGAGTTCCTCTCCTACCTATTGAGCAGAAAAAAGCCTGCAGGGTAGGCTGGGGGTCGGGAGGAGGGACGGGCTCTGGGAAGCCTGGGCTGTCCCCTGGATCTCAGAGCACCGCAGCAGAGCCCATGGCTGAGCCTCTGGCTGATGCCATGGTGTGGGACATAGGGCTGGCCTGGCCCACGCAGTGAGTCATGCGAGGCAGCCAAGCTTTGTGACCATGTTTTTCCTGTTAATCTCCCCCCGCCTTCTCCCCCAGAAAACACAATGGAAACTCCGTAATCCAGGAGATAGCCTGGGGCATACCTCAGACCCAGAGGGTCCTCACAGGAGGCTTCCAGCCCTCCCCAGCCTTCCCAGCTGCCAGCCCAGGTAGTAAATAACCCCACAGGTCCGAGAGACCAAAGGGGAGCAGTAGAAGCATTACGTGCTGTGCTCAGCCCTGCTTTGTCCCAGATCTGGAGCTCAAAGGCTCTGGAGAGCTGACTCCTTGGAGCCAGAGTATATCATCTGTTAAGTCTCTGGCAAGACAGGCTCACTTTAGAGTGAACAAATTAAAGGTCGTCTCTAAAAATCTGGTTAATGCCACATGCCAAAGCAGACAGAGAGAGAAACAGAGGGTTGATGGATATTCGGATATATAGATCAATCCGTGGCTCAGGACGTGTTTGTTTCTTACTTGGTTTTGTTTCTGCAGCCTAGGTATATTGTTTTTATTATTTATAGTGTTGGGGGAGTAGTCCCGTGTGTTTGAATTTATTTGCTGTGCTATGTGGCTGATTTGGAACACGTCCTGTTGTGGTTTTTTGTCATTTTTTTGCTAACGATCCCAGCAATCATTTGGCACTGAGTACAGAAAAGCCAGAAGAAAAAAAAAATAAAACAGAAAAATTGCACAATTTCACTTAACCATTTACCTTTTCAGTACTTAGCCACTGCATGCATATCGGAGATAACTGCAGGACCCTGTGTGGCCTTGTTTCAACAGCTTTTTGGTGGAATCTGAGCACCTGCCTGGAAATGCATTTGAGCACTTTGCCAAAGCACAGGCACCACAAGGACGCTTCGCCCGCCCCGCAGTGCTGCCCCGCAGATGGAGTGCAGCAGCTGTTCGGCAGCAGCACGGAGTGGGCAGCCAGGGGGAAAGCGGATCCATTACATTGCAAGTTCATTTAAACTCCGACCAGTGCTTTAACATGAATGATTCATTCCGTTTCTGAGATGACCGAGGAGTCTGGGGAGATAAAAAGAAAAGAGGGAGCGCTGCGGAGGAACATCTAAAGGAATGTGGTAGTGGAACTTGGACCTAAGGGCTTTAGCAGCTCAGGGCATCCTTCAGGTGCTTAAGCAGGAATCTGTCTCTTCCCTTTTTCTCAACTAAAACACTGGTGTATGGACTTGTTTCCTCCTCACATCACCTTGTCTTTATATTTCTATGGCTGGCAGAATAGGGCCTGTAGTGATACCAGAGGCTTCAACTCTGGGCTCACCCGTACAGAGCCAGGTCCGTGTCCCTGCAGCTCCATCTGCTAGTGGTGGGCTGTCCCGGAAGGAAGGCAGTGCGAGTTCCGCATGTATTTGGGGTACCAGAGGCAGGAAGATGTTCCTGCAGCCCTCCGAGCAGGGATTAGGAAGATCCTGGTGCAGATGCTAACATGGTGTTAGCCTACGTGGTCTCAGGGCTGAGCCTGAGTCAAGAGCCCAGCACATGACAGTGTATGACTGGCTGTGTCTGCAAAAGGCTTCCCCAGAAATCAGGGCTTCTTCAGAGCACTGAGCATCTTGATTCTGGACAGAAGGCAGTGGCCATCCTTAAGCCTCGCAGCCCACCAGCAGTTTGGATCTGCTGAGAGGCTGAGAGTTCCTTCTCACTTGGTGCTGTGTCAGGGATTTCCCTGATCACTTTTCCCTGAAGCCTGAATGAACAGCTCGGGCTGCGGAGCCAGAAGCTGAATTGGCCGCAGGTCCTCTGATGAGCATGGGAGATGGTTCTGGCCTGTTACATTTGCAAAAGTAGTTTAGCTGCAACGTGAATGCAAGGAAACCCAACCCGCATAGTCTGGAAGCTTCACATTGTGAGTAGGCTGAGACAGCGTTGGTTCAGCTGCTTTGCTCACACATGGTATCAACTACTCTTGTTTTCCTTGTTAAGTGTAAAACTTAAAGCTTTGCTATTTCTGACTTGTGATCTGTACCAAGCTGTCACCTAGCCTGCTGGTTCCGTACAAACTGTAGTTTGAGGAATTGTCCACCTCAGCGTGGTTTTCTACCCTTAACTTAAGCTGCTGGGGTTTGCTTCTCATTGCTGTGCAGTCAGGGAAGAGGTATTGCTCCTGGTTCCTTGTTTGTGCTTTGTGTTGTCTCATTTCTAAGGTATTGGAGGGGCAAGAAGTTCATGATTTTGAAAATGTGTGCAACGTCATTCTTCCTGTTGAGCTTCAATGAGTGTTGCAGTTTGTCAGCATCAAAAAGTGTGTTTGACTTCTTCCCCCAGTCTGCCTGCAGGAAAGGTCAAAACTCCACTGATGTCACTACTGAGGTGCCCTCTGAGGTGCATCAACATTTGTATGGCAAAATGCAGCACAGTACACAACATCCTGGGTCTCTGAGCATGTTCCCAGTAAAACTGCTCCCAGTCCTCAGTGTAATAGATTACAGTGGAAAGAAAAAAAAAAAAAAACAGACTTTGGTTAAAATCAATATTTTCCATGGTTGTGTTAGTTCCAACTAAATTTTCAAGGGTCTGAAGTTGGCATGACTTGTTTTGGCTTTCATGCTTTGTTTTGGATAACATCAAAAGACTCTTGCTTCAGTGGACCAAAATCTTTTCAGCACTATCATTACACTTCAGTTTGGTGTCTCTGTTAGAGTAAATAAACTCATTGGTGCTACAATGAGCAGGAGGACTAGTGACCCCCCACGAGGTGTAACAGGCCTTTACTTAGTGGGCACAGAGAACATCTGTCTGCCTCCTGCCAAAGGGGGCTGAGTACTGGAGTCCTTGTCTTGCAGGGTGACTGGGTGCAAGGCAGGACTCTGAGCCATGGTGACCCTGAGCAGCTGAGTGCCACTCCAGCTTTCAGTGCTCAGCAGCTGAGTTGTTCCCATCCATGGCAGAGCTTTGGTTTTGCCAGACCAGAAAAGATGAGCTTTTCTTCCCAGGAAAGCACTCAATGGCTTTCACCCTAACAGAACTCTCTGAAATTTTTCTACTTTGTAGAAAGCTTTTAAAAATTTGGCCGTTTTTCTCTGAATGGGGATGTAAGCAAGTTCCGTCACGCTAGAAATTCAGACAGCCAGGAAACCTTGTTTTGTGCCCTGTTGTGGTGCCCAAGAATGGGAGGTGCTGAAAACTCCAAAATGTGCCTCAGGAAAGCTGCCTTAGACTGCAGAAAATTGGGTTTGCTTGGGTTTTAATCCTCAGAGAAGCGTTTGAAACAAAGATGCTTTCAAGGCGTAGAGGAGTATGGCTCCCTCCCCACTTGCTGACATTTTGGGCCCGCTCAGTGTCCCATGGGTAATGCTTATGCTCCATTTTGTTGTCCTAATGCTACACTTCAAGGAGTTTCTTTTCAATGATGCTGTTTTGAATACATGACATTTCCATGGGAGGATAAAGAAAAATCCTTTCCCTGTGTCCTTGACAGATGAAAAACAGCAGACAGCTATGAGAAAAAGGTGGAGGCTCTTTATACTGAAGTGAGATGAGTTATCTTTGCTTAGTGTTTGGTTTTCAGGCCTGTTGGTGTTTCCAGGCAAAATCCCAGAGAATGTTTTTTCCCATTTATGAGACTGAATTGATTGTGTACGCTCCTATACTCATGACATTTGTTTCCTGCTAAGCTAACAATGTTTCTCAGCAGGTACCTCCAGTAAAACCACAGACCCTTGCAAGGACAGACAGTTCTTTGGAGATGCTTCAGCTCCCTGGTAGGTACAGGTGGAGATGGGAAGTAGGAATTCTGCTGCTTTGCTCCCTGGCCATGTTTACACTGCCTTCTCATGGCTGTGGGCCATTAAGCAGGACAGGCTGCCTTCTCTCCACCCATGTACCGCAGGCTTGGTTTTACTCAATCAAAAGATATATGGTTGCGTTTTGAATGAAAACTATGTCTGAAACCAGTTTTATCAGTTTCTTGGGAGATGACAGGAAGAAAATATGTGAAAAATGTCTTTTTACCACTGTTTCTTTTCTTGTCCTTTGTTGCCCATTGCATCAAGCCTTCCTTATCACTTGACTGTGGGCAAATGTTTTCACCCAACAAAACAGCAGCCAAACCCTCTTGGGTTCATTAACAGGTGAGCAGAGATACCTGATCTTGGGTGCGAGGAGACCTGTGCATTAGTCCCACATTTATTTGCTTGCTGGTGACTTTGGGGCAGGGGAAGAGGATCATAGTTCTGCTTAAACCAGCCGGGCTGGGTGAGCTCAGCTCTGCTCGCTCCCCCTTGTCCCCAGTCTGTGATCACCTGGGTGGAAAGGAGCACCCTCACCTCTCCATGTGACTCACAGGCTGGGCAGCCATGCAGAGCAATAAGAGGGTATGGGACTGCCTATAACTATCCTGCATGAAAACAGGGCAGGAAGCATTCTTGCGTTCAGTGACTTCCCCACTAGGTAATACATTTTTACACTTCTCTCAGTGGGTGCAGTTTTCCTATCTGTGTGACAACATGTTATTAGGTCACTTCACAGCTATGAGGCCGTTGTGCGGATTCCCTCTCTTCTAGGAATTCTGCCGATGAATCATTGACACTTAAGGCTGTAGTCTGATGTCTTTATTCACACTTAATGCTAGTATTTGGCTGCAAAAGTAATCCCAGGGAATCCAGTGGGACTAGCTGCGGAGTTATATACTATTGAATCTTTGGCCTTTTAGTGGGGTAATGGGTTACAGCCAGATTTGTGAACAAAACTGAAATGCAGTCCTGGCTTTCCAAGGGGTTAGGAGTAGTACGGGGCAAAGTTTTTCATGTTGAAACCTAGACCCATGTGAAAATTCCCTGCTAGCTGGCTCCGCCATAAAGCCTCAGACACGATCCTCGGGGGGAGCCCACCTGGCCTCACTTCTCAAAGCGACCGCTTGAGTTGGGAACAAATTACATCCCAGACTGGGGGGTTGGGTTGGGAGGTTTGGGGCTTGTTTGCTATTGTTGTCATTAAGAAGTTTCAGAGCATCATAAACAATTGTTTTTCCAGAGCAAGAACTTTTTAATGCTGGCTCATGGAATGCATTGGGATGTTCTGCCTGATGCTGGGCACTGCAGGCAGCCCAGGAGATGTGATTCCCATTTTCCTGGAAGGAACTTTGGATCGAATGCTGCTGCTGTTAGCTCTGGGAGAGCATTGCTCAAGTCTGCAGACAAATTCTGGGTGGCTTTTCTCAGGTTTTCTGAAACTGAGGTGGTGTGGATGCTTCAGTATGTCCTCCTTGGAGGATGGGCGGGTGAGTATCTTAACCTTACCGTTCCTTCCAAAACATGTACACTAAAAATTGTTACTTGAAGAAGTGCAGTGTTATCATTGGTCCCACTGGTAACATGTTTAATGGACTTCAGGCAGTAACACTAATTGAGAGTGGGGAGTGCTGGATTAAGAGATATAGGGGGAGAACCTCAGCTGTACCCCGCTGATGTGCTCTGTGTGTCAGCAGGCTAAAGATGCTGGGCATAGGAGGCAGCTGTAGGAGATATGCCCAACTTGAGCTTTTCTCTGCCCTCTGCAACCCCACTGTGCTCTGGGGAGCAACCATGCTCCCAGCTTTGTCCCATGGCACTCCCTTGCCTTTCCCGATGTTATCTAAGGAAAACAGTCGTAATGGAAGGTTATGGAGCACAGATCTTCATTCAGGAAGCCAACCTCAACCATAGAGCTGCAGCCTCACTGCTTCAGGGAAATGGAGCCCCCACCATGCCGTGATGAGGCCCAGCTCAGCGGGGAGCAGAGAGCAGCTCCTTGGGCTGTGCAACAGCACATTCTTTGCAACATGCCCAATACAAGAAACACTGGCAAGCTGCAGAGACACCCCAGTGTAGCTGCATGAAATTACACTGCAGGGGAGAAGGATGGGGAAGCGAGCAGCAGCCACACATACTCCTTTGGATGGGGCTTGGTTTACACTGCTCCTGTTTCCCTTTGTGCTGGATGTGAAGGCATGGTGGAGCACAGCAGCCTGTGCCCATGATGCCCCAGTGCAGCTCACCGTGACAGGAGCAGCCCCATGGCTTGTGGCACTACTGCTCGGCTCACTGAGCTCTCCAAAGGCTCCATGTGGAAGCCTGGAGTTTTTTTCTTCAGCCTCTCCCTGTCCCCCTTCCCCTCACAAGGTACTTTTAATCCCTTCGGTTAATGTGAAATTAAGATAATGAGACAAAGAGAAGAGCGGACTGGGAAGAGGGCAGCGGGGGAAGGGGAAAAGAAAACAGAGGAGAAAGAAGAGAGATTCTTCTGACAGATAATTAGGGAGATTGGTTTACCAGCCAGGGACTAATGCTAGCTTCCCAGCTCAGCCAGTCCCTCGTGACTCATTCTCTGACTTTAATTTCTATGGGGTTCCTCAGGCAGGTGCCCTCTGACAGGTAGTCAATAGACGGCTTCTGGCCCAGCACCCGCGCTGCCGCAGGGAGGTCGCACCCAGAGGTCAGGGAGCGAGGCCGGGGCCCTGGGTCAGCGGCCACCACAGTGACAGATGAACCCATGCAGGCTCCCGGCGCCGGGGCTGGCCCCGCCTGGGCTACATCCCTTGAGACCAGCTCCTGCTGCCCAAGCCATCCCCGCTCACACCTCTCAACTGCTCTTCATTAGGCGCGGGACAGCGCTCGTTGGCGGCCCCAGGGCTGATGCTGAGAGGGTGCTGTCTCCATACCTCTCAACTGGTCCTCATTAGGTAGAACAGGCCCCTTTTGTCCTGCATGAAACCCCCTTTGTTCCTCAGCCCCAGCAGGGCTGCGGGAGCAGAACCTGATACAAAACAATGCAGCTTTATTTAGCCGGAGCCTGAAGTCAAGGAGAGAGCGGCATTCCTCGAAGCACGTGCCTGCATGAGCACCCATGGGCTCTAGCTGGCTGTTCATCTGCCCTTCCGTCCCCCCCAAGCCTGGATCCCCTCGCTGCTGCTTTGAGCTGCAGTTTACATCATCTCCCACCAGCTGATGTTGCAGCACAACTTAGGGAACTTTTTTGTAAGGAGGTGTGACTATGAGGAACCTCTTCCCTTCATTTTTCCATTCTGTTTATGGTCTTTTGGGAGGGGCCCATCTCCCCCCTTTCTTCCAGCAGTTTGCAGTCTGCTGTTCTGGCAGCATCTCCTTGCTTGGCAGAAGGCCCCATGGCCGCTTGGCTTTGCTTTCACCTGCTTGTCTCTGCCAGCAGCCAAGGTTGTGCTGGCTGCAGTCTGGTTAGTTGTTCTCTCTGAGATTTCTTTCAGATTGAGGATAGTGATGGCAAAAAAAAAAAAGAAATTAATTCCCTTTATAATTGGATTCCCACTTTTCCCTGAAGAGCTGACGTATTTTTAAAAAGCAGTGTCTATCACCTCCGTGCTGGTGGCTGCAATGAAGCTGCAAAGTGGTATCACCACAGGTGTGTCTGCTGGGTTATAAATCGGGTGGCAAAATTAAATGCTTACATGCCTGGCGTGCCAGGGTTGGTCCCTGATCCCATTAGCCACCTTTCATGCCTAGAAGCAGCTGGAGCTGAGCATCAGCTGCAAAATGCTTGCTTCAAGTGGAAACTGCAGAGGCAAACTGGAAAGAAGTGAGCACAATTGTTACACCAGGGTCCTATCTCCTCCAGGAGAGGGAGAGGACTAGGACTGAACAGAACTGTGAACTCCCTGTGGAAGAGAGGAAAGGCTGATTTATTTACTTTTTTTTTGGAACAACTTGGGAGTCAAAATGCTGCTTGCAATGAATTGTTCTTGGTATTTGCAAGATTAAGGTCTTATTTAAGTATATTGGGTACATGTTAATACATATATGGATCAAGCCACAGCGCAGCTTCACAGAAGCAGAAGTGAGGACAAGTGATCTAAGGACAGGGACATCTCTGTCCCATGCAGGATGGTATCAAAGTTCTCCAGCAGTCCATCTTGCTCCAGTTAGTGCAGTCACAGCTGTCAGGCAGGTAAGAGGAACACCCAGAGGAATCCTGATCTGCGAGTTCAGTGGGGTGGGAAACCAGGAGAAACAGGGCTTTGTGGATTCCCTGGTACACCTCTACCCAAGGAGATCCTCCTTCATTTGGTTAATGTTTCTGTGGCCTACAGGGCAAGCATTTACACCAAGACCTGTGCCAAGACTGTTGCATTACATTGGTCAAGGTTTATTTCGATACAGCCACAGGTGGCTTCACATGTTGCAAAACAGCAGGACCACAGTTTCTTCCACCTTGGGAAGCCCTTGCCTGGTGCCATCCAGCCCTGCCACTGAATCCAAAGGGCTCTGTGAGAGCTGGGGCAGTGACCGTCGTTTAGCATCCACAGGCTGTTGGGTATTGGATGCTCCCATCCCATTGCACACTTGAATCGCAACCCATGGTGCATGCCTCCCATGTGACTCACTATGCAGTGACATGCGGGGTCGGGTTGCTCTGGCAAGCAGACTTTCCAGCAGGCAGCAAAGAAGTTGGCTGGGGGTGGCTGGTGACTTTCCTGCTTGCGGATGTGCTCCTTCAGCATGCAAATGCTGCAGCAGGGTGGGACTTTGTCTTACAACGGAGGGTTTTTTGTTTTATTTTGAACTGTAAATATAACACAATTGTATTTATATAATGCAATTATGTGAGATGCTGTATATGGGTTTTAAATAGAATGAAGGCTTAATTTAGCCTCTTCTTTTTTTCTCCCATTGATTTTGCAGAGATAGTTTTGTTTGAAAGACTTCTCACCCTTGAGTTTACCGGATTCTGTGCGGCATGATCTCATTGCTGCTATCTCACTCTCTCTCCACCCTTCCCTCCCGTTGTTTGCTATTGTAACTGAAGATGAGACATAAAAAGTTAAACAAACTTCTTACAGACAAGGAACGCATCATCCTGTATGTTTATGTAGCATTAAACACAACAAGATCCTTATCTGGAAATACTGGAGACTGGATGGTTATTGGATATAAATGAGCAAAGTTCCCATCAACTCCATGATTTACACCAATGCAGTGTTTGGCGCCAGGCTGTATAAAGACGAGCAAGAAGGAAAAAAAAAAAAAAGAAAAAAAAAAAAAAGAGAAAGAAAGATTTGATTTTGCAGACTTTTCCTTTGAAGTATGCAAGCTCTTCTTACTATCCAACAGCTAGAAAGCAGGAAAAACTAATGGAAAAAATAAAACACATAGGCTGACCACAATCACACGAGTGAACTTTAAAAGTAAGAATGTATTTTTATTTTTATTTTTAAACCTGACTCTTCTTTTCCTTTGGGCAGTAAAGTGATGAGTTGAACTCTCAGGTCTGAATTTCCCCACTTTTTAGAGGCCAACACTTGACTTTTTCCTCCTAAAATGAGTCATTAAATTAATTTGCCGTTAAATTATTAATAGCAAAACAATGCTGAAAGTCAGATCACATTCCCAGCTCAGGTCAGTTATATGTACATATAACAAGTGAGGAAACTGGGGACCAGAGTAAGATTCAAACCAGAGATACTTTGTGTGAGGAGGAGCAATGGCACAAATTTGTACCTGTCCTTGCATACATGACCTGGCACATGTGTCAGTTTGTGCTAGTGCAAAGGGAGGTGGTAGGGCATCATCCCATCAGCTGTGCCATCAGGAGGCTTTGTGCCTGCAGGTGATGGGATAACCTGACTGGAGAGGCAGGAATGCTACTGGGCTCTCCTTAGCGCTGTCCTGTCTGGCTTAGATGACAATTACTTGGTGAAAGGTTGGAAAAAAAATGTAATTTTTAAAGGGTTAAAAGACTGGCTTTGTCTTAAAATGTTCATTTCGACTTACAATAGTTACTGAATGTGGTTTCTAATTGAAAACCAAGGTAAAGCAAGCTTCGTTTTGGTGAATTGATATGTGCTTCAGCAAAAATGAAAAACAAAATCATAATGATGGCTTCCGTTCTGTCAAGAGGGATTTTTTTTTTTTATCCAGAAGGGATGCTTTCAGAGGAAAAATTCACTAGTAGGCCAAATTTTTGGTCATATCTTATCCATCACTCCCTACAGCCCAGAAGGGTCCATCAGTGTATCACTTGTCCTTCACTCCGTATTTGTGAACTGGGGACAAGTATGAACTTCTAACTACAAGAAGGATGGGATGTATGTGGGAGGCTTGCAGAAGCAGTTTATTCTAACATGGATCCCAGGCCTAAAATAACACATCCACCCTGAAGACCTGTCCGTTAACTTGCTGTTCCTTTGGGAGAGATTTGCCATTGCTTCCTGGCAGCAGGGTTTTGATACACAAGGGAAGCTTGAATAATTTTCCATGCTGTGAGACCTGGAATTCTCTTCCAGCCAGCCTAAAATTTAAATTGGTGGATGGGCTGCCACTTACATCGCTCTCCAGACCTGTTGGTGACGTACCTGGTGTATGTGAAATGTATTGATTTTAAGCTTGGCAATGCTGGCTTTGAAGCCCAGGTTTACTTCTGAAGGTGGATGATGCTGTGTTAAAATGGCACCTAAGCTGATGTCCCTCTGCCATTTGTGCTGCTCCTGGTTCTTCCATTGCTCCCTTCCAGGGATCCCTACCTCCTTGCTAATTGGGTGCTTACTCCAGGCTTTCTATTTTAATACTGTTTGATGATAATAATCATTCCCGCAGGATGAATGGTTGAGAACAAAGACAGGAAACATCCCCCTGATTAGATAGAGGCAGGGGAGCCACTGGAAGAAAAAAACAAATGACAAAAATGACAAATGAGGGTCCTATAACTGCTGCCATCCTCCTGGGGCATGTGGACAGGCCTGGAAGGATACATGAAAAAGGCAATAACTTGCTGGTTTGGCAAACCATATCTTGGAAGTCTTTAGGTATCATCTCCATCTGCAGACAAAGGCCAGAAGGCAAGATAACGCCAGGCAGCTACTAGAGTTGGGCTGGTGTTCGCCGTTCAGAGCTTCCTTCATTCCACTCATACTGAAACTGTGACCTTTACTGTGACCTTTCCTATTGCATTCATGCCATTCTGGATAGGAGGGAAAGATGGGAAGCCCAGATGTAGGTTCAGGAGCAGGGTACAAGCTACATCTACATTGGATTCCGAGTGCAGACCTGAGCCTGTGTTGGAGCCTGACCCTGTTCCCTATTGACACGTGTAGGTGTAAGACCATGCCCTGGATAGGCTTGGTGTGCTCCTTGGGAAACACTGGAGAAGAGAAATGAGCCATCCTATTCCTTAGCACCGACCCAAATGTGTACACTTCAGATATTTTGATGTGGTCCATCTGGTTTCTAAGTTTTGGGGTACAACTCCCTTTACGCTATCCTCAAACATGGCCAGGATCCTAAAAGGGCTGTGATGTCTCTTGCTGCAAGGGCAGAAAGCTGGACCAGATAGTGCTCAACCTATGTCCTGGCCAGATACCAGCCAAGACATTAGGATCAACTTTTACTTGGCCCTTTTTATTCTGCGAATACAGAAGTGCTCTGTAAACCAGTCAAGAGCAATCTAGTATTTTGTGGGAAGAAATAACCAACAAACACCAAGTTTTGTCAAATTGCTGTCAGAACACTCTGGCTTTCTAAAAATGGCAAGGTTTTCATTTTCAGTGGCTGCAAACTGAGTGGGAGCCGGAAGGAACTGGCTTTGATTAGCCCCACTCCTTGCATGCTGCTGTACATTTCAGTTGTATTTTTGTTTGCTAAGCTGTTTCAGCCGATTCCATTCAGTGCTGGTGGTTAGAGAAACACTTGGTTTCCTTCACTAACATGTGTGCGGAGGGTACGTGAAGGTCCGAGCAGCATGTGAGCATCCATGCAGAGCCCCAAAAACTGGCGAACTTGGGCTTGAGGGGACTCTGAGGTCCCTAAGGTGTTTCAACACCTCCACAGCTTGCTAAAAGTTCAGAAAAGCTTTCTGAAGCTGAGGGAAGTGTGAAGGATTAACTTCTTTATCACAATTTTGCCCGTAATAGAGATTTTAACCAAAATTTGACCTAAAGATCAGCTCTTGGTATTACTGGTTTTGATATTTCTTGGCCTTAGCTCTTACAGGACTCTTCATTCAAAGGGTTATGGTGGTTCTCAGTGGTGTCTAGGTTTGAAGCCACTTGCATTTTCTAATGCTGTAAGGTTTTGTTGACCGTGTTTTTAAGAGAGAACAACTTCTTAGGTGTGGTTTTATACAAACCAAGGCTTCCATCTGTGTTTAGTGGTAATTTGTAACTGCTTTCTCAGACCTGTCCTGTGAAATAAATTAGGGACGTGCTTGGAAAACTCAGTTGACAAAAATGTGCTGCAGAGCCTTTTTAGTTTCTTTTGCTCTGCATTTTTAAATTAAAGAAATGTGATGATTTAAGGTGTTTGATCTCTGAATGTTGCAATTTTTATTAGCATTTGTTTCCAGTTGTGTGTTTTCCTGGTAATCATTTTATGGAGCCTTTCACCTCCACGTCTCCACCTCCAGTGCCATGTGTGGCCTTGGCTCCAGCCATCTGGCTCTTCTCTCCCACCACGGAGTGAGCCGAGGTCACTTCTTTCCTTAAAAGTGAGAAGTACAATTCTTTCTGCTTGGCAACTCTGCTGAATGGCCTCAGTAGGCTCAAGGACTGAAAACCTGGAGGAATCTGCTCATTCCTCTCTAGATTGGACATTTCAGCCTGGGATTGAGAAGTACAGAGTTCTTGGAAGTTCTGCCAACCAAATCAACTTAATGCAAGATTCCGGTTCTGAAGCAGGTATTTTCCCCTTCCTCCATCCTTTGGAGGGTGTAGTGAAACAAGATGTGCCTTCAAACAACTCATTTCAAGATCAAGCAGATCCATCTTCCCCATCTTGAGAGCAGTGCAAGATCTCTTGGGAGTCCCTGATGTTCACAGAAAACAGCTGAATGATTGGCCTAGAGCAAGACTCTATGAAAAGCTTGTCTAACTTCAAGGGGAAGGTTTTAAAGAGATAATCAGAGTTTAAAATTCTGTAATAATTTTTAATTGTTCTTTATTTTGAGTAGGAACTTCCAAAAATGTTCCTGTGCCCCTCACATTCTCCTATATCTTCACATACGTAGCAGAAAACTCTGTTTCTGAGTAGCAGACCACACTACTTCAGTTGCTCCTGGATGTGCCAGACCTTCCTGTAATCTGCTCTTCCCAGAATGTTGTACTGCCAGCTCTTGCGTATCCCAGATGAGCTACCACTTAAGCAAAGTGCCATTCCCTTTGTAAAAAGGGAAAAGCTATAATTTGGTTTAAGCAGACACAGCTTTGGGGCTTGGATTTCTCTCCGAAGACACGGTCTTTAATTCTGACCTCAAATAGGCTCTGTAACATGTCGTTCCAGCCTCTGTGTGCACGCGTTGTTAACTGTTTCCATGTTTTTGACAGATGGCTTGGTGTACCTCACAGCAAAGCCAACATCCTGTTGAACAAACAATGAGGAAAGAGGAGGGAGGAAGAATGGGGTGTGGGAGAGAACACAGGATGCCATTTATATTTTTGTTTCTGCAAGTGATGGATTTTTTTAAATAACATGTATACAGCAGACTGAGAATTGGGGAGAAAAATGGAACTTTGAGGCTTCATTTATGAGGAGTCTTCAAAGAGAAGACTTCTAAACCTCTCTCCAGAGACTGTAAGACTTGTCATTACTCTTACTTGTCCTGACATCACTGGGACTCATGCCATGGAATGAATGGAGTTACTGGGGTGTAAATCTTTTGTAAGGCACTCTGTCCATCAGGCCCTGGCAGTAGAGCTTCTCTGGGAGAAGCTTTCAAGGTTCAGGCTCTACAGTGTTTTGCTTTCAAGGCTTGAGTGCCCATATGAAACATTAGAAGCCCTCATCAGGCTTCATCGTTCAGTGAACTGCTTTGCCAAGTTACCCCTTACTCCAAGACCCGATCCATGGTCCCTCATCTACTTCCTTTACTCAGAGCACTGGATTTGGTCTTGAACATGGGTCTGCAGGATGAACTTAGAGAAACTGGGGTAGTCTTGTCAATCTGTGGTGGAGAGAGGAATATCTGACTGCTTTTGCGAAGTGTTTTTAACATCTCGTGGTGAGGAATGCAGTAGGTTAGGAAACATCTCCAGCACATGGTTTCCTATAGCCAGAGCAGGAGTCGGTACTGCCCCAAGTGTCCCTTCTGATCAGGAGTCACTGTTGCAGGACTTCTCAGCACTGAATGACATCTCCCTGAGTTTGATGATATTGGTTTAGATGAGAACAGAGTTCATCTGACCCCTGCTCCTCAGAGAAAACCCGACTCTGCCCTGCAACTCCATCATCTGTGTCTCTTCTTACACATTGCACTGCTTTCTGTCTGTCATGTTTGTCTGGTTACCTTTTGGTCATTTTTTCCCCTCCCTCTTTCATGAACCATATACAAATTCTATCCTTCTCTCTTCCTTTTCTGCTGCTGCATCTCTCCCTCGGTCTTGCCCTAGTTTGCTATAGAGTTTTTGTTGGCCAGATGTTGTGCAAGGACTTACACTCATTTAGGACTTCTCCTGGTACAAAGCAGATTTTTCTCTCTCAGCCTGACGGTGTAGATGCCTGTTAGCTGCTCAACACACTGCTTCAGGACACTGGGAAAGTGAAGCTGACAATCCCCATGAGAGCAACTAGTTTAACACCCCTCTGCTTCCACACTCACTTTTGTATGTGTGATTCCTTCTGCAGTGAGGGCAGGCAGAGCCAGGCTATCCAGCTGTTGCCAGAGGTGTTCTGACAACGGCATTCTGCTGCTGGGATGTCAAGACACCTTTTCTGCACTGCTGAGCAACTTACCCCAAAGGAGCACTGCTATCCCAAGGGTAGGATATATTCATACTTTTCCCCAAAAAAAGCTGCCAGTTCCAAGACTGAGAAGCAACCACGAAAGCCTGCAGTTCTGCAAGCTCATCTGCAGGGATCACAAGCGGTTCCCTGTCCCGAAATAGCGTGGCCCGTTAAACACAACCATCTGGGTGTAACCCACGCGCCATGGTGGGCGGTCTGTGAGGCATCGCAGTGCCAAGTCCCCATTTGCATCATCCCTCCTTCCATCAGCTTCCCAGGCAATGGGAGTGCTTTTCCATCCTTTCCTGCTAGTAATGAATTAAAGTATAAAGTGAGTTATAAAGATGTTTAAAGAAGTTTTGCCCTGGCCTGGCCTGGAAGATCTGAGGTCATTCGCAGTGCATATTAGTAAACATGTGTAGGGCCTTTGGAGCTTTCTTCCAGAGAAACAGCTAATAAAGCTAGCTGCCTGTGTTTGTTGTTCATGCCAAGACACATTCCAGCATTTGATTATTTTATTTCATTACTTTAATGTGGAAAGAAAGAGAGAAGCATTAATTTTTCCAGGTGGATTGGCCTATTTTGAGGAGGTGACAGCTTAGGGTAGGTAAATTTGGATTAAAACTGACCTAACCTATGATGTAAGTAGTAAACTTGGTGCAAGTAAGCTTTAAACATTTTTGTTAGTAAAGGTAAAGAAGACGAGGTTTTTGAGGAAGGACATGAAAGCTGAATTGCTGACTTCCATTCTGACCCATTTGTGCATGGAGTTGAACAAGTAAAGAAAAAAAAAAGAGGCAGTAAATTATAGTTACTGAAGTGACATGAACTGCAAAGGAAACCTTAGAAAATCATGTGAAATACCTCCTTGTAGCCATATATATGTAGCACAGAAGATACCAAAGACAAATTTCTGCTCCCTCAGAAATTCTGTAGTCTGAGAGGGAGGAAGGGATTGTTCCCAGTGGAAATAAAATGATAAACTTGCCGAGTCCTGCAGAGCAACTTAAAAATGGATTTCATATTACCAAAACACTTTGTCAGTGGGATTAGTTTCTTGAACTTCATCATCATAAATAACACAGAAATATAACAAATATTCTGACAATTTCATTTTAAAATTCATGAAAATCAATACTTCTCTTTAGATCTTTGCTCTTTAGAGATAATTACTATGCTTCAGCTCTTGTAAGCCAGCTGTCTTCTCAGTCTGGATCTTGGTCTGTAGATATGTGACCAGTCTTTAGTCATGTGAATAGGGTTAATGAATTTTGTGAAACTGGGTATGTGAGTACGGGCTCACAGAATCAGAAAAAGTTGTAGATTCATGTTCTGTAGGTCTGGTTTAATTTCTCCATTTTGAGTCACTTCATTGGCATTTCTCTTAATTCTCCCCAACATAGCCAGAACTGGAAACAGGACATATAAATCTGGGAATTAGTGGCCAGCTTCTTATCTATTGTTGATTTTCCACTAATGTAACTTCATTGGTGGATCATCTTTTTTTGTTCTAGGGTGAGAGAAATGGTAAATTTGAAATTATCCATATCTGGTACATTCAACTTTGTTCTCTATTCAATCACTGCAGTTTCAGACTTTGTGTATTTCTAATTTTTTCTTGAAAATGAAGTAGCTCATTACAACTGATGGTGCTAATCCTTCTGCTGGCAGTAGCTACATTGCTGAAATGACATAATTTGTGACTTGCAGTGATCAGTGATGTTGTGTCTGGGTTAAATCTGAAACACAGTTTTCAATGGGTTTCCTCATATTTTACAACACTGTTGCTAACTACTACATGTGGCAGTTATATTTGATGTGGAACGGTTTCATGAGCAGGGAATACATTTATGCAGATCAGCTCATTTTCAAACTTGATGTCCGAAATGTAGATTTATGTAGTTGCATGAATTGGAATAGATTGACCTCATCATTTTGGTGGAACAGTGCCAGGATGAGCCCAGGATGTATACTTTGGATCCTGATCAAAATTTTCAAATGAAAAGATTAGATTTGTTCCAATCCTGCCTTACCTGGGCATAGTGTATAGAACGTAGAGCATCATTCCTGATCTGTTGGTAGGCTTCAGTTATTTGATCTCTGTGTATTAGCACCTTCTTCAAAAGTTGTGTTTAGTACAGCTCTCATCCCTTTAACCCATATTTTTAGGTCTGTTCTTCTGCATTTGTGGGAGTTTCTTATCAAAGGGAGGAATTTCAAGGACTATGTAGGTTTGAAAAAGAAACTAAAAGCACTGCCAAAGCAAAAGATCTCTCAGTTCAGCTGCTCAGCTTCCTTAACAAACTGCTGAAGTTTAAACATGGCCTTGCTCCTTCAGCCCAGCTTCTCTTTCTTCCTGGTTTCAGTTGAGGAAAAAATAACAATAAAACTTTGCATTGTAATGCAAAATACAATGCTCACCATGGCAAGATTCATTGCATTCATCTGCCACAAGAAAAACATGGCCATGCTCTACATCTTGAACAGACACCAGAGCTTGGGTATCAGCAAACCCTATGGGTCTGCTTGGGTTTTTTGTTGCTGTCTCCTGCAAATAACTCAGATCTGCAGAAAGGAAGCCTTCTTAGTGTCCCAGACTGCTTTACACCCATAGTCCATCTGCAAGCTATGTGACAAATGGACAGAATGGGCACAATAATGCAAGAGAGAACAGAAAAGCACAAATGACCTGCAATAATTTCTCTGCTGGGCAGCAAAGCACTTGATCAAGGCCCAGGGATACATGTGGTTATGCCATGCATCTTGGAAGCTCTTCAAAACCTCCAGATATTTGTGAAACTGTTAGAAAAAGAGGGAGGATGGAAATATGTATGTGCTGGAAAATGTAAGGCCTTTGGTTCCCCTCAGATTGTTTCAGTGGTATTTTCTTGGATCATCACAAGTATCTTGGAGATGTGCAGAGAAAAAGAAAATTTGTAAAATTTAACATTTCAAGAATGTTGAACTATTTGATGTTATATTGTTAGAATGTTGAACTATTTGATGTTATATTGTTAGAAAATGAAAGTATTCAAAGAAAATCATCTTGTTCCTTTTCCTAGCCTTGAGCCACAATAGTTACTTTCCCAACAGCAAAAACAGATTCTTACACCCTCTGTGTTTTTCTCTGTAGCTTACATTAAAGCTAAACCAGATTCTTACTGAATGTGTTTACATTTACTGAGATGTTGACCTCTGAAAGAAGAGTAGAAATTTGACCCAAGTAGTTTCTATTTCCAGAATTTGGGGAGATCTCTGCTGTAACTGTTTGCATGGCCAAAGAAATGACAGAAAATATTCTTTGAATTCTGCCTACCAAATATATGAAGTTTGCAGAATATTTTATTTTGTAGGACAATTACTTCTACACCCTAGGGTGTAGAAGTGCTAATGGATGGTATCTGCAAAGTGCTAATTCTGAAATCTGTGTAGCAGTTGCCAAGAAGTTTGGTGAGACCATGGCCATGGTGCTGCGCAGCATTTATTAATGAGTGGAAAGGTCATAGCAACTTTTTCAGAGGTGTTTTTCTTGAAATTTGGAATGAGTGCCAAACATTTGCTTATATGCACACACAAAACAGATTTTGTCCCCTTGTTTTACTGAATTTTCGTTGCTGAAATGAAGTTATATTTTGAACTTCTTCAGATGTTCCCCCAGCTCTATAAACATCTCCAAAATTGCCTTAGGTCCAGACAGTTCATCATGGAAGATATTGGGCCATTGCAGGGTTCTTGGGCTGAGTTTGAGCTTTGAAGGTCTCCTCAGCTCCTGCTTTGGGCTTACCCTGAAGACCCAGGCTGCTGTGGTGGAAGAGCAATCATCTACCTTTCTAACAGCCATGAAGACTCCTAGGAACTGGAAACAGAAAAAACAGGCTTGCCCAGCAGTGGACTGCTGAGAAGTTGGAAGAACAAGCTGACTTAATGAGGCAGATTTCTATTGGAAACCCATATGGTTCATGTCAGGATATCACTGTGACCAGCATGTCCCTAAGGAACATCTCTGTATTTGACTTGTTTAGGTTCTGCAGTTTTCTGATGCAATTTCTGGACCAGTTTAGATTGTGGTTACGTGTCTTTGGTGAAGCTGCAGCAATGAAAGTTATGAAAAGAAAGGCTCTTATATCTGCTCAGATCTGCTGCACTGAAGTATGTCCAGATGGACAGATGACCTCCAGAGGTCCTTTCCAGCCTAAATTATTCAGTGAGTCTGTGTCTAGCATTCCAGAGGGAGTGTTAGGTGAAACTCAGACCATCCCATATGGGGAGGAAGGCAGTTATATCTGCAAGTCCTGTATCTTGACCCTATTCTTTGCCCTACCATCCATCACTGGGCACTGGTATTTTATTCTACCAGGGTGTCAATCACTGTTTCAGTTAGTGTGTGGGAGGGGAGTATGGGGATGATAGCGCCCAATCTTCCATTTGATTTAGGATGAATCACACTTAAGAGGGCATCTGAGGTTAAAGAACACAAGATTCTGGACACATGTATAAATCAACAATCTTGAGGTTTTCATTATTCACCTTCTGGTGTATGGAGTGATGTGACTCATTGGATCATAAAAGAGATCAAATAGCTTTGTTGCTAATAATTCTTTCCTTGTCCCATTCCCTGGCACATTAGGTTTGTAAACAGAATTTTAATGGAATCCCTTGGAAGTAATAACATCACGCTTCTGTAGTACCTTGTCTGGCTGCATGCTCCTGGCTGTAACCATGCTTGGGTTTAATCCTCAGCCCTTTGTGGGAACTAATGCACTTTCATATCTTCTTAAGTTTTCACTTATTGCCTTTTTGAGATTGATCATCTCCAGTTACTCTGCCTCTCGCCCTCCTCGTCCACAGATGATATTTGAACCCTCCCAGGAGCCCACAGCTCAGCTTTCCCCAAATGATAAGCGCTCCCTGTAACATTCTGCTGGAGATAACATGCTTGAACTTCAGAGTGTTGTTAATGTCTAATGAGCTCATGGCGCCGCTTATTGTTTTATGGCTAAATCATGATTGTTCATTAACAAAAGTAGCATTAGACCACATGCTGACTTTTGACAGAGGAAAAGGTAAAGGAAAGTGGCATGATGGAGGGTGGTATGAATACGGTACATGTGGTAGAAAAGGCAGCAAACTTCCTGCTGGCTCCTGCTCTGGTTCCGTGCAGCTGCTGCTGCTGGAAAGCCTGGAGCAGAGGTAGAGCATCTCTCTTTGGCACAGGGCTCTGGCATCAGGAACAAGTGCCACAGCATGTGGCTTTAGAGGTGCACAGTATCGAACAACTCCCAGGTCATTATGCTCTGATGTTGTACAAGGTTTTTCTCTGCTGTATGTCAACTTTTGCAGTCCATTTTGTGTTGCACAATCTGCCTATGTGGCTGTCTTATCATTTCTGCCTGCCGCAGATGTGCTGCCCTGCACACATGCTGCAAGAAGGGCTCAGCTGTACAGGGCTGGTGGTTCCCAGGGTGGGAAATCCCACGTGGAGGGAGGGAAAGAAGATCCCAGTGTGCATCAGGAGACGGAACTTCTCAGAACTGGTCCCAGCCCTTCCTGTGAGATCAGATTGATGGGAAAACTTCTGGTGTGGAGAGCCCTGACCCATCTTGTTCACTGTCAGGGAGAGGATCCTGCATGTGTACTCACTGATGTGATTCTTCTGATATTGGTGGTGGGAGTAAACCTTCCAGAAGTTTATTCAGAATCCAGAAATAGGCAGATGGAGGAGGGAAAAAGAGATAGTTTTCCACCTGACTATCCCTTTTATTTCCATCCAGTTCAAAGAAACAGAGCTATGGTTTAGGGAGAGTGGAAAGAGGAGGAAAGGAAAGGTCAGGAATTGTCAGTGCATCTTCATCATTTAGTCAGGTTATTGCTGAGCAACAGCAGATAAGAGGCTTATAGAAATAAAAACTGAAGCAAAGTGTCAGAGAAATTATTCAAGAATACTATTTATGGTAGCTCATTTATTCGTTGGATGAGAGACACCCAAAAGTGGCAATGAACCCTGTAGCTGTGATGGTCACAAAAAAGGGTGTAGCTGCTCTGAACCTGAAACTCTGTAATTATAGCCTGGAATCTCAGCTACCACTGGCATATGGACCAGAGAGCTTAAGAACAGTGCTAGAGAGGGGAAGCAGTGTGAAGGATGAGTAGTGGGTAGTTGTCTGGAAGAACTGGGGTTGTGCCACCTTGTTTGGAAGACTTAATTTTCTGTGCCAGTTTGCACTTTGTTTTGATCAGTTCCCGTAGTTAATGCCTAGGTTTTTGCATTGAAAGAAGTGTAGCAAAAGACTACTGAGAACCTGGTTATAAACAGCTTTTGGACTGCCTTTTATGTATATGCATAATAAATATATATGTTTGCTTTTTCTATATGCATATATATGTATGGGTATATATATAAACATATATGTTAAGCAAACTTACATGAATAAACAATAGAAATGTAATGACCTTTTTATAGCTATGACTGTACATGCAACAGAGCTGTCTGATGTATTACAACTTGTAAAGCATGCATGTTTAGTGCAGGATGTGTACTCTTCATCATTTACAGTTGTTTAAATGAGGGCTTTTGTGGGGGTGCTGTCATGCAAGGGAACACTGTGAGCCTGGGGCAGAAAGTATTAGGTGTCGAGGGGCTGGATATATTAAGCAGGAGATTTAATTAAAGGGCCATCATGATCCCTTCCAGCTAAGGAATATATTCAGTTAAAAACTGATTAGAGTTGAATCACCATCTGAGGTTCATGAACATATTTTTGGTGGACGTTGGGAGAGTTAGATGCCCAGTACCTTTGGGATTTCATAGAATGGAGGCATTTAAATCTCATTAATGTCTCTGGAGTGCTTAGTAACAATCTGAAGGCTGAATTCATCCCTGATCTTGTAAAATCACTGCCCTTTGCAAGAACAGACTTGGCTCCGGGAGGGAAAACTGTTCTCTGCTGAGTACTAGAAAGCAGACACTGTTTGTGGGATGCAGCGTAAACTCCTGCTGTCTCCGATCTGCACGAGAAAAGCAATGAGCAGCCACTGCAGGACTAAGAGGGCTAAGGAAGGGGATTTTGCCCCAAATCTTCTACAGCTCCTGAAAAGAAGAGACCGTATCCCATTCACTTCTCTCTGCCCTTCCCCCTCGAGTACAGGTGGGAATTGCAGAGGCATCTCTGGTGTTTAGGAGTGCAGAAACCTTGTATGTGAGCCCAGATGATCAAGCAGCTGATTCCGAGGGATGACCCCACGGACAGCTCACTTCAGAGCTGTACATTCACACAGAGCCAGATCAGTAATTCCCAGCTTTTCTCAGCCACCAAACATGAGTTCTTTCCAGAGCAGTAATTGCCTCTCATGGCCTTGCCATGAGGAAAAGCAATGCAGAGCAAAGCAGTTGGTTTACTCAGGTGTCTCCCAGGCCAGAAGTAAACATCATACTCCAGGAACCCATCTGGGTGTTGGGTTTTATGTTCCCATTCAGCTAACTTGGATGAACACCAGGTCTCCTCCTGTGAGCTCATCCCTGGGTTTCCATGTACATGGACACCCTGGGACTGCTGTTAGCTCAGCCACCAGCACTTGGGTGATGCCTGCAGAGAACACACACCCTCCATTTCCCAACTTTTCTCCTGCTCAGTGGCGTTCCTGCATCCGCATCATGTGGCTCCCTGCTCCCTGGCAGCCAGGAAGGGGCCAGGAGGGTCCATTACAGCATTGTTAACCTCTTCTTTTGTATCTGACAGCGTGAGAGGAGCTGCCGAGCCCACTTTGCCTTCAAACGTTTAACAGGTTGGCCCACATCTAATTTCTGCTGCTGTGTTTACAGAAGGTGGAGCATGGGGGGAGAGGGGGCTGCTCTGCAAGGGAGAAGGGCACAGAGAAAAAAGATCTGCCTAACCCTCCATCAAAGAGCTGCTTTCCTACTTGTGGTTTCAAAATGCTTCCTCCTTCCCCAGCTCTCCTGTAATCACTCTCCAACATTCACCAGAGCAGTGTTTACATCCCGCGCTATTACCGGCAGGGAGATGGGAGGAATTAGGGCCTCCCATGCCCCCTCCTCCTCTCCCCCTCCTGCAGGCAGACACACTTCTCTCCCCTTGCCCCTTTTCATCAAACGCCTCCAATTCATGAAGGAGTAAAAGCCCTTTAATGGAATTCTGGAGATCTTAAAATCCAGGTGTTTTGTTTAAGGAAAAAGAAAAAAAAAGAAAGAAAGAAAGAAAGGAGAGAGAGGGAGGAAAAAAAAACGTGGAGAAAAATACCAACAGTGCACTCATTTTGGCTGCTTTGTTCCTTTTCCACGTTGTCTTGAACCTCTCTCTCTTCCTCAGCTCCTCTTGGCAGAGGGGTGAACTGGAGTTTGACTTGGATGGCTAGCGAGACCACACAGAGCTCACCCTGGCTGGAACTAATTTCCTACGTACAGCTGAAGAATCCCATGCGCGCACACAAGCACAGAGAGTGCTCGTGCTTCCTTTTGATTTCCTTTCTGTGCTTCCTCCCCCAGATACAAGTTTTTATCAGAAGCAGAATGCTGCAATGGCACCGCCACCAAGTGAGGGGCTCTGACCCAGCGTGCATCAGGGCATAGGTCTCAGATGTAGGTGGGCGAGAAGACGTGTGAAAAATAGCCGATGTTGGGCAACAAAAATTGTGCATTATGACTTTTTTATTAAAGAAGGGTAAAAAAGGATAGTCATATGGTACTGGCACTTGACGGGGACTTGAGGTCTGATTCCAATTCCTTGTTTAACCGCAGATTTCCTCTAAATAATTCTCGTAATCTCTTGATTCCCCAGCTGAGGTCAGGGGCCCATTGTTCTACACCCTGTAACAACACAATGGGACACAGTTCCTGCCCCAAAGAGCTTACAGTGAAAACAATCAAAGGAGGAAAGAGAAGCTCAGGCTTGCCTGAAGTTACACCCTGGTGTTAAACTGAAGATTAGAACCAGACCTCCTGACTCTCTAGGTTTTGATTCTTCTGTGATCTGAGGATCACAACATTTTTCTGGCTCCCATCCTTAGATTCACACTGCAATGTTAAAGACCATCAGAAATAGGAAATACTGAATCTATTACCCTCTGAGAACCGAGGAGTGGGAGCTGCATTCATGATGGGCAGCTATGCCTATCTGGGGAGGACATCTTTTGTGTTATGCTGCTGGTTTGCTGGTACTTGACACTGATGGCAGATTTTGGGAAGCTGGTTAACCTTCAGGTCACTGGACATAATCAGAACCACATCAATGGGCCAGCAGTGGGTTTGGTGGCTTGTAAAGCATTGTGCTGGGCTGCATTGAAGACTTTTTCTTCAATGGGAAGGCAGATGGCATATGGGGATGTTTAAGGGAGAACGTTCGCTGCCACATGGAGGAGTTGTCAGAGCAGTGCTGAGCCCGGAACTCGCTCCTCTCCCAGGACAGGGTGGATGGAATGAATGGGGCGGCACAGTCATGTGAGCTCGTCCCAAGTCCCCTCTGTGCTGGCACAGCATTGCTTGTGCCGCTGGAGCCTTCACAGCGCGACGGCCCTGCTGAAAGACACCATTGAGTGAGGTTGTGGTTGTCCTCGCAGTGCTCTAAAGCATGGATGCACCCTTGTGACTGAAAGAGTAAAGCTCCAGCAGGCTTGGGAAATCATTCAGCAGAGAGAGAATTGCACTGTAAGCGTTGCTGGTAACCTTGCAATGTTATCAGTTTGTTTGAAATCTCGGCATTTAGGATGACGTGATAATACAGCAAGGGGTGATCTGGCTATGCACATATTCTATCTAACTTCTCCTGTGTTTCCCCCACATAATTTTCTACATCCAGGGTATTTCAGTTTGCTCTCCAGGTATACGAGCACAGAGATTGCGCCTCCAATGTGTTCCACATCTCCTCAAAGATGTAGAGAACTAAGTTTTAGCCCATGTTTCGTGGCCAAGGAGACAGCCCCTTTTAGGGCCTGATTCAGTGCCTTTATTTCAGGTAGCTTCATTAGGATGAGAAGAATCACTTCATTGCAATGCCTGTTTCCTCTGGCTGGAAGTGGGGTTTAATTCCTGGCAGAAAAGGAACTACATGCTGTTGTCTCACCCTGTGTTTCCATGAGTCACCAGAGCTTCTTGGTTCTTCTGAGGGAAGGCAATGGTCCCATGCGGTCACTGTCCTGTTGGATGATCAAGCCTTGATTTCAGGTCCCAGTGGGGAAAGGTTGTGCAGAACAGCACTATTAGGCACGTAATTGCAGCTGGAGGATTGGTTCTTCAGCGCTGAGCTGTTAGATGGAACCTTGAAATTGGCTTCATCCTCATGATGTTCTGAATTTTTTCTTCTTGGTACAGAAAAATCTGGGGAAGAGAGTAGATTTCCAAAAATACCTTTCCATGGGAATTGCACTTTAGGCCTCAGATTCTGTAGAAATACTAGAAAAGGGAATAGGGAGTAGAAGGAAAATGATCTAAAGTGTTGTAGTAAGATTCAGTGTTAGCATCAGTTAGCATGAAATGGTCCAAAACCAGGAGATAGGCATCAAAAGTTAATAAGATTTTAGAAGTAAGGAATCTGTTATTTTGACTTCTGGATTTTGCGCATTTCAGATGTACTTGTACACTCTCAAGGTTTTCCTTGCAACAGCAAGGAAACTTGCTTCTTTTTCTCTATTTTTTGCTTTTAATGAGAGCTGAGACTCTCATGTAATTGCTTGTTTCCTGGAGTTGAGGCCTTTAAGTAAATATCAAGTGTCCAGAGATTCGTCTTAAAAGTCACAAGTTGGCAATTCTGCTTTGTTTTACTTTAGAGAAGACTTTATTTGTGTACAAGACCTAGATGGCTTTGAAATTGCCATGCAGAGTATTACCGCTGCTGTTTGTTGGTTCTACTAATAGCTATTATAGCAGCAGCTGGGAGTTCTTTACAATAAAAAATTCACTGGAAAAAAAGAGGAACACATCAGAATGTTTCTTTCTGGTGATGTTGAAAAGCTTCCTGTTGCCTTAATTCCGTCTTCCATAATACTGTACATTATTTATAGTATAAAAGACGAGAGATCTGAACCCTGCTTGAAATGCTGAAGTGAAAATAAGTCAGATCTGATTAAACAGAATGATTTTGTAAAAAAAAATGATAATGCAACAAAGTTCTCATTAGTTTTCATCTCTCCCAGAGTCTGAGGGTTTGGATTTTTTGTGCCAATTTGAAACCAAGCCAATTATTTGAAATGTAGGAATCTCAAATCTTTTTTTGCCGTACAAATATTCAACTTTTGACCAGCTCTTTCTATTATTTCATATTAAAAATAAGATAACAATTGAAAGACAATGATATGGTTTTTTTTGGTAATAAATATATTTTATTTTCTTATTCTCTGTTTTTCACTCTTTTGTTTGACCTGTTTCAAAAACAATTGTTGCAGGCCAATGGAGAGCATAGCTTGATGCAACATTAATAGGAACAAAGAGGCTTAAATTATAGAAATAGCTGTCTCTGTCACACTTAGTAATTTTACTCTCCATTTGGCAGATCTATGTGGATAAAACTGTGTGTGAAGGGATGAAGGGGGAGACTTGGATAAGAGTGGTAGTATCTGATCCAGGGAAATGAAGAAGACAGATCCATGCAGAGATTTATTTTATTTGCTTTTGGCAATTAGCATTAGCAATATTGTATCTGAGAAGCTGGAACTGCCGCAGATGATAATGTTATTGCTTTTGAGATGTTTTTTCCAGCTCTAATACCAAGGGTTTGAGTCAATAGGAGATGTGGGGACTCAGCACCTCCAAAGGTACTCTCATATGTGCTCCTAATGAAGTTTTAGGCATACAGCATAAGGAGCCCAGGGCAAGAAAAATTGCTTTCATGCTGTGAGGTGGAATCAGACTTGCTCTGGATGTTTCATAGCTGCATTTCTCAATACATCTGTGCCGTGGTGGGGCTGCCAGATCAGATCACACATTGCTAGTGAGACACAGGCCTGTTTGTCATCGCTTCCCTCCCTCCTTATCTTCCTCAGTGAACCTGTGGCTGGGGTGGGGTCCTGTGGCTCCAGCCAACTGTGACCAGTCTCTAGACTTGCTTTAGGGCTATGTTGTCAAGG
Source organism: Alectura lathami (assembly GCA_013399715.1). Lineage (NCBI taxonomy): Eukaryota > Metazoa > Chordata > Aves > Galliformes > Megapodiidae > Alectura > Alectura lathami. Next base: position 63,213 of record VXAV01000692.1, on the reverse strand, counting down.
CATTGCCCGGGGGCTGAAAAGCCCTTAGCCTGTATGGCAGCCCATCACCCACCCCATGGCTGCTTTGCACAAGGTGGATAGGAGGGACCCCACTGCCTCTGCTGCTTCAGATCCCAGCTCAGGTCTAAAATTCGAGCTCCACCAGCCCATTGGACCCTTGCAAGTGATGTTGCAGCCTGTTTTGTGAGTGAAGAGGGCTACTAAGGGCTATACTGTCTTAAGTCATGAAGCACCTTCTTGTAAGACTTGAATGCAAACCATATGCTTGTCCTGCATTTGTCCTAAATATCCATCATGGCAAGGCAGCCTGTATATTTATACCAGGGTTTGGCGTGTTTGTTAGCATGGGTCAGTTGGGGTGCTCTGGGCTGTGATGGTCCCTCTGCTTGGCTATATAATCCCCACTGCTTCTTGCTTCGATCAGAGATGGAGATCTTGCTTCTGATCTTGGAATTAAAATACTTCTGCTCAACACCTGCCAGCAAGCTGCCCTGTTTTGAAGTAACGCAAATGACATAAGAATGGGTCTGAAAGGTAGAAATACCCTAGTGGGCAGCGTTTGCCCATTGCTGGCTCAGCCAGTTGTAGCTGCGGTGCAACCCCACCAATGCTGCTGTGCTTGCATGGCACCGTTCGTGCCCTGTGCAGTGCTTTGCCCAGTGTGGTCAGTCCTGGTGGCAGCTCTGCAAGGCTGATAACAGGGCTGCTATTTCTTACAGCTTTCTAGTGAAGTGACCAAGGGGCAGGAGGGCAGAAGTGGCCGGAGCATCAGCACAGGCTCGAGGAGGAACTGAGAACAACATGGAGTTTCCCATCTTCCTGCGCCTCTACTGCTGCTCCTAAACATGACACCCTCCCAAGGCAAAGCAGAGCCCAAAGGTGCCTCCATGCCCTGAGCTAAATGTGGGGCAGCAAGCTCAGGACGCAGGGCTGAGCACACCCTGGGGACACAGAGCACCCTGGGGTGCTGCACCGTCAGACAACAGCCTGTGTCTCCGCGTGGGCAGGATGAGCAGCATCCTTAAGCCCAGGGGGTTGACAAATCCTTTCCCTTCCTGTCTGTGCTCTGCTTTTTGAGTTTGGAAAGGAGGAACGAGCTCATGCTCTCTCTGCTTTTACCTCCTTAGGAAGGTTGGGGCAGCTGGGAGCCAGGGAGTCACGCGCCCCATTCTGTCGCAATGTCCCAACATCAACACCCTCTGATCTATGGTATCTTGAGAGTTTGCAGCTCTCGTGTGGAGATGGAGTATGAATAAGGGCCCCCCAGTGTATTGGGAATCGGGCCTGTGGGTCTCCCGTGTCAAGTGAGTCATAATGTATTAGATCCGAGGACTTCCCCCACGGGTGTTTAGTCTCAACAAACCCAGCTAATTCAGATTTAACTTAGCTCTTAATATGCTACATTGCTGAGTCTTCTAATTAATGCCACATGTTGCAGTCAGCTGTCATACTGAATAAATGTTTACAAAGCTATTAATGTACTGTATTTGTAAACCAGACCAGCTCCTTTTTGGAAATCATGTGGTATGTGTTTTCCCCTCAAAGATGAAAAAAGTTTTTAGCAATAATGAAGACTTTATTTTTGCAGTAACAGCCACTTCCCAAGAACTCAATGCTAACTTTCTTGGGCCAAAGCCACTCTGCAGGGGAAGGAACGGGGGCAGAACACTGAGCAGCGCTGCTCACCCTTTGTGCCAGGGTGGGACAAGGGAGCTCTGTGCCGGATAGCGATGCTGCGGGGTGGCAGAACGTGGTGGGCTGGTGGCTGGGGACAGGGCATCTTCCATTTTGTTGGTTTTTTGGGAGGTTGCATTTTCCATTTCACTAGCTTTTTTAGGGGATTGTTGAAGTTCCTTCCTGAGGCTCTAGGGCTTTCTTATGGTTGTACACTTCTGTTTCATCTGCTGCAGAAACAATAGGAGATGCCAAAGTACTCCAAAAGCTTAGAGCAAGTCTAGGGGCTGTCCATTGCCACAGGCTCCCATGTCACTGCAGGCAGGATGCCTGGCCCAGGGCTTTAGGCATGTTGTCCTGTTTGGTGTCAGTGGGAAGTTGGAGCTCCAAGGAACTGACAGCTGAGCAGCACTCCTTGCAGCTCTGGCCTCTAGAAGGAGACTCATTGCCAAGCCCCCATCACAGGCTGTGGGGACAACTGGATGGGGGCAGTGCAGGGCAGCAGGACAGCTGCGTTGGGTGCAGTGTGGTGCCTGGCTGAGGCCACGGGGCTGTGTGGGGCAGTGACCAGGAGAGCACATGGGCTCCAGCCCACACTCTGACATATGTGGGGTTGAGGACGAAGGCTCTCTATCAGCTTGCTCTGGTCTCCTTCCCTCATCTGCTGCAGCCCAGCCCCAGTCTGTGCACGGAGATCCCATCCATAAAACATTGCTTCCTATGGAGCAGTGCCCTGCTAGCGGAGTCAGCACTGTGTGTCCAGGTACTAGCTGCTCTGGTTCCTAGCTTGGTGTGTTGGCACAAACCCACCTTTTTTTTTCGCTGATGTGACAAGGTGATCTGGGCAGTGATCCGGTGCAGAGGCAGCGTGGGGTTTGGAACAGCCACCTCACAGAGCCCAAACCTGCAGAGAAGGCACATGAAGCAGTCTGGCTCTGAATTCAGGGCAGTGGCTTCAGTGCAGCTCCTGGGCCCGTTGAGATGTGTTTTGAGCTAAGCAGCCAACAGAAAACATTTTGCTCGGTGGTTGTTGGTACTGGGGCCAAGCACACACCTGCTCTTGCTGTGGAGCCATGTCTCCCATGTCTGTGACTGCCTTCTTCCCAGCCTGCCTCACCAGTGGGAAGTGTGCTCACAGTGCTACACTCCTCTCATTAGGCAGAACATTCCTCTTTTTAACCTCTTTAACCTGCAGCATTCCCATTGGGAGGACCCTGTCTCCATGCTTCTCAACTGCTCCTAATTAGATTGGGCATTTCTTGCCTCCGCTGTATATTTACAATTTAGGAACAGGAAAAAATACAGCCTGCACTTAAGGGCTTTCTTCCCTCCGTTTGCTTCCCGTGCTTGATATTTTGGACAGCAGGAGGTGGAAATCTGAAAGCCCAGAGGAACAGAACTTGTTGGGAAGGAGAGGCTAGGCCCTTTAGATCGTTCTTTAGGCAGGACTAATTTCATATCTTGATGGATTTTTACATCAGCTCTCACTTTTTTATTCCCTTTTCTTGGTATGCGCGCATGTGCACGCACACACACACCATTGTCTGTCTTTTGCTCTTATTCTGCCATCAGCCTTTTAATAATATTATTGTTGATGTCTTTTCATTCCTGATGCCAAACCTGATTTGGAGATCACAGTGCTGAGGGTTTCATTTCGAGCGCTGTAGACAGAAAACTGAAGTCCTAAGTGACTGGAGCCCTCAGCCAATCTAATTGTTATTGACATTTGTGTCTGATTGTTCATCAAGGGGGATTTGACTTGCAGGCCAAATCATTCTATTACCGGGGTTCCTTTCAGCCTTTTCTCTAACAAAAAACCCAACCCAGCAGCAGCAGGAGGATCAATGGCAATATCTCTGGATGTCCATCTAGCTGCACAAGTGTGGGGGGAGCCGGGGGCGGGGGGGAGACCATGCGTGTCCCCTGTGAAACGTGCGAGAAGAAGAGTAGAGAAGCCACGGTGTTGCATTACAGGCAAAAAAGGGATTTCATTAAAAGACTACCGTTTTCATTGCAAGGTGAAGGAGGCAGAGGAAGGAGGGGCTGGCAGGGCTAATTATTTTAAGGTCATTTCACCTGTCAAAACTTTCCCTTTAGTGGTGTCCCCGGTGCCCTGGGATAACATCCAGATTTGTCCTGAATGGCGTCTCTGTTCCTGCTCAGAAGCCCTGACTGGTGGGTCGGGCAGGGGGAGCATGAAAGGGGCCCTGAAGGCACCCTGCTGCCTCCTTTTCACCTCCCGCTCCCCTTTGATTTTGCCCATGCCCCTCTTGGGTTTCACCGTGGGTAATGATGAAGCTCCGCTGCGCTTCCCACCGGGACCCATGCTTTTCCCCATTTGCGAGAGGCAGGGGGAGGCTGGCAAGGCTGGGTGTCCTGGTAATGAACACTAGAATTACCTGGCCTCCTTCAGGGGTTTGTTCTGAGTCATTATTTTGTTTTCCACGAGTGGAAGGGAAAGGTAGATTTCTGTGGTTAATCTCTCGAGGTAGGTGGAAGCTGTGAAGATTGCCTCACTCTGCTGGCGTTAGCAGGCACAGGTAATCTGGGGAGGAAGGCGATGGGAGGAACACAATGGGGTTCATTCACAATCAGCCAGGTTCGACCTGTCACCACGGAAACGGGGCAGAAATGTCAGAGATCAAAGGCCTCTCCACCAAAAGATGCTACCTAAATGCGCTGGGTAGCATGAAAGAGAGCTGCGAGCGAATTCGGTGTGTGTCCTCCTCCCGTGGCCTTCGGCAGCGAGCTCAGTGAGTCACATTTGTCCTGCTGAAGTAGCATCGCTGGGGCTGAGAGATGGATTTGGCTTAACACGCCCTGCTTTTTGTTGGTGCTTAGAAACAGGAGTGAGGCATGGACAGCTGTGACATACGGTCAGATCTGAGGAGTTTCCCTTCAGCTGGGGCATGTTTGGATCCCAGATTGGCTTTTGAGAAGGAAAATGATCAGAACCACATAGCTGGAGAGGTGAGCAAGAGGCGTTGGCCTGTAGGTGCAGAGTGGAGCTTCTTTCTGGAAGGTGCTGTTAGGGTAAAATAACTGTAGGACTTCTGTATTTGGTCCTGTCAAATGTGTTAAAAGTCCCTTAGTGTTAAAGAAGACTCTTACAAGGAAAAAAAATTATATGATTTGGTGTTCTGAGAAAGCCAGAGGGAATTGTTCAAACTGATATGTGTAACTTTCTGTCAAACCAACCCCTGCCATTCCAGGCCCTTCCCACAGCTTCTAGAATATGAGCAGTAGCTGTGCTAGCAGCCTGTCCGTGATTCAACTGCTTGGTGGAACACGTTTCTGCTGCCCTCACACCTGCTGAGCCAATGTGACCCAGCAGGAGCACTGTTGACCACAAATGTCTTTGGCTTTCTAATTGCATTGCAAGTTTTTGTGAAGGCTTGTGTGAGGTAGTTCTCAAGAAGGACCACATTCTCCTTTGGTGACACAGGCAGCAGTGCAGAGGTACAAGACAGTACTTGGACCCTGAAAAAAAAAAAAAAAAAAAGTGTGAATATGCAAATGAGGAGAGTGTTGTGCATCTCTGCTCTTGCTAAAATCCACCCTTCAAGCCAGCCCAGGTTGCAAGTACAAAAATCCTGCAGATATGCAAAGGGCGTTGGAGATATCTTCCCTCCCTGTAGCATGTTTTGCTGCTTTGGCCCTGAGGAGAGTGGATGAGTGATTTAAAATGCCATTGCTCCTTTAGAAAAGGGCCTGCCAGAGTTTTGATCCTATCGGGGGCAACAGGAAGTAAACCCATGTGCTGGGGCAGGCACCTGAGCACCCAGCTCCGTCCCTTTTTGGCCAGGTGTTCCTGCCATCCTTGTGAACTGGAGACAGAGATGCGGCAGCAATGTTCCCAGTGCAGTAACCTGAATCATTTTAAAGAGCAAAAGTCAGAGACAAAGCTCAGCATTGTAGGCAGCAAGGTTGAATAAGAAGACCCTTGGGAGCCCTGCCACTTCTCCCTTTAATCTGATCAGCAAGCAGCATTCTTGTAATTCCCTCCAGGTCACTCTGAATTCCTGCAGTTTCTCAGCTAGGTTGAAGCCTTCCACTTCAATATTAAATAATCTACAGGCTTAGGAAAAGCAGTGGAGAAGGAACAATGCCTGACTTAGCTCAGTTAATGTTAGAAAATGGCTGCATCCTTCTTCCAACACATCCAAAGCTGAGTATTTTAAAAGTTACTTTGCATTTTGCTCTCAAAATACTTTGCAAGGTCATTCATAGGAGATGTTCCTGTTGTCTTTAACATAGCCAGCACTGAATGCAGCACCCTTACAGCATATCTGTTAGCTTTAATTGTTCTTCCCCTACCTGGGGTGAAGCAACAGTTTCGGTTGTAACTCCAACACAAGACAACTCGCCCTTCCAAATTACACAGCCTGAAGCAGCTTAGTAAACCTTGATGGCTCCATTTGGCCAAGGAGACAGGTCTGACATTGTAACTGCTGGTGGGTGATCACAGCCTCCTCTCTGCCTGCTGCAGTGGCCGATTAGAGTGGGGTGGAGGGTGAAGGGACCTATAAAGAGAGCCCTTATTTACACATGAATGCATGGCACCTAAACCCTGAGAGCAGTGAAACCTGCTGTGTGAGAGCTGGGAGCAGGGTCTAAGGATATATTTCCTAAAAGAACTAAAGGCAAATCAATACTAGCCAGGAGTTATACAGCAAAGACACAGCAGTACACGTTTTGGTGTTGACTAGAGGCATGTGGTTGTCCAGTCCCAGCCCAGTCCTGCACTGCTTGCAGTGTGTTCTGCCCGTGCCCTCTCAAGTCTGCCAAAACCCATATTTGATGAGTGAAGATCAAGTTACAAAACACACTTAGTTTCTTAGGAAGAAGGAAAAGCTTTTAATTACTAGAAAGTTGGGTTCTAGTGCAGGGAAAGGGGACAAGAGGCTCTTAAAGCAAATGGGAGCAAGGTTGACGTGATATTCACATCTTGTCTATCTTGCATCTTCGGGGCACAGTAGGGCCCTTTGCAGAGAATGAGGTGGGAAGATGAACAAAGAGGATTACAGCTACTTTTCCAAACCTTTGTGGGAAATGAAGAGATTCCTAGCTCCAGCTGCTCCATGAAGGCATTTCCATTGACTTCAGAGGTTGGTAACTCCAGCCTGGTGAGAAACTCCATAGAACTTTGCTGGAGATTTTAAATTACACTTGAAGAGGTTAGAGTATTTTGCGAAGAGTTACTGTTCTACTGATAACTTTATTTAGGATTTTTTTTTTCTCCAAAACATGCAAAAGATATTCTTACTGTGGAAATGCATAGCCTGAAAAGTCAAATGATACTAGGTAACAAGAATCCTTTTATCAATAACTTTGAACTCTTGTCCTAATTTTCTAATTTAGATTCTTGTGATAAGAAATTCTTTTATCACAAGGGCCTGGGCAAAAGTTGAGATCTCCTCCTCCTAATGGTCTGGGAGCACAACCACGAGTAGCAGCTCCAGCTCCAATACATAAGCAGCTGTATGGGCTCTCCTGAGAGAAGTCCTGAGAACTGGAACTGCTTGAAATTTCAACTGGCTCTTGGACCCAAATGCATGAGCCATACTTTGTTTTGGTCTTTGGAAGCTCGCATTGCTCACAAAAGCTTACAGAAGTTTCAGATAAGAATGCAGAGAAGTAAATAAACAGCTTAGAGTTCAACTTCTTCTTCAGCTGCTGCCCTTGTGGATGAGCCCTGGGCAGACCCCAGCATGTCGTGTCTGAGTATGAATGATGTGAATATCTGCAGCAGGGGATAGGAAGCCATACACTGTGATTTCTGCAGGTGCCAGGGTCCAAAATTCCTACCAACAAGGAGGAGATAGACCTAAAGAAGGTGGGTGTATGTCAAGGTCACCATCCCTCAGAAGTCATCTCCATGTTAGTGTTGGAGGAAGATCTAGGGCACCAGACAACAGGTGTGAAAAGCGCTGGCCCTGCTCTGAGAATACAGGCAGGCTGTCAAACAAGGCAGGGCAATGTGCAAAGTTCACCAGATGATGCAGCAATAGGAAAAGATGGAATCACTGCATGGAGGGGACCTCCAACCAGTCCACCATGCTGCACTGTTCCCTACAGATGCATTGAGCACTTGGGTCTGCCCCTATAGGTGCTGGGTATTCATGGCCGTGCTGCAGGTGGGAGGACAAGGGTGCAGGTGAAAGAGGAAGGGACAGCGGAGGGAGCTAGGCACTGCCATGCACTGAGCCAGCCAGCCCTCCTCTCCTTAGCTGTGTGTGCAGAGCAGGAAGACCTGAGCCCTGAAAGCTACATTTCATTTAGTAATTAATTAGTGATTCTTGACCCCAGGCAGCTTCAGCCCGCTGACAGTAACAAGATTGCAGCCTTTGTATAAGCTAGACTCTGCGCCCTTACCACTCTCATTACATTAGCTGAAATCCTGCGCAACAAAGACACAGACTGCCAGGGAGGGGAGAGATAAAACCTCTTTCTCTTCACATTTTGGGTCTGCTTCACTATAGCCTGGCAGGAAGCATTCACCTTGGCATCACCTCCTCGTACTGGGGAATTGCCCCTAAAAGGGCCCAGCAGTGCCAGGAGAGACCTCACCCAAATTGTCCACCCAGCCACTCACACGAGGAGACACAAATCATTTGGGAATCCTCCTCCCCCTTCCCACAATGCCCTCATTAGGCTCCGGAGGAACAGAGCAGGAGGCTTCTGGTGCACGGGGAGTACAGCTGGGGCTGTGGGATCCCACCGGTGCCAGGTGCCTCGGGCAGCTCCGCAGCAATGAGGTAAGCTTGGAGGCGCTGTCAGTGCACTCTCATCTCAGGCAAGGGTGCTTTCATGCTGAGAATGCTTTTAATTATTTGTTGGAGGTTTCTGAGAGCTCCTAGGGTAGTGGAGAGGCCTCAATGAGTGTTTCCTAGCTGAAGGCATCTGTGGATGTGCCTTGCCTTAGTCATAGGCGAGCCTTGCGTCAAGAGCAGGGCCTGTGCCAGGTGCCTGAGTGGGTCCCCAGTGGCTCTGATAGTAGTCATGGTGGCTGCAGTTCTGGATGTGTTGGAGTTTGCACCAAGTGCTGTGGAATTTGCAGGGAAATGGCTGCTTCCCGTGAATTGTTGCTTCTCACTTTGCATTACAGAAGCATGGTGCGCTTGGTCTTGCAGGGAAACTATGAAACCTCCTTTGTGGTAGCAGCGGTGCAGCTCTGAAACAAGAGACTGCAGCCCTGTGCTGTGCTGTCGTTCCTCCACAGTGCAATCACTGATGCTTGAGAGCCATTCGGTGTCAGGGCTTGACTTGGGTTTGAGTCTCTGCTGCATCTCTTCCCCTGCAAGAAAATATCAGCAGATGCCCTTGACAAACCCAAGTAGTGCTTCCAAGCAGGAAAAAAATCAGAAGAAACAGATTCACTTCCCTGTATGACCCCAGTCGTGGTCTCATTTGGGCAAACTGCATAAGGATCTAGTCTAGAATTTTTGAGAGTGCAGGGGCATCACGTGGTGTAATGCATTACACCACAAGGCAACTGCGATAGCACAGGGCAGATGTTGCCACATCAGCAGGGAAGCAGAGTGGCTGAGAGCTGGCACCAGCACAAACAAAGGGCTGATATCTCGGTCCAGCCCTGTCACCTGCTTCCTGCCACTGCCCTTCGCCACCCCAGCTCAGCCCTCCATGTTCTCTCTCTCCCATTCCTCACATCCTCTACAAAAGGCTCGGGGCACTCATTTCTCCAGCCTTGGGGCTGCTGCTGACCAGCAGGCCATTTCCACACCTCTTTGACATCCATGGATGTTACACAGGGAAAAGATGGAGCAGCTCTTGTTGGGTGGAAGGGATTGCACATGGGCAGCGCTGATGGGCTCCATTTCCCTTTGCTCACACTCACCCAAATGTATTGAGTGATTTCTTTTGTTTTAAGCTGTGTAATTGCTAGAGAAAACATATCCTCTTCTAGTGGCTTTTCCTTTATTGTCATGTTTAGGAAGTTCTTTTCCATGTCATAACATTTTGTCTGTTTTTACTGAAATGGTTCCACGAAGGAATGATTGTTTGCACAAAGAGACTGACATGTTGATACAGGCTGACAACTGCATGGCTGAGACCAAAATAAAATGTAAAGTAAACACATTTGCATAAGTTTATAATATGACCCAGTTCTTAGGAAGCGGAGGAAATGGGGAGATCTGAATCTAAGCAGTTTATCTTCCATCTCCCCTTTCTGCTTCGCCCCTCATTCTTAACCTCTGCTCCGCGAATGCCATGGGAGAGTTGTCTGGATTTTTCCATTCAGGTTTTAAGCAACAGGTCCCTCTTGTAGTTGACTTCTAGTTTTGTTTTGCTTAGATAGAAGGGAGGGCATGGAGGAGGTAGCATTTCCAGCTTTCCCTTCATGTGCTGCTGGTTGGGTTTTCTATCCTTTTTCTTGTTGGTTACACTTCAGAAGGCTTCTGTCAATGCATTTTCCATCACTTTAAAATCGCATTGACATCCTGCTGCTTTGTGTCATAACCATGTATCATCTCAGAGCACTGATTTGGTGCTATCTCCTTCTCGATCTGCTTGCAGCGTGATTTCCTTTAGGACTTTGAGATCAATGCCTCTGTTTTCCAGATGAGAAAGCCATAGCACAGTGATTTCTTTTTGGCCATCCAACAGCTCTGTGGTAGAGCCGGCAGCAGGACCAGCATCATCTTTGCGCTGGAGTTGGAGGGAAGAAATGAAGGATGTCATGTAAGTTCTTCTAGCAGAAAGATGCTTAAACCCAACTGTCAGATAGTGAAGACAGACTCCAGGTCTGGACCTTTGAAGGACACTTCTTTGACTTGATAATTTTCTGCCCACAGTTCAACAGCCTTCTGTCCCTTGGGTTTCCTACAGCCACTGATGCTCAAGGAACTGCATCACTCAGCACAGCGGTGTCATCTGAGCCCCTGAAGGTTGTCCCATCTGATATCTGTGGCCCTGACTTTTAAAGCTGACAACAGAGGGGCACAGTTAAATCTCCAAGTACTTCTGGGATGAGCCACTTTCTTTTTCATAAGAAGAAGCCAGCTGGAGCCAAATGATCTGACTAACAGTGCAGTTGTGAGTGATTCTTGATGTGGACAGAACAGAATAATAGTTTCCAAAGTTTCTGAAAGGAGTTCAAAGCCCTGGTCTCTTAAGGCATGAGCAATTTATATGCACAGTCATGTAGTGTAAATTTCTAAAGGATAGTGTGGTTTAAGTGAATATTTCTTTCTGAATTTCCTTTTGGCTATTTTAGGCAGTTTCCAGCTTGGCGTGTTAGCTGTTGTGCCTCACCCTGATGCTGGTTATTTTGAGAGCTGATGTTTGGTCCTTGTAGCTGTGAGGTCTCCTGCAGTGGACCTCATCCCCCTCTCCTTCAGGCTCCAGCTCTCCATCCCTGCAGCCTGGCCAGCAGCACGAGCTCCTTGCAAAGCTATAGGGTGGGGAAGGCAGCTGTGTGCTGTCTATCTGGTCCTGGGTGCATAGTAAGGGAACTTGAGGCTCCGAGCTCCATTTGTTACATATGCCCTGAGCTCATGGTCATTTGCGGGGACTTTGGTGGCATTACAAAGACACAGAGTGGCACAAGGGTGCTTTGTCACAGCAACGTAATCCTGGATGAGTTTTGGGGAGCATTGTTTACACTTTTCAAAAATGTTGTTTCATATGCTGCTAAGTGGCTAACAAGAAAAATGTGTTTGTGAAAATCCAAGACACAGTGTCCCACAGCCAGACCCTTCATGTATATTTATTTGATTGGATTTTGGGTGTGTCTCGCCCTTAACTGGAATTGTGCACCCAATCTTGAAGAGTAACAAAATTCAGGATTGTAAACCCTAGCTTGTAAACCCTTTGATTTCCAAGAGGCAGCAATGAGGCCATGACATCCAAATGATTCACGCAGCATGCTTATCCCATAGCGTACAGTCCTCTCAGACTGTGGGGTTTGGGTAAATAGCCCAGAAGAAAGAAAAATAGCTGGGTTTGGAAGCATAGAGAAAGCTGGAAGGGAGTGGGTTCACATTTGTATTTCATCGTTCAGGACATCTTTATGTAATATGCATCTGCCTTAGGATACTGGTGATACTTGTAGAGCTCAGCTGTGGTGTGCTGCAGGTTTTGTGGCTTTTATGGTTTTCCTAGAGGGGCTGGGAAGATGTTCTGGTGTATGTAGGAAAATGCATGACTGTGATCACTGGAATTGGGCTTGTGAACATGTGAGTCCCATCTGATGTGTTTCCTATGGCTAGGCTGCTCGAACAGCAGCAGAGCTAAGCATGGCTCACGTGATTTTAACCATGCCCTCCCCTGCTCCCCAACAATAGTTCCATCTTGACCAAACTGGGGGACCTGGCCATGTCTGTCCAGATTTTGTAGATGATTGGAATAGAAGGGAAAGTCTTGTGGCTGGAGCTGAACTAGATTCTCTCCCTGCCACAAGTTTTCTGAGAATCTGTAGGCTCGTCACATAGTTCCCACATCTGCCTTGGTATTGTTATTTGTGAATTTGGAGTAATTAGCTATTTTTTTGACAATTGCATCTGTTCAGACCACAACAAACTGGACCTTAACTTTAAAATATGTAGCCAGATGCAATAGCAAGATGTTAGACTGAACATTGGCTTTGTCTGATAATATTCATAGCTAACTTACCAGCCGTAACTTATCTTGTTTCTGAGCCCAGTCTAACTGTAGCAGGACTGTTACGTATTTCTGCACCAGAGTAACTTTTTGTGTTTTAAGCTGTTGCACGTGTGGGTGGCACTGATTTTGGACTGGAGGTGTTAGTAGCTTAGATGTGATACGGGAACTCAAGAGCAAAGAACGTGAAAGCTTGACTCTCAGACCAGAAGTGGGAGGGAGCCTTAGGAGATAGGATATTATCTAAGTCTTCTGGATTTTTATGTATGGGACGACTAATAAATCCAGCGAAAGCTAATTCTACCACCCCAGCTTTCAGAACCCACTCATTCATGCTGGTAGGAAAAAAAGATAGTAGAGATATGTGCCTCTTATTTCCTAAAAATCCCTGCTTCCCTCTGTCCAGGCATGAGGTGCAGTGTTTTACCATGTCTCAGGCAGTTGCGTTGTGGAGGAGGACAGGACTTGAGCTCTCACACCACTGTGGAATTGCTGGGAAGCATCAACCTGATGGTGCTCACACTTCAGGTTGTTTACACAAGCTTTGCAAACCCAATGCTTTGGGAATATGGTTCTCCTTGCCTGGGAATGCACAAATAAACCAAGTCTGCTACTTGCATGAAGTGTGGGAGCAATGAGTCACATCACAGATTGCCTTACGTAGAAAAAAATCCCTGCTAGGTGTCAGGGGGAATGTGCTTTGTGCATGTAGCCTCTGTGGTTGGGCAGCACATGCTGTAAAAATGCTCTGGATGTGCGGCAAACCAGCTGGAGCTGGAGTTCTGACCAGATCACAGGAGCAGACAGATCCTGCACGAATGTCCAAAAACTTCTCAGTGGGAAAATAAAACTTCTCAGTGGGAAAAAAAAAAAAAAAAAAAAAAAAAAAGGACACAAAGCAAACTCAGACATGCAGCAGCGCCTGGCAGGGCTGTGATCTGTCCCACCTAAAGGGCACATTTGCTCCGCACACTCTGATGCACGCTTGTCACGCTGCAGGCTTGGCTGGAGCTGCTGTGCTCAGGGCATCGCAAGCTGCCTTCGTCCCCATCCCATTGCAGGACCACTGAGATTCCTGGCTTTGGAGCTGTCTGTGATCAGGATCCCTCAGCTGCTGTGGGGGCTGTTGGATAATATGTGTGTGTAATTTTTTCTATGGTGTTTTATGAAGAAGGAAGTCAGGCCTGCACTGGTGGGACTGAAAGAGCAGGGAGTGGGTTGGCTGACAGAGGTCAGCCTCCAAATAGCCGTGTGATCAAAGGCTGCTCTCAGCAACATGAGCTTGCAGGCAGCCAAGACAAACAATGAACAACTTTATCTCCTTTCAGGAAAAAAAAAAAAAAAATACTAAAGTTCCAGGAAACCATTTCTGGACAAAGACAAATTTTGGATGTCGTTCCTTCTCTCTCTCTCTCATATATAATGCAGCTACTTCTAGATGAAGGATGATAGCAGGGAGATAGCAGAGCAAATCCAAACACTAACTGGGTTGTTCCATGTTCTTCATTGGTTTAAGCAGGCACGAACCCTTGGAAGGCAAAGCAGTGTGACCAGTTTACTCCTGTGGAGAATCTGGCCTTTACCAGCAGCTGGCACTGGAAGAGCAGCCAGGAAGCTCTGAGTTGAATCGTGGCCACTTCCACGACTCCAATCCATTCTCCGAAGGTGTTGCCTCATTTGTTTGCAGCTGGAGCACTGCCTGTTTGGCTGTCCCAGCTGTGGCCTCCGGAGTCAGCTGGTCAGAACACAGCTGGCCAACTTGCAACATGCTGGCTTCAGTCTCAGCTTGCTGAATAAAGTGAGCAGAGGGGAAAAATATTTTGGGCTCCTGTGTACTTGATTATTTGTTTGGGAGGAGAGGAAGATATGAGAAGAAAGCGTCTCACTCCTAAAATGGAAAAAGTTGCAAAACTTTTAGTTGAGTTTGGATGCGAGGGAGAGGACTCTTCACAAAATGCAGAGTGTTTTTGATTTAGGATTTCCTGTTGGATATGTTTCAGAAAACTATTTAAGTCTTAAGTGGCCAGATTCTTAGCTAGACTGACTCTGCAAAGCTCTGCCGATAGGAATCAATCCTGCACCCCGACCCCAGCTGAGGATCTGGCCCCGGGGCTGGTGGCAGATTGGGAGGATTCATCCTTGCTTAGGGGTTCAATGCAGGAGGAAGTCAGAAGGTGATCAGGAGCCCTGAGTTTCAGAGCTGTGTGTGGGTGCCTAATCCACCTGAGATGCAGAACCCCCACTGATCTGCTCTTAGAGGATGTAAATGCCTTGACTCGGCGTGGGCTGCACGGTGTGTTTGGGTGCTCACCGTTGCCTGGCCTGGACAAACAGATTGGAAGGAGACAGGAAGCCCCTCAGCTTTCAACCAAACAGCCTCGAGGGTTCTTGTAGACATCAGTGCTCTCTGTGCTACATATTTATACCCTTCTACACACTGAACATGGAAAATATTGTGAGAAAAGCTTCCCAAGCCAGGATTCAGTGCTGAGAATAGAGGCAGAAAGCCCTGGGGGCTCAAGAGAACATATTTCCATAGTCTTTCCAGATGTCCCTACAAAAAAGCAATGGAGAGCTGGAAGTGTGGCTGGCTCCAGTGATGGGTGCTCCTGAGAAGATGACTGGGATCATTGCCTTGAGTTGTAGGAACAGGACTGCTGCCGAAATGAAGGGTGAGGTGCACAGGTGAGCTTCACCTCTCTCCTTCCCACCCACCCATCTGGCTCAAAGGGATAGATCTTGTCTCATTTGTGGATGTAGAGATAGGAAAGGCTGGGTCCAGGTCTGAATACTGAGGCCAGTGGCAGAGCCAGCAGCAGGGCCAGTCTTCTGATTCTCCATCCCAGGGTCCATACAAGGTCCATAAGGCCGTGAAAATGCAGCCACCCTAGGGAGAAAAGGCATTCATAACTACCTTAAATACATGTATAGGGCGTGCCAAAAAATATATACACATTTTAGGAGATGTTATCTTTATATTACTTTTTGAAGTTGAATTGAATTACAATAGCAGTGTGTAGTATGACGTTCGCTCAAGAGATGACGTTAATCAAATGAATGCTGGCGTCACGTGTTTGTGGTAAGTTTGCGACGCATGGTACTATGTGTGATGTGTATACATTATTTTGGCATCCTCTGTGTATATATATATATTTTTTTCTCTTATCCTTCCTTCCACCGTGGGAAGAAGCATCTGCTGGAGACCTGCGTGTGAGGAGGGGATTTGCAGGGCTGGGCAGGACAGAAGGTCCCACAACCTCCTTCCCTATTGGCACCACTGCCCAGGAAACGCTCCCGAATCCCGGACCTTTCCCACCCGTCAGCACAGGCTGGGCTGTGTCACTGCTGCCGTCTCCCCAGTGTCTGATGCTCTCTGTTCACATATTTTCTGTTCCTCTTCCTTTCTCCCGCCCTTCAGAGTCAACACCACAGTAGCTTGGGATTGACAGCAAGAAATGAGCAACTTTACTTTGTTTGACTTTATTGGCTCAGTGTTCAGCCGCCTGCGTTTGGCTTGCTGCCGGCTGCTCCTGCCTGGCAGGAGCCACGCAACCTCAAACGTCCAGGAACACCAGTCTGAGAGAACTGAGTGCCTGCTTCCCCAGGGTCCTGCAGGAAACATCCAGCTCCTAGAAGGTGCTTGTGAGCCTCCCCAGCCAAAATGCACTGCATTTCCGTAACACATTTCATTATTTATATGACATTTCTGCCTAACTGACAGGCTCGTAGGTCTCAGGGTGCTCTGCAAATGCCAAGGGATGAGCTCATCTGAGCTCACTGAAACCCTGGTGACCATCAGAACTGTGGCTTGCTCAGAGCACTGGGCACCATGACCCAGCCTCATGCCCCTGCCCTGGTGAGTTCCCCCCATTCTGCTTCTCTTGCAGAGAAGCTGGAAATCCAGTTTAACCATCTGCTTGGGAATTCCCCTGTAGCTGGAGGGGATGGAGCATTCTCACACCCCAGCACCGAGGGTGCGGTTGAGACGAAGGACGCATGCGTGGGATCCGTGCGGTCTGCCTAAGCCAGGCTGACCCCCCAGACTGTCCCCGTGGTGCTGGGACCACCGATCAGGATCCAGCATGGCTTTTTGGGCTGCTTCATGGTCCTACAGGGGCTGAGCAGCATGTCTGCAGCATCCTGGTTGGGTTTGTGCTGGGCCGTAACTGGAAGGAGATGAGTGCCCAACGTGTGGATGTTGCAAGACTTCCTTGCATTGCTGGGTTACGGGTCCTGCAGAAACCTGGGTGTTATTTGCTCTGATAGGCAAAGGACAGAGCCAGAATGTGCTTGAGCACAGGACTTTGTGTGGGGGGTGTTCTCCAAAAGGCCAAGACCTGCCCCTGCAAGTAAGGCCCTCCTAAGCTCTGTTAATCACACACCTTCAAGAGGATCTGCAGCATGGCACTACTGGGATCCAGTCCCTCAGACTCGTGTTGGAAGTGACATCATCTCCCACCAGCAAAGACCAAGTAGGAAAGCCTCAGCTGTTGTACAACGTGTGGCAGCAGCACATGCACCAAAGGAAGAGGAAAGCCCACAGTTCTTCCCAGCCAGAGGCTGGACCATTTGTCCATAGTTTTTTAGCAGCTCTGGCTGGATTTTTCCTTCATTGCAATTTCTTCCCAACAGCAGTTGTTTAAGTCTGATGGGGAAAGGCTGGTGGACAGAGGAGCTTGTAGCTCACTGCTGGCTGGGGACTTTGGGAAACCCAGATAACGGAGCAGGGCAGGAGAGGACCCTAAGAGAGCTGAAGCATTTAGTGGCACAGTGTGAGCGGAGAACGTGACCAGGAGGGGTGACACTTCTCTATGGGGTGCAAAGAAAGTTAGCTCCATTGCCATAAAAATTCTGATTATTTACAACAGGACTGTGGGAGGCCAATATCAAGGTTATGTATTGCAGCAGGACTTTTGTCTTTATTTCTCTGATGAAGCTGTGAGAAGAACAACCCAGTGCTGCAGACCACCTTCCAGCAGGATATCCATACGGGGAGGGCAGCAGTTGCAGACTGGCCCCATGCTGGGTGCGAAGGCTGCTCTCGTGACTCCATGCCCAGTGTGTCGGATGAGCCTGGATCCCACAAACAAAACCAGATCAAGTTAGAATCGCCCAACGGCCCATTAGTACAATGTGCTTTTTCTCCTGGCACGTTTGCATTTTTCTCTGCCCTGAGAGTTCTTCAGTGATTTCCAGCAGTTCGCAGATAGTTGAGGAAATATCTGCCTTCATTCCCTGCGTGGAAGAAAATATCTCCATCTTCTGCAGTTTTTGTAAGCTTAATTAACAGAGCAAAATTTCTTTCAGATTCTGCTTTTCAGCAGTCAAAACATAAATGGTCGGTTTTGCTTTGGGGTATTTTTATGGCTGAATTTTGGGAAAGAGGGAATAGAAGAACAGATATTACCTGCTTCAGAAATGGTCAAAAACAGAAACCTTTTCATGAAAATGGACTGCCTTGACAGTATTTTTTTTATGGGGAGGAGGGAGGATTAGGGTAAAGAGCAGAAAGAATAACTCTAGTTAAAACTCATTTTGGCAAGTAAATGCATATCAACACAGTCGACGAAATTCCACTCTGCCTCTGTTCTTGCTGGATTTGTTCATATGCCGTAAACCTCCCCGCTGCAGTTTCTTGTACAAATATGTTTTTCATTTTTCCTGGTTTGCCGCTGTTTAGGGCCTTATCAGTTCCCTGCCTGATGAGAGAAGCTTCTGTTTTTTCTCCTCAGCTGTACTCTCTTTGCACAGTTGAACTTAAGCATTTAACCATTACTGTTGGGTTGTTTCACTGCAAACTAAATACTTTCCTCCCTGCTCCCCCCTCCACTGTTTAGCTACTCGATGGGGAGTGCAGAGGAAGGAATATACAGAGCTCATTTATTTTTAAGTAACTGTAACTAATGGCTTGATCAGCTAACGTAGTGGAAAATATGCAAACTGCTCGGAGGAGAGTGGATATTAAAAATGTAACTTTAACATTATTGAGACATCTTTCAGCTCTAATGACAGACCGAATAACAAACACATCAAAAACTTTGTTGCTTCTCTAAGCAAAACCAAATAATTAAATTTATTTCCAGTGATGGTTTTGCCTTTTACGTATTCAGCTCCTTGTCCAATTTGCTGTGATTCTTGACATCTCTCTTTGTGTAAACAGGTTTTTTTTTAAAATGCTGGAGTGAGCAGGCTACCAGGACTCCGTCATATCCCTCTCTTCTCTCGGCCACAAACCTTTTTTGGCTTATCTGTATCAGATCAGCTCTCAGATACTGATGATGAGGCTCCAGCAGGTGCATATGTTGGGTTTGGTCGTCTGTGCTCCTCAAGCAGCTCCATGGCTGATGTGAGCCGGCACCAGTTTATTAATGTCATGGAAGCGACGTTCCTTGGCATCCACTCCCTGTTTGTGGGGCTGCAAAACGGCTTGCCCAGGACTTGTGGAAATCAGGGGCTGCTCACATGGCATCACCTCTGCAAGCCTCCCACAAGTGCAAACGAAACAGCAAGGTGTGACAGGATACTTTTTACACAGATCTTATGGGGAAGTGGGGAACAAAATGTACTGAGAAGAACATGGAGATGGTGGATGTTATCTTTTAGGGTATCCTGCAGATGTCTGTTGAGATTAATTCATGAGGTTTGGGTTCCGTCCCTCCCCAACCCAGGGACTGAGGACCTTGGTGGCTCAGTGCCAGCCGTTCCTGCCCTTGGTGGCAAAGGACACCTCATCTCTCCCCACATGGTAGGGGAATGGGGCTGCAGGGCCAGCCTGCAGCTTTCCCCGAGGCAGGGCAGCCCAGACACATGGGTTTGTGCATGCATTTCTTTTTAATTTAATGCAGAGCTGCAACAAACCGTTCCACCCACAGGTGAGATCCTTGGAAAACTAACTGCCCAGAGCTCTGAAGCTTTCAGCCTTCACGCTAACGCACAGGCCCAGCTGGCTGGAGATTAAAGAGCACAGTCTAAAACCAAAAAGCATTTGAAATTGCACCACTGAGCTGGCAGGAAATTCCAGCTCTTTGTGGATGGAGGAGGCGCTGGAACGGCAAAGAACCATAAGGCAACATTCAGAGGGGAATCGCATCATCAGCATTTCACCAGGGGAGACCCACCGCAAGCGCTGCATAGACCACTGGGGCATGAGGGAACCATCCACAACATTCCCAAATTTTGGGGGCAGTCAGGAGGAGCAGCCTGGCTGATGCTCCAGTTGCCTCGATCTGCAGAAGGGGCCTCATGCGCTAGGTGTGAATCCCAGCACAGTGCTCGATGCTCGCTGGGCGTGCAAAGCTCCACTTCTGCTGGCCTCAGGCCTGGCCATGCCAGGTTTCACCACGTGGATTAGGGCGTTTTGTTGTGCAGGAGCTAAGTGCTCCCTTTGCCTCTTGGCCAAACTGCTCATTGCCTTGGAAGGTAACACACATTGTTAGCAAGGCTTTTAGCTGCTTGGAGAGGAGTCGGTGTTTGGTGTGGCTTGGTTGCAGAGAAGATCTGCTTGGAAGAAGCAAGGAACATAGGAAACCAAGGGGACAGAAGGTTTTCTGGACCTTTATCTTTTATTTAGTGCATATGAGAGTGTTGCAGATGGCACAAAACAACGCAGTTGATGAGCATCAGTTCTGAAATCCTACTGAAAACCAGAGTGATGGCTCTTCCCCTTCCAATCCAGAGTGGGCTGATGAAGATTAGCACTGCAGTGACAATGCTTGGAGGCATCTGAGGAACTCAAGGCCCTCTGTGAAGCTGTTAGCACCAATGTGGGTTGCTGCTGCCTCCACTCTTGCCCCTTCCTCCCCTGCACTGGCCACAGCGTGTCTGGGACTGAGCCCTGCCGGTGCAGAGCGGAATCTGCCCCGACGACAGATGGAACGAGTGTTATAGATGCATCCCAGGGCTGGAGCTGTTGCGCCACATAAATCAGAAGCAAAACTTCGCCAGCTCTGAATGCTTTGCAGGGCTGGCCTTTCAGTCAGCTTAACGTCTGGCTTTGCAGCCCTTCGGTCAAACAAATGGTGAATGCACATGCCCTCACCTGAACCCCCAGCCAACAGGGCTGCATGCAGCCCACCTCATGTGGATAAATGCATCTAAGTAAGCCATTGCTAAAACAGAGTTCCTTGCTCGAAAGTTTTTTCCCAGTGTTGCACTGCACCCATGGATGCTGTAGATGAGATGCGAGGGTCCAGGCTGCAATGCTATCGGTGCAGCATGGCCAGAGGCAATAGGATCCCAAGAGTTCAGGGTACTGGGAACATTGCATGTGGCTCTGCCTGGTGTGCTGGTGGCCAGGCTGCTGCTTTGCAGGGAGAAGATTAAACCACACGAACATCGCGTGTGAAAACTTGCTCCCGTCAGGAAAGCTGCTTCCCATACACTGCATAAATCCCAAGTGCTTGTGATTTAAGAAAGAAAAAAAAAAAAAAGTAAGGGCAAATAAAAGGATTTGCTGTTAAAATTATGACTTGGCAGCACCATGTATGTGCGTGGGGGGGAAGTGCCTGCAACCTTTTTAGAGGAATACTTGCCCTTTGGAGAATGAACTTCCATTAAAGTAAAAAGGCTTCTCCCTCCGAGGTGGGCTTTTGGCGGTGTGCAGCAGGGGAAAGGCTGTGTCGGCCACCCTGCTCCATTTCATCCACAACAAAATTAGATATTTTCATGCAGCACTTCAGTCTCAACAGCCACGATCGCTTCATGTTTACAGAATAAATCCTGTTGTTCGGGAGAGACACTTTTGCCTTGTTGAAATGAAACAGCTTACTATTTTTTTCCCCCTCCTTTCCAATCGCCGCTTTACGCAATTCCCATTCCAAGAGGCGATTAGAGTGGGAACTCTCCCCTCTGCTCCCAAACAAAATCTGTGTTTTGCAACATCGGGTTCTCAACCAGAAAAANAAAAAAAAAAAAAAAAAAAAAAAAAAAAAAAAGCTCCAGTTTATGGAAAACATGATAAAATGATCCCATGATCCCAACACTCCATGGAGCCGGATGGTGTATTCAGTGTGGCACAGAAAGGAAAGAAACTTGTGGCAGTGGCAGCTTGCCGCAGCCCGTGAGCAGATCCCAGTGCCTGCATCCCTGCCCTGCTGCAGCCACAGGAATCGTGGGGAGAGGCCCCTGGGAATGTGCTAGGCAGTGCCTAAGGGAGCTGACAGCCACATGCAAGTGCAGGGGGACAGTTGCCAGGAGGCTGCGGCCAGTGCGTGGCCACGAGTGAGGCCAGGCGCGCTTTGCTACCTTCCAGTGGAGAGCTGTCTGCACATGTTTGGAGTTCCTTGGTCTTCCTAAAGAGACGTTGGCTTTGTGCTGAAAAGGCAAAAATATTGCACCCATTGCAGCAAAGGTGTTTGGGCAGCAGGGGCATTGCTTCTCCACCTGCCCACAGCCTTTCTGGGGCTCCCAGTGGGGTGTCCCAGCACTCCTGGCTGATGGAAAAGGTGGCTCCAAGCCCAAAACAGCCTCAGCTTTCCAAACCTGCTGCTCATTTGAATTTCCCCTGCCTCATGGGACTTCATGGCTTTGTTCACCTGTGTCCTTGCCTCTGCCTGGGAAGCCTCCCAGGGATTCGGCAGGAAGCTCAAGGTCACCATGGGACTTAGCAGCACAGCGCAGTGAGCAGTTCACCAGCTGGCTCCCATGTGTCATGGGGGTATGGGGGATCTTGGTGCTTTAGGGCCGTTTTGCATCACTTAGCATCTGCACCACGGCTGCATTCCCCCCATGCCGTCCTGACATCTGCCATGGGGACGGACCCACTGCAAGCAGGGAGCTGTCACCTCCTGTGTCGCAGGGACGCAGGGAAACACATCCCTGTCCCCTGGCTCCCTGCAGAAGGCCTTAGATGGAAGAAATAGCGAGATCCTATAAGATGGCTATCAGTGGAATGGCTTTCAAGTGGCAGCAGTGTCTTTAATCCAGGGAAATCTTTCTGTTTCTATTGATGCCCTACTATAAAAACAAAAGTAAAGAGAGAGAAGAATTAAGAACTGGGAGACTTGGGTTTAAAAGGCTTATAAAAATGCATGTAAAGTGAGAGATGAGGAGAACAAAGGGGTAATGGAAGCCGACAGACAGTTCTCATGCCATTAAAACTGCATCTCAGAAGAAAAAAAATAAAAAGAAAGAAAAGAAAAAACTCCCCCCAGAAAAACGTTAATCGTTATTTGGGGGGCAGGGGGAAGTGTTTTTATTGTGAACATGTGCAAATGGAGGCTTCAGCCGTATAAAACCCAAGCCCACAATAAGTATATTTGTGTAGCAATTAATGTGAGATCACAGGCTCGGCTTTTGCCAAACAGTCATGTCAGCATGGGGTGCATTATGTGTGTCAAGAATCCAGTTTCCAAATGTGGAAGGCACTGAGCTTGCTGTAATTAAACGTTTTGTCATTGCGGGGCAGAGCTGCGTGCGCTTCAGCTAAGAGCGGCACCTAAACGCGATCTCCAGGAGTTGGCTTTTTTGGCAGCTCTTTAAGGAAACTTTATGTAGAAGGAATTTCAAGACATTTGTAATTAGATCTTGCTTCCCTTCACTTCCTCCCTCTTAAAATGCAAAGGGCAAGTTTTATTTTTTCTCTCAATTCGAGGAAATCGAGTTTAAATCTCTCTTTATTGTAGCAGGGCTTATCTCCTTGGTTTGCTGCTCCAATATATCTTTTCCATTAGGTTGCTGCTAGGGTTTCTAGTAACACTTCTGTGAAGCCAATACTTTCTGGGAAGTTTATTACAGCAGCTGCTAGAGGCAAAGCAGAGGCGTCCAAAGAGCGCAGGAACATGCATTTACCACACTTACAACTCCAACAGATTTAGTTACAAGAACTGCTGCAATTTTTCCTTTTTTTTTTTTCCTCCCTCCTATTCCTTGTGGTCTTATTAAGGCTGAGAAAAGGCTGTGGTCGTTGGTGCTGTGTGCTCAGTGAGTCTGGGGGCTGGGAAGGCTCTAGCACAGGGTGGGGAGGGAGGTGGAAAGGGGAGCGTGTGTGCGTGGGTGCACACCTTGGTGGGGGGCGGCATTTTTATGGACTGATGTTTTCCATGGGGATGCCAACGTTGCTTTGGATGGATGGGTGCACAAGGCAGGCTCTACCTCCCCTTACCCAGTGCTGCTGTTTCAAGCAGTTACCCACTCCATCTGATGGGAGTCATGCAAACAGCACAAGAGATGGGTATCAGAGGGGCAGCATCGCTCCCACCACCCTCAATGTGATTTTTTTTGCTTAAAGCTAAGCATCGTGCGTGGTGATTTACACTCAGATTTGGTGCTTTCCTACCTCTTTGCTGGGGTTGCTCTGCACGGTCACGCTGCCATCCCAAGTGTGATCATTGCTTCTACAGAGTGACAATCATTGCCCCTCCACACAGATGCACTGTGATGAGCTGCTATGGGCATCCAGCCTGTACTAAATCTTCTCTCAGGACTTCTGCCTCCTGCTTTGAGGCCCCATTCTTTCATATTTGATAGGAAAATACACCAACAACTGCACCATGTTTTACTTTAGCTTAACAAAACACCCGTGTTTCCATTTCTGTCTTTTATTGACTTTAAACACAGCTCCTTGGGAAGGACCATGAGGGAGACGTATCAGCCACATTGGCTTTGGGAGGCGGCGGTTCTGAACAACACCTGCTAATTTACAGCAGCAGTGCCCTGAACAAGGGCTTCCCACCACCTAGGCAAGCTTTTATAGGAGCACGGCATCATGTGATTACACCGCCAGCCAAGTCCGTGCAGGACTTCAACCTGCAGTGAGCCGCAGCATTCGGCCTGTTTGTTTGTCTTGTAGGTGTTGCAGAGGGATGTAAATTTTTTATTATTATTATTATTAAAACTCCCCCTGATTCACGGAACATCCCGTCCTCACTGCGTGTAGCGTCTTGTTGGTCCGGGAGAGCACGAGTGAGCCGCCAACATGCTCCCAAGGAGCCACGGCTCCCAGGCTGCCTCCACCAGCAAATTCCCAGCTAAAACCAGCACAATTTGTCCCCAGTTATGATGTCAGTTGAAAAATAAAGCACAATAAACGAGGCTGCTTTCACTCCGAGAGCAAGGGGAGTAATTCGGGGCAAGCAATGCGGCCACCTAATCCTATTACAGCTTCTCCTGGAAGGCAAAATCCCTGGGCAGCTCCATGAATAATTTCATAGAAATCCCAAATATTAACAGTGAACTTGGAGTTGGGGGAGGAGGGGCAGAGGTGCTTTGGCTCCCTTGCAATCCTTCACATGATGCCAGAGGGAGCAGGAGGGCCCTTCCCCTGCATGCCAAAGATGCTGAAGGCTTTGCTTTGCACTTTTATGCCTTCCATCATACGCTCAAAATAGCCTCAAAATCCCAAGGAGGGGGATTTGTGGCTGTGCTCGCTTTCTCCAGGTCAACAGAGCGACTGTTGTGAGAGGGAGAGGTTATTGGTGCTGTTCTCCAAAGGCACATGAAGAGTCCTGAACCCCACTCTCCTGTTTGTTTTGCTTCTCCTTCCACTGCTCATGCATCTGAAAAAGAGCTCGGCAGCTCCAGCAGAGCCCACGTCCCCCCCACAGCCCCGCTGGCACCTGATCAGGTGAGGTCGGAAAGCCTGTGGACGAGTGCCACCACTCAGGCTGCCAGCCGGGCCGCCGCTGCAATGACCTAGGCGAACATATTTGTCTTGATCACCGCATGAATTGTTTCCCAGAATATTTCGCTACACCAATGTCGCACTTCTGACTGCTTGGCTCGCACGGTGTGGAGCAGAGGTATTTATGAGTGGTTTTTTGTTTTTTTTTTCTGCATAAGTTTTTCACCTTTTTCAAATCCTTGGCACTGGTTTGGATCCTTGGACAAATCTCACCTGTTGAAAGCACAGAGCTGTGTTGGTCCAGACAGGGCGAGGAGGGGACAGATACTTTCCTGCAGAGGGGGCAGATGTTTTCCTGCTCAGCTGCAACGCTGAGAGCGCTGCAGAGATTTGGGCTCCCACAGCACTGAGGTCTGGGCTCCCTCCCCTTGCCCACATCAGTGTAATTTGGGAATAACTGTGTTAGGAAAAGCCACATTGTCCCTAACACATGTCAGGGAGACCTGGACCCTGGGGCTGGGTGGTAGCACACTTCTGCTGCTCCCTTGGGTTTGCAGCAGGGTGCTTGTAGTGAAGCTGGGTATATCCCAACTTCATGCCAAGGCAGACAGATGTGTGCTAGCCTTGAACCTAAAGAAAATGCATTCACCTCAACCCAGCCAGCTCCATTCCAGGCCTGTACCTGGTGGGACACCCCAGTGCCATATCAACCCAGGGGCACACAGCAAGATGCAGGAGCATGGCCACAGTTGCCATGAGATAGGATCCCACAGCACAGGTCCCAAAGGAGCAGGGCTAGCCTCAGCATCCTGGCTGAGTTCCACGTGAATAACAAGGCACACAGTTCATTTAACTTCATTTTTGTGGCTCTAGCAGATTATTTCAATACACAGGCAGCCCAAAGGTTTGCTGGTGGGTGAGAGTGCTGCTGGGTGCCAGTACAGGCATTCAGCTGAGCATTGATGTCCTACAGCTGTAGGACATGTGTCCCTCAGAGGGAGTGGGCCTCACACCCAGCAAAGCTGTTCCTTCACCTCTGGTAGGGATTAGGAGATTGATGGAGGAGATGAAGGTTCCACTGAATGAGGCTCAACAAGGCCACGTGCAAGGTGTTGCACTTGGCCCAGGTATGTGTGCAGACTGGGAGAAGAACTTGAGAGCAGCCCTGTGGAGGAGCTGGGGGTTCTGGTGTGTGAAAAGCTTGGCATGAGGCAGCAGCATGCACTTGCAGCCCAGAAGGCCAGCTGTATCCAGGGCTGCATCAAGAGAGGGGTGGCAGCAGGGCAAGGGAGGTGATCATGGGTGCCCCATACCTGGAGGTGCTCAAGGCCTGGCTGGATGGGCCCTGAGCAGCCTGATCTGGTGGATGGCAGCCAGCCCACAGCAAGGGGCTGGGACTGGATGGAAATTCAAGGTCCCTTCCAACCCAAACCATTCTGTGATTCTATGATTCTATGAAGAGTGTAAATCTTATTGGGAACAGGAAAGGATGTCCTGGGAGAGGTGTCCACATGTTGGTACACAAAGGCGGAAGAGGGTGGCACTGGGGCACCAGCAGCTGAGCACTGCAGTGGAGCTGGCAAAGGTGCAGTAAAGGGGCAACAGAGCATTTAGGCTCAGAAACCGGTCAAGAAGCAGGAAAAAGTATTTTCATGTGGTGGTTGTCACAGGACAGCCCCACTCAGACTGCTCCTCCTGCAGGAGCTGGGAGCTGCTTCACTGTGTCCAGCCATGGGCCAGCGGCTGTGCATGCGGCACAGCGAGCCCGGGTTTTGAGTGGTGGAGGATCTGCCTGCACTGTCTGCGGCAAGGTGGGGAGCCGTTTTCTGAGCAGCCATCCCAGCTCCCTGAAATCAGTGGTGGCAGTGAGCAAACCAACATGGTTACATTTCTCAGCTCTGAAACAGCAGGTTTTCAGGTGCCACCTGATCATTTTATCTATTTATTTATTTATATCCCCAAACATTACTGGAGAAACCCTGAGGCAATCATTTTCACTCTAATTCAGGAACATTTCCTTAGGTTTTGCGAAATTTCATAGCTGGTTGCAAACAAAAAAGGAAAAAAACTTTCTTGCAGATCTGTGTGTAATTTTGACTAGAATATCTGCTTATTCCCATGCAGTGATTTTTAGCCAGTGATGGATGATTAGTTTCTTCTAACTCCATTGATCTACTTCTTTTTGTGCTCATGGATTTGTTTTTTACTACACTGTAGTAGTAGATTAACTGTACTAGTTAAGCCTATGTACAGGGATGAAACTTTGCAGGCTTGAGATTTGCAGCTGTCAGGACTTATTTTCATAGGAACATTCCTATAGCTAGCTCAGGAGCATTTCTTCCTTGTATAATTTGTGTTTGCATCATTACAGTATTCTGGGGGCTCTGCTGCTGTGACTGATTTCCTGCATACACAGGAAACTGCAGCTTTGATATAATAACTGCAGCAAAGGTCTATTCAGACCTCTTGTTTTCCAGTAACTGCCCATAATATTAGCAAATGAAAGCACTGCACGGTCTCGTGCAGACAATCCCCCCTCACTCACTAGCCAGCATAAATTAGAAACACGGAACTCACCTAACGTCGGGAAAAAGGAGTAGCAGGGCATTTTGGAGCTGCAAGCAGCCATAGCTCAGATGTGGATTTGCTAGTAGAAACACCCTGCTTTGCTCATGCTGGAAATACACACAGCTTTCATGTTTTCTCAGTAAATAGCTGAATAAATATTTATCAGTAAACAGAGTGGATTTTTTTTTTTTTTTCTATAATGGAGTTGGCTGCATTTGAGCCTAACTGTTGGGCAGGAGTGCTTGGGATTGGTGGAAAGGTCACAGCAGCGGAGAGAGGAAACAGCAGGACTGGTTTCCCATCAGAAAATGTGATTTTGATGGGACTGCTAACTGCAAAACTTTGTCTAAAAAAACAAGAGAGAGAGATAGGGAGTTTCTCTGAATTGCAAAATACCTTATTTGAATCTTTTCAGACTGAGAAAGCTACTTTTTTTTTCATTTTTTGGAAGCAGTTTCTGGGGGAATCTGTAGAGAAGTAATTGAACAGGAGGCTCCAAAACCAGATGAAAGGGCTTGCATGTACAGAGATGAAATATTTTGTTGAACTGGAAAGTATTTGTGTTCTTGGAAAGAAGCTGGCTCTGTATGTGTGGTTTGTTTTGCTGCTCCACGAAATATTTTTAAGATGTTTGGGCCTTATGGTGACTTGAGAGACAGAAAAATTCCCAATTTCTGCGTTTCTCAAAGGAGCTGCAGCTGTTCGTGCCTTCGCCCTGGACAGAGTTGCTAAAGCAGTGAATAAAGGGCAGATTTTGACGGAGGCAGCATGCAACGGGTGCATCCCGTGTTACCCCATCCCCATGAGCTGCATTCCCAACTCCTTGATCCCATTGCAACCTCTCTGAGCCAGGTGTTGCGCCAGCAGGGTGCCGATGGGCAGCACTGCTCTGTGCTGCCTGAGATGCTCCCAGACCCACCCGTCCTGCTGAAATACCTGGAAAGACAAAGCAGAGGAGGAAGGCTTGTTGCTCACCCTTCACTTGCATGCAGCTGTGTTCTTTCACTTTTGGAAAAGCCCACAGATGTGGTTATCAATCAAAACTAAAAACCCCTTGTCCCCTTTCCTGGGAGCAGGTTCTCAGGCTCTGAGCATCCCCGACCCTGCCTTCTGATGGAGGGGGCACTGGCAAAATGCAGGACTTGGTATTTCCTGAGTGGGGAAGCGTTGCAGGTGTGTTTGTGGATGAGGATGAGGATGAATCTGCTCGTGTGGCAGCATTCCCCTCCCAGCAGGCGCTCATGGGAGGAGAACATTTCTCTCTACACAGACTTATGTATTCAGAGCGCAGGGGTGGGATGGGTGCATACTGACCCGGAGTCTGTTGTGTGCATAAGGTGAACAGTTCTCCACCTCCTTACAGTGTTGGGCTGAGAACGGTGAAGAAATCTAATATTTCTGCTTCTTTTAGCCCTGCAGGAAATGACAAAGAGAAAAGGGTTTGGGAAGAGGTGCGGCTCTGGGCTGACCAGTGGATTAGTCACTGTGCAATCAGGCAAGGAAAGAAGCACAGGGGTAGGAGGGGGTAACATGCAGGTGGCTTTCCGTGGAGATGGGGAAACTGTCCTGTCCCAGATGATGTCCCTGGTCCTTGGGATGCACAAGCCCACTGGAGGACCTGGAGGGGACAGGGGGACAGAGCAGGACCTGGAGTTCACATCCCTGCTGCTGATCTTCTCTGGCCCAGGACAGCGAGAGAGCAGTGCCTTGGCCTCACAGCCTGGCACAGACACAAGAGTTCTGAGCTACCTGATTGGGGCCGATGTGGCTTCCATTAAACTGAGCTGACTCTTGGAGGAGCCAGGCATCAACCATCATGAATCAGGAGGGAAGCACGCAGCAGACAGGACCAGTGACCTCTGCAGTTGGATAGCATTATTGGGGGACTATGGAGAAACCAGGCTGGATTTGTATTCAGTCATTTCTTTTAAGTTTTGAGGCACTTTCAGGTCCAAACTGGCTAATTGTCCCTGATCCCTTTCTCAAGGTCTACTAATGCAATTTCGGCAGCGGTAACAGCTTGCGGCTGAGTGTCTGCAAGTATTAAAACAAGAAAAGGAGAGAGGGAAGCAGTGAGGATTTTACAGCATTACAGCCAAAAAAAAAAAAAAAAAAAAATCTGAGTCCTTCCAGGGGATTCGGCTGCTCTTTGTTTTCTCTTTGTGTGCTGCAAATGTACATCCAAATATTGATGCATTCCTCGAGCATTCATCTAAGCCTGGAAATGCACGAGGGAGCCCAAAAGCAGTGTGTGTACACGTGTAAATAGATAGTGTTACGCTGAGGCTGAGAGGCAGAATCAGCCCTCGGTGGAAGCGGATTAGTTTCAGGCGCTGATTGAGTTCATTCGGGGGCCAGGCATCATATAAACTACTGCAGGCATTTCTTTCTTTTTTTAACTTTAAAGAAGGAAAATCCCTAAACCAACTCCAGCAACAGCTAGGTGAGCCCCTTGGCAGCAAGGATGTGTGCACACAGCCACGCGATAACTTTGTCCAGTGCTGTCATAAAAACAGAGGCATTTATATGGGGGTGAGAGGGCAGGGGAGGCCTTGATTTAATAAAAAGGGAACATTATTTTTCTGTTATTAATTACACATTATCCACAGTACATTTGCTGCACTCACTTTAGATAAGTCACATCTATATTTTTATTAGAGAAACTTCTAGGTCACATAAGGGAAGTTGGCTGGAGGCAGGGGAAAGAAGCGTGCTTTGAGAGGCTGGGGGAGATGCACTGCTACACGGGCCCCCCTTCCCCACCAGGGGCCTGATCCCTGCACATTCTTGGCATAGCTCGCTCAAGGAGCACTGGATCAGTGGGGGCTCAGAGGAAACCCAGGGCAGCACGAGGTGGATACTGTGCTATGTGTCACTTTTCCCACGTGGCTCGTAGCTACTGGATCAGTCACATCCAAAGAGAAAAGCTAGGCTCAGTGTCAGGAGGCTTCATATCCAAACATAGGTCTGTCCTGGTGCACTTCTCTCACCTCCTCACATTAGGCTGCCGTGAGCACTTCTCCCACCCATGCGGGGGCTGGAGCTGTGGGCAGCTATGTCTGTGTGGGATGGAGAGCGGGGGTCCATCAGAGAACAGCCCCAAAGGGAGAAGCACAGGTGCTGCTCCACTCCCCTCCTCACTGCCACAGGTCCCTGGGTACCAGCGTTGCTCTCAGGCTGCAGCTGTCTGCAGTTTCTCACCTGAGAATCTGCATAAGAAGTCCCACAGCACCTGCAGCCCCTTCCCTGGGACAACAAAGAGCTGAAGGCTATTCTCACCTCTTCTTGGGGCAAGCAGACACTTCTCTGTGCATTTATCCCATAGCAAAGAGGTGCTGCTTCTCTGTGCCTCTGTAACAGACCCGTTGGGGCTGCTGGTACAATCCCACATGGGTCCTGTCCCCCCGAGGTGTGGGGAGCACAACTCTGCCACTCAGTCTGAGTGCAGGGACTCAAGTGGAAATCTCTGCTGTTTTTTCTTTTATATTCACACACATCCCAAATTTTGTGGTTTTTCTTTTTTCTTCTCCCAACTCACTAAGACATAAAAGGATATTACTCAGTCCTTCTAGCCAGACAGCAAGAAAATTGAAAGTTTCTGCTGCTTTGGGCTGTGTGTAAAACAATACAGGGCTCTACATTTCTTGCAGTGCTTCATTTTTTTATCATCTATACTTATTGCAACTTTGCTCACATCAGTGGTTGCTGCTGACTGGTGCCAGGGAGGGATCTCTGCTGGGCTTCACCCTTGGAGTGCAATCATGGGATGTCCCATGGGTCTCGCACAAATGTAGGGATGGAGACAGTCTGCTCCTGCTCCGGTTGAGCTGGAAGCTGCCTGGCCTGAAAATCAGGGGTTGCCCAGCACCATTGCTTTCAGATCTGCCTTTGGGAATTTGTGAAGTCCTTTAGGCAGCTGGTTCAACTGTGTGAAAAAAGGCAAAAGTGAAAATCCCTTTTTCAGGTACGAAAGCCTGCAGCAATGCCAGAGAGCAAAACTGTGGTGATTTGGAGGATTTGGGGATTTCTTTATTTTACTTGGATTTTTTTTTTCCCCCCTGGGAAATGGTTCTGCCTTGGTGACTGACAAGTGAAACACACAGGGACCTGGTAAGTGTCCAGACAGCAATTTCCGTTGTTTGCCCAGCTCCACTTGATCTCTTGCCCGAAGTCAGCGCTGCCTCGCAGTGATCCTGCTGCTCTCAGGCTGCTTTTGGCGTGGACAAAGACAGCTGCTCCTGCAGGCTCCTGCTCCCAGAGCTGAGCAGTGCTTGGGTGTCCCCTTGCAGGGTTTGCTGCTGTCCCCCCCAACAAAGTCTGTATTTCAGCCATGCACGTAATGTTGTCATTTCTTTTGGCTTTGTTTTATTCCCAGCTGCACCATTTCTAGTGGTAAAGTCAAGCAAAATCAGAAACAAGGCACACAGCTCTGGAGGATGTGCTTGTGCTAACGTGTCACTGGTGACAGCAATATGACCATGTTGCTCTGCTAGCAGGATCCTGCTTCTTTTTGCCCTGCAATATCCATTAATACCATGTGGAAATCATGTATCTGTTTTCACAGCTGGCATACTCATAGCAGGGCAGTTGGTCTAGCAATTTTAAGTAAACTTATCTTCAAACTCTCCTAAAAGTGTGATTGCAGAACTTCTCTGCTTGAACATACTCGTGCCTTATATTCAGGGGGCTCATTTAAGCATGGCCCTCAGGTTGACTGTCCCTGCCACGAGGATTTTTGCTTGCAAAATCAGGGGGTTTTTCTAGAGGTGTGAGGAGGAAAAAAGAAAGCAATGGCTGAATGGAGGCATGGTGATGTTCCTCCCACGCAAACTGGAACAATTAAAAAAAGGCTGCTTTTGTTCTAAGCATAGACCCAGTCATAATAGGCACAACAGGGAAGTACTTAATAGGGTTTCAGCTTGCAAAACAGTAATTAGAAATGATATTCCTCTGATTGCTCAGGGCTGCGTTTGTGATAGGTCATTCCTCAATCGAGGCTGAATATATGTGATGTGGAGGCCCATGCTTGCAACATTACAAGGCATGCATGCTTTTCTTTAATCATTATTATTTCAGTTACAACCCGAGTGAGTGATCCCAGCTGGTAGATAAGAATCAAACACACACAAATATGGCTCATCTTTCTTACCATATGGAAACCCAAATGGCAGAAGTAGGCTCCATCCCAGGCCCTGCTCACCCCCTGTCCACCCAGGCAATGTTTCTGTCCTCTTTTAGCTGCAGGTAATTGATGAGCAATTACCTAACCCCAGCTCAGCTTTTCTTTGAGTGCCAGGACAGGGGTAAGTCCTGGGCATTTGGCTTATAATGGCCTTGGATTGTGGTAGCTCTTTCTTTCTGCTGAGCTTGGGGTGCAATCTTCTCCTGGCCAACTCCAAACCATGCTGTTCTCTGGCTGCTCCTGCTTCATCTTCATGCCCGAACTCAGGTATCTGTAGAGAGTTTTTCCTTAAATCCAGGGGACAGTAGGTCATGCTGTAAGAGGTATTTCCTATACGAGCTGTGGAGGAATTTGCCTTTGTCTCACAGGGTTACCTGCACGATCAGAGCAGCACCGGAACGGTCTCAAGGCAGGCATGCATCTTCCATATGTCAAAATACTTTGCCCTTTACATTAAAAAGTAGAAGGGGTAAAAAAATCCCTGATGAAGGGGAAGGGGTAACAATGTCTAATCACTGCAGAACCATCTTGAGCTAATTGAGTTTGTCTAAAATTCATCCAGCCTTTAAGGTTTAATAGAAGATGATGGCCTTAATGCATCACATGCCTTGGAGTAAATGGATACTCTGCTTTAAAGGCCCTGTTGATGTTATGTGAAGGGGAACAACAGTTGTTATGATTCTGAAACTCAGATTGAACCCAATTAATCAATGCTGAGATGATTTGAATCATGTGGCATGCATGGTCACCTCTCTGATATTCTATCCTTATCCCTCTCTAGACTGAGACATGATTGATGTCAACTCTACACCGAATTTTCAGGGGGAAGGCTGAGCCAAGTCATTTGGACAGAGAAACAAATTAGATCAAAAGTGTGATCCAGGGGAAGGGAGATCAGTTTCAGAGCGGGAGCTTAAATTTCTTTTTGTACCTTGTGTGCTGTGTCCTGGTGCACGTGCCTCGGGGCTTGCACCAAGCACTACAAGTGTGTGTGTGTGTGTAAGCACCGTTTTGGGGCAAGGCGTTTAGCAGGAGATGACTACATGTCTACACGTGCCCCGCTCGCAAACCAATGTGCAGATCTCACCAGAAGGCACGTTTGTAGCTTCGAGCGGCTCTTCGTGTAAAAATAAATCTCGCCGCCATCCTCAGGGCTTAGGTTACAGCCAGTCGTGGTTACCTTGTGACTTTTCCTTGGAGAAAGCGGATCTGGAGCAGGGCGGGGGGAGCCCCGAGCAGGCGCCGGCTACATCCCACTGCGCTCCCGCATCTCACCCCGCTTTCAGCCTCCTGCAGCCTGCCCAGCTGGCAGAGGGTTAACGTTCCTCACCTCACCTTGTATTTCCTTGAGTTTCTCCTGCTGCCTTGCAGAGGGCAATGGGAGGGTTCGAGCCGAGTGTTCTTAAGGACAGGGGGAGAGTAGCCTGATTTGGGGTGATTTTTCGCTTTGCTTGGTTGTTTTCCACAACGGAGCTGCCACTTTCGCCTCCCCCAGGTTCTTCGCTTTGGAGGGGCCGGGCTGCTCATGCCCGTAGGCTCCTGGTTGTGCCCCGTTTGGCCATGGCCGTTCCGGGGCTGCGGGGAGCAGCGGCTCGGAGAGCGGCTGGGTCTCGTGCTGCGCTCCGAAGTTCGGATTCTGCTCCGCGTGGCTACCCCGGCTGTGCTACAGCGCACAAGACACAGCCCGAGCTCCCTTGTAGCCCCACAAAAACTTGGGGTTTGCAGGAATCTTGCCCCAAACCCTGTAATCTGAGCAAGGTTTCTGTGTTCCGGCTGCCTCCGACTCCCTCACCTCTCTTCCCAACCCCCACCCCCCCCCCCCCCCCCCCCCCCCCAAAAAAAAAAAAAAAAAAAAAAAAAAAAAAGCCTCCCTCGTCCTCTCCAAGTTGCTGGCACGGCTCTCCGGGATGCTGCGGCTTCTTTGTCCCGTCGGGTTGCATGGAGTAGGGTATGGCAGCTGTAGTTTCTACCGGACCCGAATCCGTCTCACCCCATGTCGCTCTTGGGGCGGGGAGCTGGGACCGGGCATCGGCTCCTGCCGCAGGGGCAGCGACAGAATCCCAAGGCTCCCCAAAATCCTGAGGCTCCCCAGCGCTTTCCTGTTGCAGGGGCCGTCAAAACCTTCGTGTCCGCCAAACTTTCAGTGTCCGTCCCCAGCTCCTGGCGCTGTGAAGGAACTGGTAATGCTGAAGTTTGCTGATGCTAGGAGCCAGTTGGGGGGGGGGGGGGGGGGGGAACAAAAACAAAGGAAAAAAGAAAAAAAAAGAAAAGGGGAGCTCGCCTTAATTATTATTTTAAGTAATTCCGTCTAATTTTGATTAAAGTGAACGTTGTAAAAATTCAATACAACATCGTCTCATCTTTTTAATAGCTTTCAGAGCGTCTGTGGGGGAAAGATACCTTAAGGAAGTCAAATGATGTCAAGATTATTTTTCATTACTGCAGTTTTGTTATAGTTAGAAAAGCAACAAATACTGTTAATCTGGTTCAGTGAGGGGGCAAAGCCTTTAACTATAGATCTTTTTTTCACTCATTAACTTCATTTGTGCAAAACTCTTGCAATATAATTGCGTGTTTATACTACCTTTGCTCGTTTTCCTTTCTTTTTTCTAACCCCGATCGAAAAAGAATCACTGCTGCTGAAAATCGCTGATTATCCTGACACGTTTTTCTCCCCCAGTGGAAATGATGATGTGTTGAAGCACAGTGAATAGGAAATTCTGACGAGAGATCTATTGTTTTTAAGAAAGAGCTGAACAATCTATGCCTTGTAAGGCTCTGCGTGTGTGTGTGCGTTAATTAGAGCCGGTATAAATAGCCGCACACAGGTACAGAAGTAGTTTCCGTAAGTTTCCAGAGCTGGGCTATAGGCTGGATTACGAACAAAAGAAAATTGGGCTTTTGGGGGGAGATTTGAGTGCATAAAATGTTTTCACTTTTCTCATCGCCTTCCCCTCTCCCCTTCCCCCGCCCGAAGAAACCAGGGAAAATGGGGATAAATGTTGCCTGTGCAGTTTGGATACTTTTCTTCCCCGCTTCCTTTACAACAGATTTCCGCTCCGATGCCAGGAGCCTTTCACACCGCGGCTGGAAGGGAGGTTTGGAGCAAAACGCTAGATTTCCTTACCGTCTTGGGCAGGAGGAGGGGACGGTCGTGGGCAAGGTGGAATTTGCGGGGTGAAGATGGGGACTACTGGGCTTGCAGCGTGCCGCTAGAAAGGCTCTGGGACCGACTCGGTTGTGGGAAAGGGGGTGGCATTTCTGCTGCCTTTGACCCTCCGGGAGTGCTGCAGTGAAGCTGTCCCTGCTGTCCCCGTGTCCCTTTATCCCCGCTGTGCCCGGCGCTCTCCTGCCGCCAGCATCCCCCCTCTTCGCACCCCAAAAGCCGCTTTGTCTCCAAACCCAACCAAGGCTCCCTCAAAACCCCTCGGAGCGGGGAAGCCGAGCAGCCCGCACTTCCCACCTCCCGTCGCTATCAATTTTCGGTCCTCGCCCAGAGCCTCCCACAAAATCGCATTTGCCAGGATTTTTCTTTCCCCCTCCGCCCCCCGCCCCCCC
>VXAV01000692.1:10737-26891 GCA_013399715.1 Alectura lathami | reverse complement strand
CCTCCCGCCCCCGGCCGCCCGCTCTCGCAGCCTGCACATTGTCAATCAGCGGCAGAGCCCCTCCAAGCTCCGTTCCTTTTGTGTCCTTTCAGCCCTCTGCCTAATTGTATTCCCAATTGCATTTGTTTTGATGGATTTACTTCCTTTTATAATTTCCCAGTTATGGACCCTGGTTTTGCCTTCCCGACACTTAATGTGGAAAAGACGTCCCTTCTTTGCTCAGCTGGAGAAGTTCCGTGCCTGGCTTTGAGGGGCTCTGGCTGGGATGTATTAGGGTCTGTTCCCGTTTTATCAGGCCTTGATATTCCCCTTTCTTTTCACATGTTCTGTCTCGTCTCCCCGTTCCGAAGCTGATGTTTTTACACAGCTCTAAAGCCCCTAAAAACAAGTAGAGAGCAAAGCCTGTGAAAGCCTTACAGAGAAAAAAAAGCAAAGTGCGCGTGAGAAGGAGACTGAGGAAAGGCAACAGTTATCGCAGGGCAGAAAATGGCAAAACCGGGGAGCCAACCGGGTGCCCTCGGCTCCTCCCTACAGCTCTCCAGTACGTGGCTGCATATGCAGCTCTGTAGTGCTTAATGCATAAAACATATTGTTATGCAGACTAATGCAGATAAGGGCGGTGTGCTTGCCCTAGGCGCTTGAAGGACGCAAGAATACCGATGCAGACGGAACGAGTTTCGGAAGCAGGGAGGCGGCTGGGGCTCAGCGGAGCCGTGGGGCTGCCCGCGGCCCCCNCAGCGCTCGGGGAAACCGCCTGGGCCAGCGCCGGGAGCAGCCCCGGCCCGGAGCCGCAGGGTGCCGGCAACGAGTTCCGCGGTGCGGGCAGGGAGAGGCGGCGGCGTTTGCCGGGGAGACAAGCA
This sequence comes from Alectura lathami, assembly GCA_013399715.1. Lineage (NCBI taxonomy): Eukaryota > Metazoa > Chordata > Aves > Galliformes > Megapodiidae > Alectura > Alectura lathami. The sequence continues at coordinate 26,031 of VXAV01000692.1, read as the reverse complement.
GTCAGCCTCTGGGAGAAGAACTGTCAGCAGCTGGGAGGGGAACAGTCAACAACTGGGAGAGGAATACCCATATTTTAGTAGAGGATTACCCTCTTACAGGAGAGGAGTAGTCATCCTTTAAGAGAGGATTAACTCTCCTTTAGGAGAGGGATACCCATCCTTTAGGAGAGGAATAGTCATCCTTTAGGTGCAGAACAATTATCCTTTAGGTGCAGAACTGACGTCCTTTAGATGCAGAATAGTCATTTTCTGAGAGAGGAATCCCCACCCTTTAGGAGAGGAATCCTCACCCTTTAGGACCACAGTACCAACCATGGAGCAGACCTGACCCGGTGTTAGCTGGGACAGCAGAGGCAGAGGGGCTGCAGAGCCCAGCCAGGTGCCACTCACTGGCCCAGTGGGGTTTCCAACCCCCTGAAATTGTTTTTGAGCCTTTTCAGGCAGCCTCCAGTCTCAAGCCTGTACTGAGGGCCGGGAGCTGCTCTGGGCCAGGTGGGGCCTGCAGCCTGGGCTGCAGCAGCTCTGGGGATGCTCAAGTGCGCAATGTGTTGCACTCCTAGAAAATGGCAAAAAAAAAAAAATCCCTTGGCACCCTTTCCCAGTGAGCTGTGAGGGGTCAGGCAGAGGGGGGCAAAAGGTTATTGAGGGCTGAAATAAATCCCAACACCCTGCACCCACCATCCTTTCTCCCACCCCATGCATCAACAACAACAATAACAGTCAGGCTGACACTCCGGCCATTTGGAGAACAATCCTTCTAATCGGGGCATAATCCACAGGACACTTTAAAGAAAAGCTCGAGCATTAACCCTGTGCCCCAGTATAATTCTTCCAAGAAGCATCTGGTACTTATATCACAACATGGGATTAGCTTTCTCCTTGCCAGGACACAAGATCAAAGGGGTTTTCCATGCTCTAAAGGGACCTTATCAAGGTGTCCCCATTCCGTGTCCATGGCGAGGGACACACATGGGTTCCTGCAGCCTTTCCATGGGGTTTCAACAGAAGCGAACTTTGTTGGGCCTAGCTGAGGATTCTGCTGGGGTCAGTGGGGAGGATCATATCCTGTGTGGGCAGGGAAGGCATATTGATTATTTTGGGCTTTAGTCCGTCCCCCTCTGTGCCACCAAGGGCCTATTCTGGGCATTATGTTCCAACATCGCAGCTCTCCATCCCCAAGAGAATCAGAAGGCGAGGCAGGATACAGAGCTGGTCCTTCCATCCTCCCTCCATCATCCATCCTGTTGCAGCTCCAGTTTAGGCTTCACTGGTGTTCCTGGGTTGTAAAAAGATTTACAAGACACTGTTAAACCAGCAATAAAAACAATTAACTTTAATGGCACCTTGGTTGGGTTTTTCTCTCTCCTCCTCTCCCCCAGAGCCAGAGCACAACACAGTACCTGCCCGACACTGCATCCCAGGCCATCATCGCCTGGGGTGAGACAGCCCCATGCTTGGGCCATGGGGAGAAAAGATTTGGGGTCCCCTCCAGCAGGCCCAAAGGAGCTGATGAAGAGGAGGGGCCCTGGGGCCAGGCACCTGCAGCAGGACCTGTCCCACAGGGATGCAGGGGGAGAAACCTGCTCTTTCCCCACGCCCTGCCTGCCCCAGGCCGGCTGGGTGGCTGCACCCCAAAATGTGCCTTTAAGGGGGACAGAGCAGCCCGTGTGCAGGAGGTGCTCTGCTGAGCCTTCTGGATTGAGCCCTGACCAATATCCTGCACTCCCAGGTCAGGGTATTTTTCTTTCAAACAAGGGAATTAATTTGCAAGGAATCAGAAATGTCAGAGGCAGATATAAATCTGAAGTGGACAGAGGATGAGCATTATCCAAAGTGAAGCAATTTAGTAAAATCATCTCTGTCCTTCCATCTTCTCCCCTGTCCCCAATGAAAATTAAATTATTAGTCCACCAGTATAAATGATAGTGTGGCAGCAGTAGGAAACGCTGCCTGGGGTGAGTTCATTAGATAGATGGCTTACTTAGACTTAGAAAAACTGCAAATAAAAATTGATATTTATTTCTAGTGATCACCAGTGGGGGTTATCTGCCATTAATGTGATAGCAAGTATATTTCTTGTAATGACAGAAGACAGGGCCTTCTTTTCTTGGAATATTTCTATATTAGTGTTTGAAGATCTGGACAGATTGTGCAAAACATTTTCTGAAAACATCGTTGCTTTGTTGATCTCAGAAGTTATTAAAAATGAAAGAAGTGGCAAAAGAAATGAATCATAAAGTATGTTTGGATTACATATCAAATAAAACTGGAATATTTTACAGAGGACAAGAACCAAGGCAGCACCCCAAACTCAGCACCCCAAATGTTTCCAATACTCTCAGATAAGTTTCTTGTCCTAAATTTTTGTTGATGGAGAAAATAAATCCTGAGCAGAAACATGGTCCAAAGGCCTAGCTCTCGTGTCTCAGAGCCCCATGAACCATGTTGAGAGGCTTCAGCCCCAGGGTCACCTGCAGGAGGTCGGTATTAAGCTGGGGGCTGACCCAAGATGAAGCCCGAGGACCTGCACACAACAGGAGGAGCAGGGACATTTGTCATGCGTCCAGTTGCTCATTTTTTAAAGCCCAGACAGCTAACTTCTCATGCTCTCCAGTGCCGAGGCATCTTATTAGCCTGCCAATGCCACCCTGCAGTTTGCTTTAGGTTTGTCCCTCAAGCATTCCCTTTGTGCACAGGTCCAGGAGAGCGGTGTAATTATGGGGCTGCTGGCACAGGGCAGGGCCATGCGGACAAGCCGCTGCCTGCCAGTTACTGTGCTCTAACTGTCCGGGTGCCTGCTCTTCCTCATCCCAATGGGAAGTCACCCAGAGCAGATCCTCCTCCTTCCCATTCTTCCTCATTTATTTGGGTATCCTCTTCCTATAAGCTTAAAAAGACGCTTTAAAAGCATCTCAGTGCGCAGCACGCTGAAGCAGACAAATAAAAAGAGCTAGAAAGAAGTTTTCCTCCAGAGCAGACAAACCCTCGGTCTTTGGTTGTTCTGCTGGAAGATAAAGTGTTCTCTGAAATGGGCATTCTAATTGTTAGCTCATTTGCTCCTTTTTGCTCTGGGTTCCCTCTGGGTTCCCTCTGAATGCTTGGCACCCTGCACGAGTGGAGTAGAGAGCAGCTTCTGCAATCAGCTCTCGAGGAACCCGTCACACCCGAGGAATGAAGTCACGGACAGGTAGTTGCATGCAATTAAACACTGTGAGCTACCACTTATCAGCGTTACCCAGCTAAGGGCATGCTCTTGTCATGTTCTAGTCCTGCGATTTCCAGCCCTGCCTCCCCTCTATCACTTTTTTTTTTTTTTTTTTTCGTGAGGGCGTGGCTCTCAGCAGTGCTTTAGCCCAGGTGACAATTGGTTTGGTTTCCAGGTGCCTTTCCCAAACCTCTTAAAACCAGCCTCAGACTCTGGGGCTGGAGGGTGCTGTCCTAGCATATTCCTGAAATGAGCTTGTCCCAGCTATCTGTGGGGAGTGTGCAGGCAAGGCAGTTAAGGCAGTTCGGCTAACGAGCAGTAACTCGTTAAGTTTCAGGGTCTTAGTCCTTTATGTTCGCCTGTCTATAAGGGAGACCACACAGAAGCAGAGAGCAGCCGGCTCTTTCCATGCCGCTGGTATCCAGAGGCAAGGGGGAGGCGATAATTATTTGTTTGAGCTCTCCTGTTGCCTCTTGTTTATTTTTGGAGCGATCAGCAGCAGAGCTGTTGGCTTTGTGGATTTAAAGCTGGGCTTGCAAGAGAGCAGGAGTATCACCTTACAGGGCTGCAAGTGGCTTAGGGACTAGGAGCTGGGATGGCTAGGATGGGTGCAATGGATGTGGTGGGTTGGTTGGGTGTGATGGATGGGATGGGAGTGATGGGTGCAGTGGATGCAATGGATGGGATGGATGTGATAAATGGAATGAATGGGATAGATGCAGGACCTCACCAGGAGTCGTTTGGGAATCTTACCTGATGATAACTGTGCTGCACATAGGGCTGTCAGCAGGCTCAGAAGGGCGGTTTATTGGATTAGGGGATGTTGTAATGGCATTTAAACACCATCCTCCCGTAACTTCACAACAGATAGATAAAGGGAAAAGAAGTATTCTGTTTCCTCACGCTGCTGTCGCCAGAGCTCTCAGTGAAAGGGAGACAAAGCCTAGGCTTAACTCCTGAGCATTTCTCACCACCAAGCTCAGCTCTTTGGTTCCTCTAATTCCTGTTGAAGGCCCCTAATTCTCCTCCTGTGCTGTATGTGGGGCTGAGGATGAGGCTGTGCACTGTACTGAGATGCCCACTTTCCACCCCACAGACCATGGTCAAGCCTATGGCCATGGGGAGCCACACAGCTTTTTAGGTTCTTAGATTTCTAGACTTTTTGTAGGTTTTCAGCTGAGTGCTCGAACTGTGGATCAGGGCCAAGGCTTAGGGCCACTCCTTGGCAGCAGGACACTGAAGTTCACTGTCACCAGCCCCATGTTTCTGTTGGTAACTGGAGCCCAAACTTTCTTATCATCTCCCACGGGAAGACAGGAGCAGCATCACACATAGCTCCTTGGGGCAGGAGAGTAACAACGACAAGCTGCTGCTTTAAAAAGCAGGTATGGTTCTCTGCTTTTCCTTTGCTGGTTATAAAAGCACTGCCTCAAAAAAAAAAAAAAAAATAGAAAAGAAAAAAAAAAATGGAGACAGACTTGAAACAACTGCACTCTGCTGGAAGAGTGTGCGTGTGAGATATGGAGTAGATTACAGCCTGACATGGCACATAAAAACACTCTTTCCTTTTAACACCTTTATTGCAAGTTTTAAAGGGTAATCAAAATATGTTCCTAGCTGTTTGCTTATATGCTATAAAAGGACGCTCATACCTGTGAAATCCCATGACCTACAAATAGTAAAAATTGTGTGTTTTTTTGTGCCTGTGACCTTTTTGAGCGAGACTACATAAATAAAACCAAAGCAAAGTGTTGGAGATGCGTTAGGTAGCAGGAGGTGGTGGGGACAGCACTGCTTCTCACCAGCATGGCTGAAAAAAGTGTCACGGGCATTTGCTAGAGGAAAATGACTCTGATCCTGGAAAGCGTTGCTCCTTTGAAGTTGGTGGAAGGATGCCAGCCTGTGCTGGGCCAGCAGGAACACGCTGTCCAGCTGCAGGAAGACACCCGTGCCCACTTGCTCCACCGCCCTGAGCCTGCTCTCACTCCTCACGTCTCTGTCCCATGATTCCTTCTGCTGCTTTTTCTCCAGAAATTCTGGATAAATGGCTTCAGGTCTGGCAGGTTTAGAAAGGAGTAAGCGTTGGGTGAAAAATTAAAAAAGGAAAAAGAAAAAAAAAAAAAAAGAAGAAGAAGAAGAAGAAAAAGAAATAAAGAAAGCAATGGATGCTACTCCCACCATCACAGACTCTTGGCTGATGCCAAAGGGGGATCCAGATGGCAGTGAGTGACCTGCCTTGTTTTGTCCCCTTCCTGCTGCCCCTGTGACCCACAGTCCCCCCACCAGCAGGGGACAGCCCTGATCCCACTCAGGGGCCTTCCCACTGCTCATGGTGACAACTCAGGGCCACCATGTCCTCAACAGCCCTGGCATGAGGGCAGGAGGGGCAGCAAGATTTCCCTCCGCTCAAAATCCAATTCCTGTGGTACGATTTCTGTTTCTGATTCTTTGTGGTGGTGTTTTTTTTCCCCTCTGTGTCAAACGTGACAAAAGGCTGAGAATGAAGTCGAACAAGTGAATTTTGCAGCCTTGCCCACGAGGTCATGAGATTTTGCAACAGACCACGGGCTGGAATGCCTCGAGCCCTCGTCATCAGTGCTGTGCTTTGATTCCCCGGCGCACTGCAGCTTTTTTAGCAAACAGACCTCGTTCGGGGAGCAGGCCCCGCTCTGACGCGGTGCTCGGATAAGATGCGGGAGCAGTGGTAGCACTGGTTGGGCCGGGTGGAGGCTGGCTCCATCCCTCTGTCTGGAAACGAAGCAAATGCTTCTGCCCCCACTATCAGCTCCGTGCATCATATGATTCATGCTCGAGGAGTCCCAGAATTACAGCTGTAAGGCACATTGTGTTTAGGCTCACTGAAATCATTCTGTCATAAAAGGGCTGTCGTTGTGGGTGCGCTGAGGAAGAAACAAACAGAAGGGCTCGCAAGGACGGGCCGAGCAACCAGCCATCTTGTGCAATCAATGTTCTGCAACTGCTTCCTCGCTCCAAGCCCAGGTCTTTTAAAATGCTGCACCACAAGGGCTGGGTGCCCACTTCTCAGCGTCTCCCACCGCCATGGCAGGGACTGCATCCTTCCCCTCCCTTCCCTTCCCTTCCCTTCCCTTCCCTTCCCTACTAAAATGTATACATTTTCATTTGTTTCCAAATTATCCCAAGCATGCGTGGCTCAATTAAAGCTGTTTGCAACACGCCGCAGTCGGGTTAATCTCCTCACTGCTGGTTTTCTTTTTCCGTGGATAACGAGGGGCTGGGGCTGGTGGGAGGCACCCAGCTCTATTGCCCTCGCGGATCCCTCACGCGCTCGCAAGTGTTCTCACCTAGGCTCAGCTGGGCCAAACAGCTTTTAGTTACCAACTGAGGGTCACAGCCCATACAGGATCCCGAAAGGCAGTCAGTGAAGGAAGGGAGAAGCGAGAGGGAGGAAGCCTCTGAAAACTTTATTGCAGTCGAAAGCAAAAAAAAAAAATCCTGCTCCTCCACTTTCCCGCTGCCAGGTACTCCCTGCCAGCGCACTGTGGAGACGGCTGCATGCAGACGGAGCACAGGGACCGAGGGGCGTCGCTGAAACAATTCTGCTCATATTTTTCTGGTGAATATGTGGGGATAATAACACTTTTCTTTTCACATTAATTGATCAAAAAAGATTGATGGGTTGATCCGGATCAGACTCTTCTCTGTGGCACGTGCAGGCAGTGGACACGGGGTTGAGATTGTTAGTACACTTCTGTTTATTATTCCACCAGGTCTAATTGCTATTAGTCATAAAGTCATACTACTGTTAACCACTTTCCAAATTCATCCTGGGGACACCTCTCCTAAATTATTTCCATGCTGGTCATTTGCCATTTATTTCCTTCTCCTCTGTTTTCTGTCTCAACAAGTTTTTAATCTATGACAGCACTTTATCTCCCAACCCCATGATTATAAAATTTCCTTCAGAGACTCTACTGAAGGGCTTTATCAAAAGCCCTTTGAACCTCTCCATAAATTAGAATCTCTGTTCTCCTTTTCTTACTATTTTGTTAACTCTTTCAGGGGGTTGTAGGGATAAGGAAGCTTTAATTCACCTTTAGCAGGACCAGATTCCGCTGTCTCTTCCTTTACTCCTAGTGGTTAAGCTACCTTGCTATTTTGGCACTGTTCTCTCTTTTTGATCACCCCTCTCTCATCCTGCTCAACACATCCAGATCCCTGGCCTGGGACCATGTGTTGGTGTTCCCCTGACTGGGGTATGGCCTTGACTGAGCCCTCTCCTCTACCTGGCACCAGTGACAGATAAGGTGGAGCAGATCCTGCTGATGCCCATGGGTATGTGACACCGTGTTTTTGTTTGTTGGGTTTGGGTTTTTCTTGTTTGTTTTTTTTTTGTTGTTGTTGTTGTTGTTATTGTTTTTTTTTTTGTTGTTGTTATTTTGTATTGTTTTGTTTTCCTGGCAACAGACCCTTTATTCTTACAAGTGTGTGGCATTCTCAGATGGTTGCAACAATCTTCTGTTGATATTTCTCTGTTTGCTGCTCTCTGGCTGCTTCCTAACTTCTCAGTCTGATACGAGGTGGCCCTTGGTGTTTGGAGCAAAGCAAAGGGGGAGGTGGTGGCAACCTTGTGTGAAGGACAGAGCATTGCATTGGCACTTGGCAGCTGCAGATTATTTCTCCCTGTCTCTGTTCTTGACCAGATAGGCAACCCAGGGTGAGTCAGTTCAATTCTCTTTAACCCTCCTATTTTCCTCCCACACTCTCTCTGTCTCAGCGGCTTAGATTTTAATATATCTAGCACAGGAAATTGTCTCTCACTGTGTGTTTGTGCAGTGCCTAGTGCAATGAGATCCTGGAGGAAAAATCATAAGTCAATTCTGAAATCTCTTCCTTGAATATCTGAATCTCCCTTCCTTCTTTGATTGATGCTTTCCTGTGGCTTCTTCTCTGGCTGCACATGGATAATACACAAATAGTCCTTTTTCTTCAGACAGTTACTAAGAAAAGGAGGTCTAAAGGCTTTGCCCTACCCCTCCATCACTTTCCTCAGTATCTCTTGAATATAAATGGTGGTTTCAGTCAAAGCTGACTGAAGGGTGGAAGTTTCCTAAGACTTTTGTGCAAATCGGTGGCAGTAGGATAGGAGACCAGCAGTGATTCCTACCAGGGTGGTATTACAGCAAGCACTCATTTTGGGTTAGATGCCTGAGGATCTGCACTGGGGACAGCATCCAGACATGGGTGTCACTGGGGTCCACGTGTTACGGGATGCTGGAGAAATTACTCCAGTGAGGGTCCTTCCCCTTGCACAGAACCCTGGGTGACAAACGAGAAGTGAGCTCGTGCCCGAGCCTTAGCGTTATATAGTTGACAAGGGCCATCAGCCATGGATGCAGATCTGCTGGAACCCAGGCCACATTCGTTCCATCCTGGCGCCCGTGGCACTGCATGCTCCTTGCGACAGAGGTGTCTGAGGGACTCAGTGTCCCCCAGAGCTGTTTGGGAACACCTGCTTTCTGCTCGCCCTGTGCCCACGCACTGAGCTCTGGGGCACAAGTGGGGGAAGATATTACCTGCTTTCCTATTTCCCCCTCTAGATATCTCTTCGATGAATGTGCAGAAAGGTTGGGATTTGGGGCTCGGTAATAGCATACCCTGTTATCAGACAAGCGCAACAAACCACCAGTTTTGGATGCCCTGATTTTTTATGAGTGGGCGGCTTGGAAGATGACGGAGTTGACTTTCTGGAGTGCTGCAAAATCCTTCTGCCAAATATCTGGCTGCTCAGCAGCCCTGAATACTGAAGCCCTTAGGGCAGTTTTAAGTTGGGAGCGTGGAAAACGAGGAACCCTGAATGAACAGACTCGTGAAAATTAGAGGTTCCTCTCTGCTGTGCCTCTGTTTACTCATAAGTAAATTGAGGAAAGTAATCCTCTGGTTCTCGCCTCGAGGGGCACCAAGTCAAAATTCTTCGTGCTTCGAAGTCCTTGAAGGCACTTGAATGAAAGACTCCGGACCCAGTAATTACAGAGCGTTGTGTTTGCATGAGGCTCTGAGATAGGGAAACGTTTGCCAGGCAAGGTTTTGAAAAGAAAATCAACGTTGCGCTGCCAAGCCCTCTGAGGGAAAATGGAAGATTTACTGTGCAAGTGGCAAAATCAGCTGTTGTCATTTAAGGCCATTACTAATGGATTTGTGGCCAGGCTGCATTTGCACAAACCGGGCTACCAGGAGGAGGGAGCAGCCGTGCACAATGCGGCGGTCCTGGCAATTTGCATCAGGGCAGGTTTGGAGGCAATGCCTGCCTGGCCAGAGGCAGCGTGGAGCTACGCTGTTCACTTCCTTAAGCTGAATTTTTGGCTTCTTTCCTTGAAAAACATCTCAGAGAGTGGGAAAGGAGGTCAGCTGTGTCAGAGGATGTTTTGCCTGTCTCCCTTAGGAATGGGTTATGGATTTAACACCAGATTTCCTTAAAGCCCTGGGAAAAAAAAAGCAGGCTCCAAATTGTAGGTCAGAGCTGTGATTCACCCCTTAACTTGTCCTTTGCTTCAGGAGGGAGGGGAAGTCATTTGGGTCAGACCTGGGCTGAGCATCCCTGCTCTTGTGGCTGTGGTGGCTGTGCCTGGCACTGGAGACAGAGCAGAGAGTGGAACACAGGTCATCTGATGCCATCGCTCTTTTCCAGGCAAAGGCATAAAACAGGCCTTGGGTCCTCCCATGCTGGGCTGTAGGAAATGCTACAAGACCCCTCACGGCTCGCTCACTGCTGAGACCTCTTTTAGAAGTGCCACTCAGGAGCGTTCCGCATCAAAGAAGATGTCAGCGCGAGACGATAAACGATGAGGTGCCTGCTTTATTGCTAAGGGCCCATTAAAAATGAGACACCTTTGAATTCTCAGAGTAATAACAGGCACAGGGTATGGGTTATTGGTCTCTTTTTCAGCAGAGAAATGATAAATGTTCCTGTGGAAAGAAGTGCCACACCCCCTCCAACAAGACACCCTGCCTTCTCCCATCAAAATTCCTAGGTCAAAGGAAAGGATTTGGTTTCACTGCTAACACTTTGCCACGAGAAGTATGTGCTAGGTGAGAAAGTCACCTGTTCTCAGTGCAAACCTGGCAGGGGAAATGTGCAAAGAGCAAGGGCTGTGAGGCAATTTGGCTGTCACTCATCTCAGGAACTCGGGAGGGATATGTTAGTGTGGATGTGTGTGTGCAAGGCATGCACATGCCCCTGGGAAAGCTCTCACTTGTGGGGAATGTATGGACAAATTCTTTCACCATTTCTTTCTTTAAGAAAAAGAAATCAAGAACTGCAAAAGGGGAGAATGGGAACTTGCAGGTTGATATTTTGCGCCCATCTCCTCGTGTGGCCCTGGAAATCCCACCACTGATGACTTTGCTCAATGCTAATCTCCACGTCTTTTGATCTTTGTACACTTAGGGCTTGACCTGAAGTCCGGAGAAATTGGTGGGAACCTTTCTCCATCTTCCAGTGGGTATTATCTTAGGGACTTATTAATTGATTTTTAGCTTTGTTGACTGTGCCTGTATCATGGACTCAAAGTACAACATGAAAGTTTAATGAAATATTAAAATAGGATATTTGTTGACAAGAGTGACCCTGTGTGTCATGCAAGAAAAACTGCACATTCAGAAGTGTCTTCTGAGTATCCGTAACTTCTTCCAATTCTGATGTTTCCCAACCATGTACTCCATCTTCAGGACTTCTTTGGCAGGATAAACTATCTGATCATGGCACATCTTGGTACGCCTATAACATGGCTGAGGTTTCTAAGCACACCCTTTTCCATGTTGGGAAACTGTGTCTAGGCAGAGCGCATCCAGCCTTCACAGACACTGAATATCTGCAGATAGGCTGTGTCCTGGGGAGAGGCAGCATGCCCAGCACTGCTGGGATGCCTCCAGTGCATGGTGTGTGCTCTGCAGAGGGGAGCAGTGGTACGGAGGAAGGTGGGGCAGAACAGGCTCATGTTCCCATCTGGGAAATCCGTGTTGGAAAAAAAGTGTGTTTCCACCAGGAGGTAACCAAATCCAGGCTTTGGTGAAGGGAGGTGAGAGGTGGGTTGTCCCGTTAAGAGTCTCTCACCGAGCAAAGCCTGCTGTCAGCAGCCTTCCCCAGTACAAACTCCAGCACCTCCAGGGATCCCAGCACATGGGGGGAAGGGGTTTGTCCACAAGGCAGCATCCACATTGTGTAAGGCAATGACACTTAAGGATGGGAGCTTGAACTTGGCTTTCTGGTTGCTCCAAGATGACCAAACACGGGCATAATGTGTGTGCTGGCTAAAATTCTGGCCAGCAATGGCTGTGTAAGTACCTTCATGGAGAGATGGCTGCACTGCCATGTCTGATCCTGCGTGGTCGTCCATCCGGGTTGATGCCTCCCTTTGTATGCCAGCTCGTCAGCTCCAGAGAGGCTGGAAAAGGCATGATTCAAAATGGAATTTGATTCTGTCCTCTTCTTCCACCCACCAATCCCAAAGAACATCCCTGCCACTTCCATGAAAGGCATTTCCTCCACAGAAGAGTCCTGTGCAAATTGCTGAGCCCAAGTATTCATGCTGCAGATTATAAACCAGCCGTATCTCTGCTCCGCTGCTCTCTGCACTGTTATCTGGGCATTGACTCTTGTCTTGGTTTTGCTCATTATGCATAGCCTGCAAAAATTGTATCCAAAAAAAACGTAATGGAAAGTCAAAAATCACCCCAAACTATTTTCTGAAAGCGTACAAAGGATATTCTTGGCCTCATTGCCTCCTGTAATGTCTTAATTGGCAGAATCCTCCCAGTAAGCCTCAGCCTCCAAAAGGGAATGCAGTGAGGAGAGCCAGCCCTGGTCCTTCCAGGCTATGAAGGATTTAACCCTGTCCCGTTCCTCCATGACCTTTCTTGACATCCTTGTCCATTTTCTTCATTGGGATGAGTCTTATTGTGGAAGAGGAGATTATCTCATGACAACTCTTCAATAATGATGTGTATTGGAGGTGAAATGGTGAGCTATTAGCTCTTTGCATATCCTAGAGGTCTTGCAGAAGTTGCACACCTATTTTTCTGGCCAGAGAATCGAAACTCAGCTATTAAGAGAAAACAAACTGTGAAATCTATCTCCAGGCATCTGAAGAAGCCTTAAGAAATTTTCAGAAGTGCCGAACCCTTAGATGTTCCCAAAGATTTTAGAGGAATCTTGAGTGCTTGCCCCTGGCCATAACCCCAGCCCAGAGCTTAGGGCTGTCGCCATCAGCAGAGGGACCTGTTTGTAAATCCCCACACTTGCCTCATTTGGGACAGGTTTTCTACACTTTCCTAGCCTCCGGGGAGGCAAGTCCTCCTGCCAGGCATTCCCAGTCTTTTCTGTTGAAACTGTTTGACTTCGTGTCATTGGGAAATCATCGTTGGAATGGGCCCCAGAAGAGGCACGGGGAGATGGGTAAACATCTCTTTTGTGTGTGTGTGTGAGAATGGGTGACTTCGGCTCAATTGCCTATTGCAGGAATGGGATCAGGGCTGGAGACCCCAGGCAGAACATGGAACCTATCAAACTTTAGGTAAAAATGCTTAGAGCAGCTTAGGACTCGGCACTTGCTCTGTGCATGGCATCCTATGTCTTGTGCATGCCATGTCTGAGCATTTTGCAGCCCAGGAGCTCTGTACTGGAGAATGTGGACACTGTAGAATCCATCAGGAGATCTCAGTTCTGCGCTGCCACATCGTGCCACCTTTACATTTGACTCTCTGAGTACAACTTCAGGTGCCCACACTGGAAAAGAGCCTACATAGGCCCTGCTCAGCAGTGTTTGGATTGTGAGATTTTGGGCTCTGCACTTGCTAACAAGATGTTTTTGGGTAGCGGCTATCAAAATTCATTCCACCGCTCTCTAAAGTGGATGGGACCCTCACAGTGTCCCCATTGCCCTTAGTCTAAGTGGCTGCAGCCAGCCCTTCGTCCCAGAGTACTGAACACAGGGCTGAGTGGCCCTGGCTCCACCAGACGCCACACTTGAGAGCTGGCTTTGAGGAGGGTTTTCAGCAGGCACTAGGAGGTGGCAACAGGCTCTTGTGGGGAGATGGGGAATGCAGCCTTTGTCCTCTTTGCAGATGAAGATGGCAGCTGGGTCCAGACAGATTCCAGAGGCATCTGGACAGCCTCTGTCATCGAGGCGGGATTGCTGTGGGGAGGACATAGGGGGGGTAATCACCCCTCTGGCTCCTTGTCTGGGAGGGGCCAGCTGAGATTTACAGAAGGCTGGAGACTGAACAGCATCACAGGTGTAGAGGAGAGGCTGAGGGATGGTGACTGCAGAGCACCCAGCACAAACAAAGTGGCAAGAAGGGGCTCGTGGGGTCAGCAGTAATGTTCATCTTCCTAGGGCAGGGGGAGGCTAGGGGACCATAATCGTCAGGGAGATCTCTCTCCATGTCATGCCGTAAGGAAAAGGGATAAGGGAGTAAGAAGCAGGAGATGAATAAATAAATAAATAAATAAATAGGAGAATAAACAAAAAAGCAGAGTGAACCTGCTGGCTTCCCCAGACTATGTGGCACCACTGGTCATTTCTGTAGGCTATAGAGGTTGTCAGAGTAAGCTATGAGGACAGGTGTAAATCTGTCCTGTCATTCCACCCTTACAGCATCTTCTCACCTGAAGGGCTCCCATTTATTGCAGAGAGCAAGCAAATAAACTCAGCCATTGCTCTGGCTCGGAGAGGGGCATGAAAAGATGCCGAAAAACCTCCGTCTTCTGCTTTCCCCTCGGAGCGGGGCTTTTACAGCCAGCCTGAAAGAACCCGGTCCAACTGTTTGTTAAAGCAAAGCAAATAAGGGCTGTTGCAGCTCAGACCAAAATCCACTTGTCTGCAGTTTGATTTTTAACTGTCATTCCCAGCACTGAGGGGCCGGGGGCAGGAGGCTGGCCCCAGCCCAGGGCAATAGGGAGCTCGACAGCTTCCAGTGGGGAAACACCTGCAAAACGACCCCAAAGTGGGTGTCGGGAGGACACGACTCCTGGATGTGTATTTTCTGTGGTCGGGTCCCTTGTCCTGGCTCCTTCTCTCCTTCCTTTGCCAACTGAGGCCAGGGTTTTTTTACCTTCCAACCCGGAGTGAGGCTTTTCTGTCCGTCTTTAAGAAGCCATCCTCGGCATCAGTCTCCCCATGGTTTTCATTAAGGAGGGGATGGTGTGTTTCGCATCAAGAACAACTTTAATCTTGACTGAGTTCTGAAAGCTAAAGGTTTGCAGTTTTCTTCGGCCACCTTTGATTATTACTTCTTCTGTTTCCCGACTCGATATTATAGATCCTTTCTCCTGGCTGAGGTCCTTAATGGCCCGGTCCAGCCCCACTCCCCCAAGTACCCATTCTGTGGATGTAGCAAACTCTAATTAATTATAACTTATCTCATGACTTGTCAGCATCGCATGTTTGATCCTGTTTAGAAACCATATTCCCAGGGGATGGAAAGACTCGGGAGTAGGTTGATGCTACTCAACAGTGATTTAATGGACGCATTAATGCCGAGACAGATAACTGTGTAGCCATGTTAAGTAATACATCAAGAATCTTTCCAGAGAGGCAACTTTACAGGTCACTGCAGAACTGCTAACTGATATTAACCTGCTTTGCATTGTGCTGTGCATACGGGCGCTGGGAGTTCACACACTTTCTATTGTTGTTGGGGTTTTTTTGTTTCCTTTTTTTAATTATTATTGTTTGCCGAGCAGCCTCTTCCCATTCCCCCCTGGAAGCGCCAGAGATATTAGACGCCTAATGACAATGTTTCACACGCGGGGGTGGGGTGAGGAGGACAGCAGGCTTGTTAGCGGGGTTGGTTTTAAGCACGCCCAGTTACCGGCCCGGAGCGGGCTGCTGCCGCCCGGCCGCGGGGCTGCCCTGCGTGTCGCCAGCCCGCGGGTGGCTCCGGGGAGCAGAGCCCCGGGAGGGCGGCGGAGCTCCGGGGCACAGCGGGATGCGCTCTGCTCGCTTTTCCGCTAAAAAGATGCGGGAGCGGCGAGTCTGCCGGTACCGGCTGTCTCCAGTTAAAAGCTGGGGGATCCAGCTGGCGGTGTTCCCGCGGGCTGAGGGCTCCCC